>VXAX01002284.1:175837-308383 GCA_013399835.1 Leptocoma aspasia | reverse complement strand
CGGTGGTGCCCGGGAGCGCCCTGCGCGCTGTCAGCGGGCGGTGCCGCCCCCGGGGCAGCTCCGGTTCACGGGTGCGTGGAAGGAGCGGGCGAAGGGTGAGGGCCAGGGACGGGGACACCGGTGCCGGTGCCGCCCTGCGGGCTGTCGGAGGGCGGAGGTGCCCGGGCAGCCCCGGTCCGCGGGCGAAGGGCGCGGCCGCTCGGTCCGCAGCGCCGCCGGCCCTGGTTGCCGCCCCGGCGGCCGCTCCCCGCCGCGGGGGCTGTCAGATCCTCCGTCCGAGATACCGGCTGGGAGAACAGCGGGGGAACTCCGGCGGGCGGAGGGACCGATCCCTGGCCGGGGCTGCTCGGGCGTTGCTTGGGAAAACAGGGAGCGATCCCCGCCGAGACGCGCGTTCTCCCGGTACCGGGACCGCGCGGCAGCCCAGCCCAAGCTCGGTGCGGTGCCCCCGCTGCCAGGGCAGGGGCTGGATAAGCACCTGATTGTCTGGGTGGGGTTTAGGAGGCAGAGCTTTTACAGGGAGGGAATGGCTTTAATCAACAAGAGGGATTCTGTGCTTTGCCCTGGCTGGAATGGGAGCTGGGGCGGTGCTTGGGTGTGTGGCCCCAGCTGGGGGGGTGTGTGTGGCACGGATGCTGTGCCCAGGGAGTTTGGAATTCAGTGGGGAAGTTCAGGGTCTGTGTGACACGGCTGTGAGAGGAGAATTGCAGAATGGTTTGGGTTGGAAGGCACCCATGAAGGTCATCTCATCCACCACCCTGCAATGAGCAGCAGCATCTTCCATCAGATAGGGTTAAAGCACCTTTTGAGAGGTCTTTTTGTCAGTTAACAGCGTGGCTTTTCACCCTGGCTCAGGAATTGCAGCAGCTGGCATTTCTACAATGCTGACATAGTGCACAAAGCTGGTCAGATGCCTTTGTGCATCAGGCAGTGAGGAACCTGCCCCGGGTTACAAAAGTTATCCTGAAAAAGAACCATCCTAATAATAGGTTGTTATTTCTGCTGATAGGACTAGAAGGAACATAAAGCATGTGGATAACAAGCAAGATGAGGCTGGTCATGAGAGACTGCTGGTTATCAAAGCATGAGTCATGTTTAAAGAGACCTGCTCTGGTTTTAGTGTTGTTCCCTTCTATTCCTGGGCAGGCAGGAAAGCTCTGAGTAATTGAGGTGCTGGGCTTGCCATGGGATCTCTGTAAAAGACAATTTAGTACTGAAGTATCAGTGGGTCTGAAGTGTCTGAAATGCACTTGAAATTTCTTCCACTCATCACAATACTCAGCTATTTGATCTGTTTCTCTTTCCAGCAAAGAATTGAAATACATAAGCTTCGTCAAGGTGACAATTTGATTCTGGGATTCAGCATTGGGGGTGGCATTGATCAGGACCCTACTCAGAATCCTTTCTCTGAAGACAAGACTGACAAGGTCAGATAATCTTCTTCTGTAGCAACTCCCTCTCCCAAAGGCTGAGATACCCAAATCATCTTCTGCCCTCTACCACAGCTACTCTGTTGCCCCATTATCACCTGCAGACTAAGTTACTCAAGTGACTTCACCTTTTCTATTTTCCAACATTGGACAAGCCTGTTTTTAACTAAACTCTCATAATACACTACAGATTTTTTTTTTTGTGTTGTCAGTCAAATGGCCCTTGAGTACTGAATCCTCCCATATTTAGTAAATGAACACAATTTTTTTGCCAGGGTATCTATGTAACAAGGGTGACAGAGGGAGGCCCAGCAGAAGTTGCAGGACTCCAGATTGGAGATAAGATCATGCAGGTAAGCACCAAGACAAGACAGTACTGATGCAGTACCAGCTGCACAGTGCAGAGAAGCAGCTGCTGGGGAAAATAATCTTCTGGGTACTTCTCAGGACAGTTTGTGGGGTTTATAAATAAACTGAACTGTGGGATAACCATATCCACTACATGGTTCTGATAGAACAGTTACAGGACACCTGTGAGTACCTGCACCTGTCTTATTTTATGGATTTTTTTCCCAGGTGAATGGCTGGGATATGACAATGGTGACCCATGACCAGGCCAGGAAGAGGCTGACCAAAAGGAATGAGGAGGTGGTACGGCTGCTGGTGACCAGGCAGTCCCTGCAGAAGGCTGTGCAGCAATCCATGATGTCCTAATCCATCATCCAGCTGGGGAAGGGGTGGGGAGGGAGGTGTATCGACTGGTATCAGAGAAAGAAGCAAATATTAGACTGGAACAGGTTGTCTGGAAGGAGTGCATGTTCCTACCTGTGGTAAACACTACTTTTTAATTTTAACTTCTTCTGGTGTAACTGGCAGTAGTAAAACAATGCTCCCCTCAGCAGAGTGCTTCTCTAAAGTCTGCCCTGCAGGTACATGGCAAGACTTCTGTAGTCATGGCTTTCAGGACAGGAGAGACCCAAGTTATCTAAGAGCAACTGGAAAAGCCTTAACTTGGACAGGATTCTTCTGTAGCATAAAAGCCTCCTATTTTAGGAGGAAATGTGGTTTCTGCTATGGGAGACCAGAGGGTTTGCTGTGCCTAAGCTTTTAGAAGGGAGCTGTCCTGTCCCTCCCTGCTACCCAATTCAAATGCCAGAGTTAAGAGCTGCACAGTGCTGTGGGGAGGAGCACTGTACTAATCCTTCACTGTGTGCAAGATAGAGTGGCTGAAGGGTTTGGGGCATTGCAGTTTCCTGCAAAAATTCCCTGGACAAAGCAGCCTCTTCAGGCAAGGAACAACTGAGTAACACACAAGTGTTAGATCAATGCCTGTGAAGTACACTACAACTTAAAGGACACTACAGTTCAACCTCACTGGCAGGGTAAAACCTGAATTCTCCTTGTTCCCAATTTGTACCATCAGATGAATTGAGTTTAATTGAAAGGAATATGGAGCAGGAAACAAAACAATGTTCCTGAACTCACCAGAAATGCTGCTTGTAGCTGTAGAGTTTTCAGTTCTTCATTCCACTTCTATCAGACTTGAAATGGGAGGGATTTTGGTTTGTCTTTTAGAAGACTTTGCTTAAATCAGTGATTTATTGGATGGAAGAGATGAATATGCCAGTAATTTGCAAGAAGTGCCTCTTGACCAAATTTAAACTTCTAGTAGGATACTAAGTGGTTTAAATCAACATGCCACAGGACTGAAGATTCTTGCTGCAACCCTAAGTCCATGATCTAGCATCCTGTGGTTTGTTAGCCAGTTAGCTTTACAATTATCCAAAACCTGGAGTTTTTAATCCTCTTCAGTTGATCTATACATGTCTATAGTTTCCTTAAGCAGCCTTGAGGTAAGCTGTTGTAAATAGAGCACGAGGAGGTGGCAGACTAATTTATTCAGTACTTTACTGCTGTGCCATGTACCTTGTGATTGATGCATCTCAGACTGTTCTGTGCACACCAGCAGATGCCTACTTATCAATTTTATATCTCTGGAATTACTACAATCCTGCTTTGGAATTTTGTAACTTAAGAATGCAGTAGTAAATTTTAAGTCTTTCAAGTTGGAGTTATTTTTGTTACTATAAAGATACACTGCTATTTGTACTGCTTTTTTCACTTGATTTTACACACAATAAAACAAAGTTGGTTTTCCTGAGGTGTTTCTTCTTACATTTAAGAGTGCCACATCACTTGGGTGCCTCTAGCTGAGACCCTTCTTTGGCTCAAGAGTAGATTGTGGAATTACTGAGGTCAGTAAGGTCTGGTTTCACTGGTGGGGAACTATCAAACCTCACCTGGGATCTAGTTTTCCTTAGGCTGACACCTAGAAAGACACATTAGGTTCTAAGCATTCAAGTAAAAATGCACAGATTCCCTTCTAATTACTTGTCTTAGCACCTCTGAAAGAGCTTTCAGTGAAATAAAAATACAGTTTCTGTTTGTTAGGATTTTTTTAATAAAAGAGTTCAAATTGTAATATTTGTGCATTTGTTACCAACCCCATTATTGTGATGTACCACTGTGGCCAGCCTGAGTGGTGGTGGACTGTGAGCTGTCTGGGAAAGGTCAGCAGCAGCACTTGGATCCACAGACAGTCTTCAGTCATTAGAGACATTAAGTAGTTGCTTAAACGTGATCTCAGATTTTTGGAAGACAGAACTCTGCTCTTTGTGCTTCACCTCCAATCAGAAAGACATCACTTAGGTCTTTCTCTTCCCTGTGGTTGGTGAAAAAAGAGCCATGTGTTGCTTGGACAGCTCCCACTGAGCTGTGTGTGCAGCTTCTACAGGCACGAGTTGAGAGCTTGTTGTCCTTAAGGCATCTGGCAGTCAGTGCTTGGCAAGGTTTGTGTTCCAGCCCAGAGAGGATCAAGTCACAGACAGATCAGAATTTCTGGTAACTGGCAGCAAGAATCTTGAAAGCCCTCAGACAGGGTAGGGCCAAGTTCAGCTTAAAGTTTTAGTCTCCACAAGAGAGGTTTGTTATTCACAAGGTTCATACCCTCGTCTCCTGTAGAGGCAGTAGTGCTGGGCCATGAAAACAATATCAAAGACAATGGAGAAGACACCCAGGCCAAACTTGGTTGGATCTCCAAAGATTAACCTCCACTCATCTGTCAAACACAAAATTAGAGTTAAGTCTGACTCCTCAAGTGTAGTCTTGTCTTAAGTCCCTTTAGAGAAGTTCATGTGTATTACCTGGACTGCTCAGACACACCTAAGACTGACTGCAATGCACATCTTATGCAAAACTAATTAATAACTTTTCCTGTGGTTTCTTCAGGATGGCTACTTCATTTTATACCTTGAGGGAATATGAACAGATTCTTTCTATAAGAACAGCTCCCCACAACACAGCACAAACATCATTCTTCTGAGATAACCTACTGCTTTATATCTGCTTTGTAGTGGGACTTCCCACCCCATTAAGACAGGCTCCAGCACCTCAGTTCCAGGCTTACCATTGTTGTATGACTGCAAAAACATCTGGAGAAGGCTGAAGCTTCCACCAGTGAAGTCCAGTAACACATTTCCAATACTCCATCCCTCAGTACTCTTCCGACGGAAATTCATGTAGGCCTGGGAGTGTGACAAGAAGTCAGTCAGTGTGACAAGAAGTCAGAGTGTCATGCACAGGCATTTGGGACTGACCTTCCAGCAGCTTTCAGTACAATTCCACTGGTTTGTCACTATTAATAAATAATCCTTGGTGGTTTGGTCTCTTCAGACTTTCAAGAGCACACACTGCAGGCTTAGGGTGGCAGGGATATGGAATGCAAGCAGAATAATTCAGATTTACCTGTGGGAAGTATTTTATCAGTGTGACTGCTAACTTAATGTAGGAGAAGCAGAACAAGAACTGCAGCCATGTCATCTCCTCAGCTGCAGCCAGGAACAGTGTTGTGAAGGTGAAGATCCATGCAAGTGCCAGGAGTCCAACAACAACTTTGGATACTTTCTGACCTGCTCTCTGAAATAGAAACACAGATACATTTTGGCTGGGTCACACATCCCCAGACACAAAGATACAGATTGCTCAGGACCATGCAACACTACAGTCCAAACCTGTTTTACCAGTCAGGCCGGTACCACAGGAGAACTTTAAAATTAAGCAAGTGCTACAACAACCAGTTTGAGGTTTGCAAGAGCTGATGAGCAATATTCATATCAATCATTTAAAACAGTGCTGTCCCTGAGCAAGAGGGGACAGTATTCTTGAGTATTTATGGTGCATAGTCTGTAACAAATCTCCAAAATTCAATCTGATGAGATCAAGAGTTCCTATATGTGCAAAAGGCTGATAATACCATTATGGTAAAAGATTTATGGTTGCTTTCTAATTCTTCACTAGAAAAGTTGGTAGTACCTGGCAATGATGACCAGAGATGGGCTGTTACAGTTTTAGGTTTAGCATGACCAAAGGAGGAACCCCAAGAGAGAAACAGTTACCATCTAGAGAAAATGGGCCTGTTCAGATTAGAGGTTTTTACAATGAAAATTAAACAAAGAACCACCTGACTGAAACAATCAATGGGATTAAGTAAGAACCACTTGGCTGAAACAGTCAGTCTCACTTGAAAAGGTGAATTATGAAAGGGGCATTTACAGCTGTTTTAGGAAAGAAGTAGAAAAAAACTGTGTTTGAATTGCAGGGACTATCTAAAGTCCTATCATAGCTTGAAGAATGCTCCAAGGAAACAGCAAAGCATTTGTGCTGTGAAGAGCTGTAATCTGTGTGCTGGCTAGACATCTGTTTGGGAACTTTATGAACTTGGCTGTTTGCCTCAGTTATTTTGAGTCCCTAAGGAGTTTACTCATAAGCTCAGAACATCCATGAGGCTGAAGTAGATAAGGTTAGTGGAGGTGCTGCTAGCTCAGGAAAGCTGAAGGCAGCTGGACTGTGAGGCCTGGCTCCTGGAAAGGCAGGTGGAAGTGCAGGGAATTGGGGATTTTGGAGCCCAAAAGGAGCAGAGAGGTGCCCAGCAGAGGGAGCTCTGGCAGAGCCCACAGGTGAGCCCAGCACCCAGACCCACCTCGTAGATGCAGCACTGAATGATGGTGAGGAGGGTCAGGGCTACTGCGTGGAGGCTGAAGAAAACATCATTGATGGCCACAGGGTTCACCCCACTGGGATAACTGACCAGGAATTCCTCCTAAAGGTAAGAGAAAGCAAAACCAGCCACGTGTCTTAACTCCCTTCTGCACACACCCACCCCCCAGCACGTGTTAAGAGAGAATCATGCTCACCTTAATCAAGGGAATCCAGAAGAGCCCAACATTAAACACACTGTATGCTATAAAGCCAGTAAGGTTTAATGCTATAAAGTCAAAGCTTAGTCCAACAACACTAGAGAAGGGGGAAAAATTTAAGAGAAACATGCATTAGAGAGTTATAGGCAGTTCCAGGGACAAAGTGACCCTGGAATATACTGATTTATAGGCAGTTTCTGGTGTAAGCAAAAACTTCAGGCATTGTGACCACACAATGCTGTGAGTTCATCAGAAAGCTGGGTGAAATAACAGAGCTCTCATGGATCAATTTGTGTCTCTGCTCTTTAACTGCACCCATCCACGAGCTCAGCCTGTCTGATAAAACCCTTCCAGCCTGAATTCATAAAGCACAAGTGCAACACTGCCAGATCAAATGGTTTAATTTTCATACATGATAATGGTCCTACTTCGAGTCACTTTGCTCAAGGGGAGCTGGTCTAATGCTAACACTACAAGGAGGAGTCTGAGAAACAGCTCCCAAGGCTGGTAATCTTTGAAAGTGATCATCACAGCTGGCTCAGCCAGATGATTTACAACATGGCACCAAAAGGAATGGGGAAGTCTCCTCTATCACAAATTCATACTGGATGCCAAATCTTAGCATCAGGTGTTTGTAGGATGCACTTGGTTTCCCTCTAACCTGCATATATACGAGCTCACTGGGGCTGCAATTATTCAGACCCTACCTTTGCCTTTTCCCCCATCTTTCCACAGATAATTCCCAATAATCAAGATGGGTGTAACTGAAGCTATGAACATGAACTGCAGAAGTGCTTTATGACTTGCAAACACATCTCTTTACCTTTTCCGTCGCCAGTTCTCGAAGAGTTGAGGATAAAAGGAAATGGACCAGGCGAGGAAATAGATCCAGCCAATCACCTCATCAGCATATCTCACTATGATGCTGTGAATCACTTGAAATTGAATCCTAGGCCTGATGGTTAATGCAGAAAGAGTCAGTTAATCCATGCTTTTTTCAGATTTTATCTTGTTCTGCTCTGAGAGAGGAAATAGAGCCCAGGTGACAAGACAATAATGATTCAGTTGGGTTCAGCTGAGTTGCTCCCATTTTCATTTGTGACCTCATTATGTTTGGGACACCTCCCACTCCTGAGACTTTCCTTTCCATCCTTTTACCATGGGAATGTCCCCAGAGGTCACCTTGTGCTCTCAGCACAGGGTCTGTCAGGCAAGAGCAGAGCTGCACTCCTCACCCTCGTGACCGTGCTGCCCTGTGAGCGTTCCACGTGCTCACCTCTGCCTTGGCCTACAGTCTCAAAAGCAGAAGCAAAACAAGGAAGTAAAACAGGAGTATCCTGTTGCTCAGTAACATCTGGGCCACAAGCAAATACAATCCAGCTTTCTCCATCTGGCTAGGCTTTTCCTAGGAGGGAGAACTGGCATCTGTGAGGAGAGGGCTGCCCTAAGTGACACACCCCAGGAACTCCAGAACAAATTCTGCACAGTTAGAACAGATCCCACTGGACACTGACAGCCAAATGCTTCCCAGAGCAGAAAAGCTGACATGTAATCTTCATACTTTTGGGAGGCACTATTAAAACCAGACTAAGGAGCCATGAGAACTCAATCATCTTGTAATTAAATCTAAGACACCACTCTGCTTCTGTGCCCTCTATTTATCTGGATACCTGGGGATTTGCTGCAGGGTTACCACATCTTCTTAACTGCATCCCACCCATGTCCCATTTAACTCCTAGGAATAGTTACCCCAACGTTTAGGAAGCTACAGGATAGTAAGTAGAACAAAAAACCAGTTTCTCACCCGGTTAAGTTGGAATTATTGGGATAAAGGTAAACTGTTACTTGTCCCACATCATCTGCTTTCACTTGGAAGTCTGCTTTAGTGTGACCTGCAGGGAACTGTACCTACAAGGCAGAGCAGAGGGAAGAAAGACGAGTTGCACCATAATAGCAGGAGCTTTTTGCATAAGGTTACAAGTCTGTGCTCTCACCTACCTCATCAGGAAGTTCAACAATGGTGCTGTGCTTTGAGGAGTGTGTAATATTAAGAGTTATCACCAGTGTCTCGTTTAGTGGAGCCCTGAGAAGGCAAAAAAACCAAGTTAGGCTGGTGCCTGAGCTCAGAGGTTGCTTTGGGGCTGCAGGGGAGTATCTGCTCAATCCTCTCAGCAATGAGCAGCCCACACACAACAGAACCTGCCTCATGCTCAGAGGAACCAGCACCAAACTGTGTGAGTATTGCACTGGTTCTTTTATCTGATGCAGTGATGGTTGTATGGCCACACTGTACCTCCCTCTTCTCCACACAGGTGACAAAGTCACCAAAGGATCCTATCCTGTCCTGTCTTGGTGCTCATTACCCTTTGCTGAAACAGGGCAGAAGCAAGGCACATGTACTTGGGGTGATGAAGGACAGAAATTACACCAGCATGACAAAAAACCCAAATAAAACCTTCCCAAGTGACACAGTCCTGCACAGCTTTCCTAAAGAACTCCACTGAGTATTTGTCCAGGACGTGATCCTTCTAGGAAATACAAGTTTCTCTTAAGCATAAATTTTTAGAAAGGGAGGAACTGTAAATTCACTTATGGAGGGCAGCCCACGTTCCAAAGGGAAAGTAAAGCTGCAATCATGATTTTACCTCAGGGAGATAGTGACGTTTGTTGAACTTCCACTTTCTAGAGAAACCACTTCAGGGACTGACAACACAGTGGCTCCATCTGTGGGGGGGGAAAAAAACACCCACACAAATCTCAATTATTATAAACAGCTCTTTCAGAAGAACAACCTATTTTTTCTGTGCCATAGACATGTTACCCATTGGTCCCTGCAGTATCAGATCAATCAGATAAGCACACATGCTAAAATGTAAAGGGGGAGTACAGCTTATTTCGAGGCAACCAAACAATTTAAAAAGAGAAATAAATAACTGTCACTTGAAGATGTTGCAAGGAAGTAATTTAAATGCTTGAAGTGCAACAAAAGTTCATGCCAAGGGAAGGTTATGGGGGTACTCCAAACACACTCTGGTTCTTGATGTGATCCTGGTGATCTAGGAGTCATAAATGCTCCAAATTTAATATAAAATTGTTTCTTGGGCCACAAATTCAAACCAAGTACCCAGATGTCCAAGAGAATGTAATTTACAGAAACAGAGAGAGATACAGGTTGCACAGGTTGGCCTGGACACTTTTTTTTTCTGTTGCCACATATTACACAGTGTTTGTAAGAAGTTATGTGCAGAGGAGCTCCCCAGTTCATCACTGACTGCATCCCAGGCACTATTTAACCTGCAGAAGTGATTTTGGAGCATGAGGTGCACAGCCAGTGCCTCAGTCCAGTGTAGGAGCACAAGAAGCCGAGGTAATGTGTGAGAGAAGAGCTGATGGGAAGCGTGGCACAGGTATCCCTGGAGAGATAACTAAAGACCTACCCTTTTCCTTCTCTTACTGGTCTGGAGCCCTGTGGGCCCAAGCTGGGCTGACCAAACACTCACCGCCAGGCCCCAGCAGCGCCAGAGAGAGGCTCAGCAGAGCAGGGAGCATGTATCGCGTCCTCATGGTGGAAAAGCTGCAGAAAAAGCAGGGAGAAGCTTTCCTCAGCACCCACACGGCCACATAGCCCATCCCCTCCGCTGGAAGCCGCGGCAAACAGCTCCCTGCACAGCACCACGGCCCCCAGCTCGGCCTAGGGACCCTCAGCACCCCTCGGAGGGCACCGATCTCCCTGTCCCTCCGTCCGCCCGCCCCGGGCACAGCTTTACCTCAGCGCTGCTCCCGTGACGGACCCGCCCCACCCCAAGGCGCAGGACTACAAATCTCGGCAGCCCCCGCGCCCCCACCAGACCCTCGCCGCTGGCGGCGCGCCGCGGTGCACGCTGGGATTTGTAGTCCTGCCACCCTTCCCTCCGGAGCTCCGGCGGAGCGGGGTACCCAGTGCTTTGGGACGCGCCGCTGCCGAGGCGGCGGTACCGGGGAGCGGGAGGGAACTCACCCCCTTCAGTGCCCGGCGCCGTCCCGGTTCTTCCCTCTTCAGCTCTCACGTGAGGCGCTCGCCTGTGGACTCCCCGCCCAGCGCCCACCGCGTCGCTGCGGCCGCCCCCAGGGGCCATCTTGGGTGTGGCGGAACGGGTCAATGAGGGGGCAGAGCTGTGAGCGGGGGGACAGGGCCGGCTTGCCGCCGTGGTGGCTTGGTTTTGCTAAAGAGCGTGGTTTAAAGCTGCGCGGGTCAGCTGGGTAAAGGGCGGATTGTCACTGTCACAGTGGAGAGGTAGTGGCCGGGGAGAGCTGAGGGCAGGGAGGCACCTTCAGCCTGAGGGCGAAGTCCAGGTCGCGCTCCTGCCCCGTCCCTGGCAGCCCGCGCTGCGGCACCGGGAGCCGTGTGGGCACCGGGAGCCGTGTGGGGCTCGGCATGGTGGGTGTTGGTCCGCCTGTCTGTGCTGGCCAAGGTGACAGCCATCCCCTCATGGCCGCGGCGGGCGGACCTGGGCCCACCTGTGTGCTGGGCATTGACCTGGGCACTACATCGGTGAAGGCAGCGCTGGTGACAGGGACAGAGCGAGGGCTGGCACTGGCACAGAGCTGCTCCAGGGAGACGCAGGCACACAGCGACAGCCTGGGAGCCGCACCGCAGGTAAGGGCTGGCACGGAGCGCTGAGGGACATTGCAGGACACTCGCCTTGCCTTGCAGTGGCTGGGTTGTTTGGTACGTCGGGCAGAGTCCAGTGGCTTTCCTGGTTTGTTTTTGTGCCTAGATTGGCAGCATGTGTCTGGATATCAGAAAGCAGAATTAAAACACACCCTGCTCACCGCTCAAGGAAGTCGAGCAGAGCTGCTTGACTTAAGAAGGACTCAGGTTTTGAAAAATTGCCTAAGACACTCTAAAACTATTCTCCCATAAGCCACCACCTTATCTTCGACACTCCCAGTCAGGAAACAGCAACCACTTGCCAGCTGGAAGGGTATTTTATTTTGCACTTCAGTGTGAGGTGGAATCATAACTGGAAACTCCCCGTGGAAATAACCAGGAACAAGTACTCCTGTTAAAGATCTTTACATCCATTGTGTTGGTCAATCTAAAAAAAAGATTAATCAGAATCATAAAAAATGTGCACTGTTTCTGAGACCAAGGATACCAAACAGGCCAACCCTCCTCTTGCCAATTTATCCAGCCTAAAGTTGGATAGTTCACATTTATTTGTAGACTCTGTTGCAATAGTTTTGTAATCTTCATACTGGTCTGTCAGAAATTAACCTGAACCTTTGGTAGTGTGAAAGCTTCTCCTGGGGAACAATTGGGTCAGTTTGCTGGGTGGTTCTTGGAATAGAATATCCAGAAATGGAATATCAGCATCATCAAAATCATCAGTGAGTAAATAGGGAGGAGCTTTAGGAAGAGGCAGGGGAGACTGCATGCTCATCAGAGCACATGGATAATTCTCTTTGTGAGGAAAAGAAAGAGCAATAGATAAGGTGAATTAATGAAAGCTTGTAGTCAGTGGTCATGGATTCTTTTAAAATTGTGGTTGAGTTTGGTTATTTAGGAAATAAAAAATTATTTGACCTTCAGTTTAAGAGGCTCAACTTGCTAGTATTGATCTTCAGTTTTTGTGGGTTTGTGGGGTTTTCTGCAATATTTCTTGTTACAGTTTAGTAGTGAATATTACTGTAATAAATGCTATTAAACTAAATTAATTCTGTCCTTCACTTCTGACTAAAGCAGCCTTGTTTAATAAGCACTCTGAATCCTAATGGCTTCATGCTCAGGATAATGCTTTGTGATTGCAGGGAATGGAGCAGGATGTCCAGAAAATCATAAGAGCATTGAATGAATGCCTCGCTGCTCTGCCTCAGCAGCAGCTTCAGCAAGTCACCCACATTGGTATTTCTGGACAAATGCATGGGGTTGTGTTTTGGAAAAGTGATAAAGGTAACATTCATTCTTTAACATTCCTGCTCAGAGTATTATGATGCAGAAAATTAAATTGTAACAGGGAAATGATTCTGTGATTAAACTGCTGCGTCACTTTGGTCTTCTCTAAAACAGAATTAACAGAAGATCTCTTAGGGGAATTTTGCTTTTTTATTGAAATTTCAGCTGTTCACTATAGTTAATGATAAAGGATTTAGCCTAATGACATCCCTGCAGAGTCAGCACAATTATTAATATAAAGGAGGAATAGCATATTTGTGCCTTTTTAATTGTTTCTCCATCACATCTATCTGCTGCCATTTCAAAGAACTTCTGCATCATGTGAATAACTTGCAGGGGGATTTTATTCACCTCATAAACCCCTTACCTAGATGCTGTCCAGCATCTCAATAACTCTGTTTCCCCCCCGCCCAAAATCCCAAGACTTTTTTTTCTTCCCTAGCAAGTCATACATAGATGTCATGTTGCATTCACTTTGTTGCTTATGCTTCTGTCAGTAGGAGCTGAGAAAGGACTGTGGTCAGGATTGTGGATGCTCAGCTGCTTGCCAAGACCTCAGAAACAAAATCAGCTGCAGTGAGGTAGTCATGTGGGCCTTGGTTGTGCAAATACCCACATAATCCTTGTGATAGTGAGGATGTTTGAAGAATCCAGGCCTTGGATTGCCAGCCCTGTGAGATAGGGATGGATTGTCTTCTTGGCTAATGCCTTATAAACCTGCTGGAGTCTAAGGCTTCCAGAGTGTGGGTCCATGTCTTCTTTCACTTGACCCTGTAATGTGCTCATCTGGGCAATTATACAAGCCTTATTGTAACAGGAGTTGTGCAGATTAAGTAAAGATGTATTGTAAACCAGAGAGCAGATTTCCAAGAAGTGCTGGTCACTGCCTGTCAGGAGTTGTCAGGGTCTTAATTGCCTGAAGAGGCACTGTACTATTCATTACTGGCTGTAATTTTACATTAAATACTAAAAATGATTAGAAAGAAACAAGTCCAAAGGCTGATGGACTGAAGGAGTTGTTGTTGCTTTCCAGCTGTCCCAGGAGCTGCATAACAAAGCCTTGTGCATTCATAGGCACAGATTCTTATGTCATATTGGTAAATATTTCATGTCCTAAAGCCACATGCCACTTTAGTTTCATTTCTATCAAGTGAAAGAGGGTGTTTGATCTCATTTGTTTTGAGTGGACTAAGTGAATTCAGGACCTTTGGGACACAAATAAAAATTCTAATGGCATCCTTTAGGGTTAGATCTATGACTAATAATATTTTTTAGAATCCATTTAAAACTAGAAAAGCAAGCCAATTGGAAATTTAGTTCAAACAGATTTGATAGAACAGGGAATTGAGGGAACAAGAAAAAGTATGTGTTTTATGTTGCATGTTTCTCATGGCACCTCCCAGCTTTCAGGGCTGCTTTTTACTATGTGAGTGTGACTTCCAAGCCCTGTATCCAACCCCAGAATTACATTTTTAGCCATATTTGTGTGAGTCAGGAAGCTGAGTATCGTTTTTTGACTCTCTGCTCCCTGGCCAAAACCCAAGAGTTTGCTTCAGTTCCAGAGTGAGTGACCTGTCCTGTCCCTGCCCTGTGTCCAGGGATGGCCTGGGAGAGGTCAGAGCTGTGCCCTGGAATGTGCTGGCAAACAGTGCTTGAGCCCAGCCTCTCCTCTTCCATGAAAGAATGTGAAGGTTTTCTCAAAGGTGTGGTGTTCTCTGCTCAAAATGAACGTGCTGGACTGGGAAACTGAATTAAACCCTGAATTAAACCCTGTCCTACCTTTGGTGAAGCTTTGTTGTGTCGTACATGAGGGTTTTACCCTTTAGCACTTTGCAGTGCACTGCTGAATACTCACAGATCCAGGTTTGTTGTTGCTTTGGCTCCAGAGGTGATGCAGCTTTGTGCTGTCCACCCTGGGCAGTTCTTTACTGAGGCAGCATTCTCCAGGTGGGATGTGGCACATCCCAGCTGAGGTTTTTGTGAGAGCTGCCATGCCAGCTCCTCACCTCCCATAGCAGACTGTGGTTGGGTTTTCTTGAGGTTCACCTGTTATTTGAGTTGTATCTTTAATATCTCTCTTCTAGAGAAGGCAGGCTTTGGATACCATTCTCTGTGTTACAAAGGGTGATTTGCATTATGATGTTATCTAGGGCTGAAAACTAAGATGAATTTGATTACTGTAAGTCTCTCCTGGCTCTGTTTCTGATACATTTAACAAATTACCAGGTGTGTCCAGAAATGAGGAATGCCAGGCAGGCTGTGCTGCAGGGAGTCACTGAATTTCTTGGATTCTGTTTTGTTTTCAGGTTGCAAGTGGTCAGAGAGTGGCACAGGCCCTGCCTTTGAGGCAGACAGGGTCAGCCACCTGGTCACCTGGCAGGATGGCCGCTGCAGCCCCACCTTCCTGTCCTCTCTTCCCCTGCCCCAGTCACACGTGAGCCTGGCTACAGGATTTGGATGTGCCACAGTCTACTGGTATTTAAAGAACAGGTGCATTGCTGCTCAAAAGGCTGTTTGTCATCTTGAATTTATGTGACAATTAGTATTCTTGTAGCACGTTAATGCTGCTACAGGCTGAGGGGCTGCGCTTCTCTGTAATCATAATCTTAATTAAGTAGTCAAAGAATATTTAAAATGGCAATATTTAGTATAAGCTATATGCAATGAAGCATGCAAGAGTCTCTGACCTCATAAAAATACTACAGATCTCTAATAAAAGGATAAGCTTTTGACCATATAAGAACAGAAGCTTTAAAGTGTCATGGAATAATTCTAGTCTGTAATACTGCTCAGAGAAGCTCTGCTAATGCAGTTTCAACGCTGTCATTTTGCCTTGTGCTGCTTTGTGGAAAGTACAGACATGCCTAAAACAGTAACAGAGTTGCTTGGTCTGGTTGCTGTCAGATGCTAAAACAGAGTCTCTAAATTAATTTCAGTTCCTTCCTTCCTCAGACACTGAGACAGATCCTCATGGGGTGACACAAATGCTCTGCTCTGTTGTGGTGTTTGCAGAGGATATAATTTTTCACTTATGGTTTGGCATCAGCAAGATTTGCTCTTCAGTTTCATATTTCTCAAACAGCCAGTCTTGTCCTCTGCAATGAGTTCAGGTTCAATAAATGGGGAAAATTTTATTAGATCTTGTTTATTTCCACTGTGTGTCCAGCAAATATATGGAGCATGGTGTGATCCTCAGAGCTGCCTAAGTCATGAGTCCTGCTGCTTTGATTTGCTTCACATTTGGTACATTTCCATTCATGTCATTTGTGGATCCCAGAGCAAGTGGGAATTTACCTATTTTTCAGTAGTGCTCCAAGATCTACACAGTTCTGTTTTATTTCACGCAAACAATTACTACTTTCCTGGTAATTTTTTTCAATGCTGTGCTTTTGAACCTAGGGAACCCATTCCTTAAAGCTGCCCTCTCTCCATCCTCCATCTGCAGATAAGTATTGCTGCACCTTGGCTAACAAATTCCATTTGAAAAGCCAAGCCAAAACAATAAAATTCAGGTTGATCACTGTGATCAGTGATCACAGTGGCTGTGTGATATTTAAAGGGACCCACATGCCTGAAGTTCCCCCAAGCAATGAAAATTATCTTCTCTCACTGCCTTAAAGCAAAAACCCCTATTTTTGTTTTTTGTTTTGTTTTTCAAACATCTTGTTTAAAAGTCCAGATTTTCTGAAGGCTTATGATGCAGCTGGCACCATCCAGGACTACGTGGTTGCCATGTTGTGTGACCTGAAGAAGCCACTCATGTCTGTCCAGAATGCTGCCAGCTGGGGATATTTTAACTGCAGAAACAAGAGCTGGAATACTGGCATGTAAGTGCTAAGGGCATTCAGTGGGGTTTGTGCACTGCTTGTGTCAGGCAGTGTGAGCACCTCTTTGGGCCCTGACTGTTAAAAAGGGATTAAAAGTTATTCCTGATCAATTGTGGCCTGTACTGAAGAGCTATTGAGAGTTTGCTCTGTTTAAATCTGATAAATTCTGGCCCAGTATTTTTAAAAATACCTACAAACAGCAGAGCTGGGAGACTTACCAGTGATTCCAGAGCTGTTCTCTCCCTTTGTGTGGTGGGGTGGGATGGACAAGTGCAGCCAGTGTTACCTGTGCTGTGGTAAACAGTTACCACTCTCTAGTTCTTTGAGCTGAGCTTCATAACTTCTAAGAGTTACTTGTGATAATACTTAAGAGCTAGTAAGCTACAGGAAATCTTAGAAGGAAGGAGTTTATTTATTTACTTATTTATTTTAATGATTTGCTCTTTCAGGGCTGAGTGCTAAGGCCTTATATATTTCAGGGCTTAGGTTAGGCCAGGACTCCAAGGTGAAAGATCTTCTCATCAAGGTATGAAAGAGTGACAGAAATTTGCATTTTGCTGACTGAACTGTTACTAATGTGGTGGTGTTGCTGTAGCACCTGCAGCTGATTGTGTAAGGAGTTTGTTGGACTTAACTATTCATGATTTTGTTGTGAACTACTAATTGCATGACAACTGAAGTTCTTTGACACTTAGCTGCATTTTTTGCTGGTTTTGTGATTGTTCCTTCACCCTAGACTTGTTTGTCCATATGACATCAGTGGGTTAAACTTGCTGAACATCTACTGTATAATCTCAGGTGCTCAGATTGCATAGAAAGAAAAACTATTTATTCTTCCAGACTGGTTTAGCCAGCCCACTGGACTGGAATGCTGCCCCTGCCCAAGACAAAGCTTTCTAAACTGGTGAAAGCATCCATAAATCCAGCAGCCACAAATGTGTGGCCAGGTTCATCTGTGACTTCAAAGAGTTTTTTGTAGTAATGCCACATATTCCCAAACTGCTTTATTCCAATAATGCTGTTCTGCTTCCAGACTGAAACAATCCCGCTTTCCTGTCCACTTGCTTCCAGAGGTGGGAGACCCTGGCAGCATTGCAGGCAGGACAACCTGTGCATGGCATGGAATACCCAAAGGAGCAAAAGTGGGAATTGCTCTGGGAGATTTCCAGTGCTCTGTTTATTCCTGTCTGACTGAGAGGACTGATGCAGGTATGGTCATTTTGGTATCTAATTTGTTTTCCTCATTGTCCTCCTTCATAAAACACTGATTATTCTCTTTTTTCCTTTTTTTTTGGTGTGTTTTAGTTCTTAATATCAGCACCTCTGCTCAGCTGACCATCTCAATGCCCCTGGGTTTCCAGCCTCCAGAGGCACCAGATCCTTCCTCAGCTGTCACTTACTTTCCCTACTTCAATGGTGACTACTTGGCAGTGGCAGCATCACTCAATGGAGGGAATGTGCTTGCAACATTTGTGGGAATGGTGGCACAGTGGGCACAAGAGCTGGGTAAGTCATTTCAAGGGGAGTTGAAGCACAAAACTGAGGTTGATCATCAAGGTAAAAGGAAGCTGAGGCAAAGGGACAAGCCTAGAGCTGTTCCATCATGCCATAAAGGGAACAAGGATGTAATTCCTGGGTCATGCTTCACAGATCTCTGGAATTTCCTGCTGAAGCTTTTGAACATGCTGGGACAGTCATGCTTGGACTCTACATTCATATTCCTTCTAGGCCTTCTTTTGTTTCGATGACTGAATTATTTTGTGCAAGTTGATTTTCAAAGGCAAGGTTGGCAGATTTGAGCCTCTAATTTTGTGTGACTGCAGTCCAAACGAGTCCTTTTGGTGCATATTTTGCAGCACTAATGGATTTTAAGATTCAAACTCATGGAATATCTCTTAAGTGCTTTAAGCATGGCATTGACAGGTTTTTTAATAACCTCTTGGGTTTTGCACTACAGAAATCAGCTCTGAAATTGTTCTTTCAGTAAGTTCTTGAGGTGAATGTTGCAGTCAAATGGAATCCAGCCATGTGGATGGATCAGCCTGAAGCTGTACCCTGCTGTTAGTCCCTTTAAAGATACTGTTTTGTGGAGCAGTCCAGGCAATGAGGAGTAGCTGTTGTTGTCAGGAAAGGCAGTTGCTGTAATCAGAAAAACGTTTCTGGTATTGCACATTCTGGATACAGTCAGATGGGAGAATGATGGTTCATAATCTTGAACACACAATTACCTTTGGGACACAGAAAATCCAATATTTTGCTGTACATGTGCATCAGTGTCCATTTTAAGTGTCCACCTGTGAGATACACCAGACCCTTTCAGATTGATAACAAGATATTTCTCATCTGCAGGATTTCAGGTTCAGGAATCTGCCATCTACCCAAGGATAATCCAAGCAGCCTTGGCCCAAAAGCACAGCAAGCTCTCAGTCCAGCCAACCATATTTGGAGAGAGACACCTTCCTGAGCTGCAGGCATCAGTGAGCAGCATTGGTGCCTCTGAGCTGTCCCTGGGCCATGTCACCAGAGCCCTGTGCCGTGGGCTGGTGGAGAACCTGTGCTCCATGTTACCTGTGCAGCACCTGGAGGAGATGGGGGTCAGGAGGATCCTGGGCAGTGGCAGTGCCCTTGCCAGGAACGAGGTGCTGAGGCAGGAAGTGGAGAGGATTTTTCCATTCCCTGTGGTTTATGGGAAGGATGTGGATGCTGCTGTGGGGGCAGCTATGGTGATGTTCCATAGTAAATAAAGTCATTATTTGGAATGGCCTGAGATGCAGCTTCTGGTTTTTTCCTGACTCTACAGTGTTTGGTTTTTTTTCACTTTATTCCACATGCACTCTCACTCATTATAGTGGGACAAAACCCCTGTATTTAATGTCTGCTTCTCCTGGGTCTGCACATTTTGTTGCTCTGTCATTCCCATTTGTGAAATGAGAAGTAATTATCACATTAAATTTATCTGAGTGACTGGGGAAGATCCATTAACTTCCTGCATAAAAAGACACTTCTTGCAAGGCTCATTCTCCTGGTAGGAAATATGTTGGAAAGGACTGGGAGGGATGAGCTGCTGTCTGTAACTTGACCTGATGCTTTTGTGCACTCCCTTAAAATTTCCAAGTTTTATCCCCTGTGTTATGCTCTTAGAATTTCTTCTCCTAGTTTTTATTTTAATGTTAAAACATTTATACTTTTCTGTCTACATGTAAGTTTCTTTTGCTCAAATTGCATTGGGAGGCAAGTAAGATGTTTCATGTTATGTGGATATAGTTTCATTCCTAGGAAGCACATGTTTCCACTGGAATATGGACATGGGTTCCTCTCTTGCTCATTAGCAACATCAGGACTGACATTTTTATGGTGAGAAAGCTGTGCTGAGTTCTGAGATCTTAATTACAGAGATGGCTTCATTTCCATTCCATGTCATGTTTAGGGAACTGTTGGCATGTTACAGAGAAAATGTAGGCTAAAGGTGTTGGAAAAAGTGTGAATTTGTTATATGTTGTTTTCCCTCTTGCATTGTTATAAATATAATTTTTATCAGCAGATCTGCTTTCATTTTTATTAAATAACAGGAAAGAGCTGATGATGCTGTTGCATCAAAACCCTTTGTAGCATTTTGGATGCTGCTGAGGACATGCCTACTGGTAATCCATGTTTATGCATTAATAAACAGCCTTGTTACTCTGAGTACCACAGATCTAATGAGTATAATTAGTTTGCTATTAAATAGGCAAATATATAATTCTTTTATATATTCATGGATAGATGGCAAGACTAGAGAGACAGCCACCTGTTGCAAAACAAAAGACAGATAATTTCATTGAATAATTTCATATTCTACTCAAAATCTCAGGAAGTTGGACAGTTGCTCCCAGCCTAACACCTCTGGAAAAGCTGTTTCTCTAGACTAGTTTTTGTCAGAAAGATCTTATGTAAATTATATATTTAGCAATATATGACACAGCTCTGAATTTTTGAGGGTGTTAGATCCATCCAGGATCCATCCAGATAAGTTGGGGTGGTTTTTTCCTCATAACAATATTTAAAGGCTGACTTTTATATATATATATATATATATAAAAATTTAAATAAAACATAGAAGGAACATGAAACAATAAAAAGGCTTTAGGACTTATTGGTTCTTCCTCAACTCTGTTCTGAGCCAGCTTATCATTAAAATATTTATCTTTAAATCAGTCACCTAAGAAAGATGTCCAGAAAGGTGATTGTGGCATATTTTACAAAGTTTTGTAAATTGAATTGAAATTCAATAATTGAAACTGCGACTCCCAGAAACAATTGCTGTCTGGTGGTTTGGGGGCTCTTTTTTTTTTTTTATTGCAAACTTGAGTGTATTTACGAAGAGGAAATCTGGAGAAGAATATCCATTACTAAATGCAATTAAAGGGGAGGGAAAAGCAACAGCAGCTTACTGCAATTCTTGTAAAGAGCTTTGCTAAACCTCTGGGAATAGAAGCCACTGATGCTTCTGGTTCCAGAATTGTTCTTAATTATCCTATTGCTCTATTCTCTGATTTTCCAGTGAACTTCCCTTGGTTCTAAAAATCATCACATTTTGCAGACAAATGAAGTGGAGAAGCAAACTCTGTGAGCTTTGCAGTCCAGGCACCTTGGAGGAAGAATATCTGGCACCAAATTCCTGTAGATCAGTGGGTGTTCACTGAGACTGGACTATTTTTCAGAAGACAGGATTTTTGTCAATATTTGTAAGTTCTGCATGTATATTTGAATAGCATGGTTGGTTATTTTTAAACTCTACTATTTGTAATGTGGCAAGGGATTCTATCCAAAATATTTCCTTATTTATTGTATCAAACTTCCTTGTACATGGGTTTCGAAGAGTTCAAGTATGTTGTGCATTTTTTAAAGTAGATAATGCTTACTGGGTTTTTTTTATAATCCTTCCACAGATTTGTGAAGGTTATTCCCCTTGCAAATTCATACTCATGAGGAAATGCAGCTTTGTCTTCATTATCAAATATATTACCAGCAGGGTTTAGAAAGGATAGAAATGTATAATGTAGGTCTGAGCAATTGCCAAGGAGACAGGATTGAGCCTATTCTGCACATTTATATTTATTCTGTGGAAAATAAGTGATTGTGTGTTCTGTAGCCACTCACTGATGTTTTTGGTTCAATCCACGTGAGTTTAAATAGGAGAAAAAATTAAAATTATACATGACTATATTCCCACTGTATTTTTTTTCTATATTTTATAGAACTGTTTTTATTCCTTTTTCACTGTAGCTATAGTTCTACTGTAATTTTAATATCTTGTTCCAAATAGAAATATTTTTATTTCTTATTTATAGGACAATTAAGTTAATAAGATATTATGTTATTCTTTCAAAGTGATTCTAAGGAGACAAAGAACTTGAAAGGTGAGCAAGTTAAATTGCAGTCATTAGTATTTTATCTGTGCTAAGCTGGTTTGCTTCCAGTAACCCTAAATGTGCAAGTTTGCAGATTGATATTTTCTTTATGTGTATATTTTACAAAATTATAGAAAATGCAAATGACAACATTTTCTTTCCTGTCCTGCTTTCACAGAAAAATGTAAGTGACCCTTGATGTAAATATGAATTATTCCCACAGAACTGAAAATCCAGCTTTAATGCAGTTTTGCACACAACCCTCAGAATGGTTCTCTCATGAAGAGAAACAACCTTGAAGCAGGTTGTTTCTAAACTGGTGAAAGCATCCATAAATCCAGCAGCCAAAAATGTGTGGCCAGGTTCATGGTATTGTTTTCACACTGACTGTACAGAGAAAATTACTGACCACTCTAATGTGGTTATAATTTGAGGCTTTTTAAAGATTTAGTGACGTCCCTGTGCTCAAAGCTGTGAGATTTCCAAGGAATGTGGGGTTTCAGAGCATATCTCTAAGCCAGCTGTGCAGCAGTTCAGATATGATGTGTTCCTGTCTCCTGCTGGAATTCCAGGATATTTTGCATTCAGTGGCACGAGGTCAATATTTGTCTGATTAAAACAGGTTGATAAGAAACCAAACAGAAAAAAACCCCAACCTGTTCTACCTTCAGCAGAGTGTGTTATCTGTGAGGGTGGGCAGGCCCTGGCACAGGTGCCCAGAGAAGCTGTGGCTGCCCCATCCCTGGAAGTCTAAGGCCAGGCTGGACAGGGCTTGCAGCAAGCTGGGATAGTGGAAGGGGTCCCTGGCCATGAGCTTTAAGGTCTCTTCCCACCCAAACCATTCTCTGATTGTGTATTTGTTGCTTGTGTCAGGTTCTGTGTGGTTGTGAATCAGACAAGATCAGCTGTGTGGTTGCTGCAGTCACATCTCATCTGTGGTAAGCTCTTCCTCTCTGTTTCTGTGCCTCATATCTGAGGTGACACTCATCTCTCAAGGATCACACACTCCAGTTTCCATCAGGCACTGCCATAACTCTGGCAAAGCCCTTAAGGGATCATTTTCCTGGCTGCAGGAAGCCCTCTGTGCTCAGCATCCCAGAGATCAGGTTATGGCACAAGCAGGGCTTTTTCACATCCCTGATAGAATCCTGAGAATGGTTTGTGGCACAAACCAGTCAGAAAGTAGAGAGGAAAAGCAGAGATTTTTGGGGTTTGAGATTGTTCAGGCTTTAGCAATGACTGGGGGATGAGGCACTGGTTTTAAGCAGAGGTAGCTGAGGCTCAGCTCTGCAGTGAAAGGACAGGAAGCTCTGGGATGCTCTGGTTTGCTTTCTCCATTCTGGAATGGGTAAGAGCAGTGGGAACAGGAACAAATGGAGTAGAGGTAAAGACCCTACTAAACTGTTCTGGCTGTGGGCACAGTGAGAATGTGTCCATCTGCCTCATTTCTGGGATGAGAGCAACAAATCCACTCCCTGCTGTTTCTGGAAAACATTCCTAGGCAAAAGGGACTCATGGCCCTGTAAGTGCTGACTTGAGGTGTTTGTGTCCTTCCTCAAAGACTGCTGGCTCATCATGTCCTCCATTCTTGGGAAGATGAAGAAGTTTGGCAGTTTTGACATGGAGGAATGTGAAGTGACAGATGAACACACGGAGGGGGAGGACTCTGTCCAGGAAACCCCTGAGAACCCCCAGGGCCCACTCAGCTCCAAGGTGCAGCCACCCAAAAGCAACATTTTTGCAAGACGGGGTCGCTTTGTGATGGGGGACAGTGACAAGGACATGGCTCCCATGGACTCCTTCTGCCAGATGGATCACCTGGTGGCACCTTCTGTCATCAAATTCCATGTGAATTTGGAGAGGGGAAAACTTCACAAGTAAGTTTGCCTTGTGAGATTTGGTTGTAATGAGTAGTTTGACAACTGCAGGCCGTGGTTCTTAGAGCAGCATTTGTTCTCTCCACTTGAGCATGACCATTTTTTCAGTTTCACTATTTTCTATGCCAAATTAAAGTGTTGCTACTGAAAGTGACAATAACTTGTCTCTTGGCATCTCTGGAGATCTCTATCTCCGTGGATATTACGCCCAAAATTGGCAGTAGGCCTCAGTTCACTTGCTTGAGGCTGCTCAGTGAATGGACGTGGTTCAGAGTGAGAACAAGGGATTGCCTGGCTCCAGGCTTGCAGTTACACTGCCAAGCTTCAATGCCTCTTTGAAGACTTGTTCTCAGCTTTTCAGCAACAGAATCATAGTTTTATCAGGAGAGTTGCTTGCAGACTTTGTTCTTTTAGTCTTTGCAGATGGTACCTATTCTAATCTGCAGTGTTTACTATTCACATGAGCAAATGAAGAACAGTGTTCTGGTAGTTGATAAAAAGCCTGCTGAATATCTGACTTTAGGTAACTGACATTTCCCCTTGTTAGGCTCCTATCTACAGATTCCATCACAGGCTGCTCAGAAAAAGCTTTCAAATTTTATGACCGCAGAAGGATCTTTGATGCTGTAGCCCAAGGCAACACAAAGGACCTCAGTGACCTGCTACTCTACCTTAACAGAACCTTCAAGCATCTCACAGATGAGGAGTTCAAAGGTACCCTTTAGTGTCACATACCTTGAGTTGCCCTCTTCTTCTTCCAGTAGTGGTCCTGAGATGAAAATAACAAAAGATAATTTATGTTACATGTCTGCAGGAGGTCCTTCCATAGTCCCATTGATTGGGCAACCCATTGATTGGAAGGTTACAGGAGCTGAAATTTTCTGTGAAACACTAAATGAGCTTTCTTGTCTTTTGAAAAGAATCTCATTAATTCCTGCTTGCCTGGGTATAGATGGTGGGTTTGTAATCACTTCTATATACCTGCAATTTTTTTGTTTTACAGAGCCTGAAACTGGCAAAACCTGTTTACTGAAAGCCATGCTGAATCTACATGATGGGAAAAATGATACCATTCCCTTGCTGCTGGATATTGCAAGGAAAACTGGAACTCTGAAAGAGTTTGTTAATGCAGAATATACTGACAACTACTACAAGGGTAAGAGAAACAGCTGCTGCAGTGAATGTTTAGGGTGCTCAGAATTAAATGGGGTCAGGCAGGGCTCTCAAAGTCTTGTGCATGAGGCCTTATACACCCCAAATTCTGGTGTGTGATTGACAATCTCTGTGCTGGGGCTGTGCCCTGTTAGGTGCAATATTCTGCCATTTTTGATATACAATGATTTAATTACTTGCATTTGCTGTTTGTGTGGTTTTTTTCCCTGTTCAGTTCTAGAGCTTTTTAGCCTGCAGAGCTCTCAGCTCCAGCATCTTACACGGAGCTGAGGGAATTGCAGTGCTCAAAGCTCTCAGTCTGTACTAAATGCTGAGGATTTCTGTCTGATGAGTGTCTCTGTAGGCCAGACTGCTCTTCACATTGCCATCGAGAGGAGGAACATGTACCTGGTGAAGCTCCTGGTCCAGAATGGAGCAGATGTTCATGCCAGAGCCTGTGGGGAGTTCTTCAGGAAAATCAAAGGGAAATCTGGCTTTTATTTTGGTAGGAGTGAGCACAGTATGGTCTTTATTGATTGAGTTGTCCTAGCAGCATCCCAAGTGCAAGCTGTTAAATAATCCTGTTTATGTGGGACTGGAGGCTCAGAAGTACCAGATGGGCTGTTCCACCTTTAGGCCAAATATTTCCTTCCAAAGACTGAGCTTATAAAGTAACACAGTTGGTAGCTGATGGTGTTCAGTGTGAGCCTGGTGTCAGCTTTCCTTTGTTCTCTGAGTACTGTATCCTTTGTAACCAGCTCCTGTCCTGGCAGGGTTTTTTTAAGCAGCTTTGTTTCTGTGATGTAGTTAAACAAAAGAAAACCTATTTTAACAGCTATCACAAGAATTGGTGCTGTTCCAAACAGAGAAATTAGTCTTTTCTCATGGTGAAAGATGAAAACAATGTGATGTTTCTGTTTATGCACCTCTAGTACTGAGCTTTCTGACCACTCCTTCCCATTGCTTGCCATAGGAGAGCTGCCTTTGTCCCTGGCTGCCTGCACCAACCAGCTCTGCATTGTGAAATTCCTCCTGGAGAATCCCTACCAGCCAGCCAACATCGCTGCTGAGGACTCCATGGGCAACATGGTCCTGCACACACTGGTGGAGATTGCAGATAACACCAAGGATAACACCAAGTTTGTAACCAAGATGTATAATAACATATTGATCCTTGGTGCCAAAATTAATCCCATCCTCAAGCTGGAAGAACTCACCAACAAGAAAGGGCTGACTCCTTTAACTCTGGCAGCCAAGACAGGGAAGATAGGGGTAGGTGAACAAAGGTGCTTGACTGCCCCATTGCTGTATCACATTACAGAGAGAACATGTAAAACATTTATGTAGAATGGATTTTAGGACTTCATTATTGAGGCCTTTTGGTAAAGAGGAACTGATGCTGCAGTTTAACTGCACAGTACTTAAAGGCTACAAAGTGTGAGTGTGTCTGTGCCCAGCTAGTGCTTTTCACACACCACTGGCATGCAAGGCAGTGCCAGCGGAAACAGAAAGTAGGTCTCTGGTATCATCTGAACCACTGGAGCTCTTTTATTTCAAACTGGCTGATGTAACTCATCTGCTGGCAGTCCCCATTCAAAGTGACTGCTCAGAGATGTGTAATATCTCTTCTCCTGCAGTTTTGAAAAGATCATGCTAAGTTGTAAGAGGTGTTTGTATTTCCCATCTCCTATCACACAGTGAGGAAATAACCTGTGTTTATTTCAGACTGTGATCTCTGCACTGCTCCAGTGGTTTGGCTTCAGCACAGTTGAACTAGGGAGAAATTACCCTTCCTGTGTTGTGGAGAGGCTGAGGAGTGAGAAGTCCATTAGCACTGAAATGTTGGTTGTATTGTTCTTTTGCAATTAGATTTTCGCTTACATCCTCAGACGGGAGATCAAAGACCCCGAGTGCAGACACTTGTCCAGGAAGTTCACTGAATGGGCCTATGGACCTGTCCACTCCTCTCTTTATGACCTGTCCTGTATAGACACCTGTGAGAGAAATTCAGTGCTTGAGATCCTTGCCTACAGCAGTGAGACACCAGTGAGTACTTGGCTGGGGAGAGCTTCATGTTCCACACAGAACATCTTTTCCCCCATTTCCAAGAAACAGCAACCTACCACCCTGAGCTTAAGGGAACTAGAGGGATCATTTGCTGAAGATTTATAGAATATGTTTTTTTTCAAAGTCCAGTATATTCTGGTCGTAGCAAAATTCTCCTTTTGCTCCTGCACAGAACCGTCACGAGATGCTGCTGGTGGAACCCCTTAACAGGCTGCTGCAAGACAAGTGGGACCGGTTTGTCAAGCACTTGTTTTACTTCAACTTCTTTGTCTACACCATACACATCACCATCCTCACTGTAGCTGCTTACTACAGACCTGTACAGAAGAATGAAAAGGTACATTACTCCTGTCATGTGGCAGGGGAACCACCCATTGCATGATATCCCAAATTTACCTGCCATTTGAATGCGTGCCCTTGGCATCCAAATTTTCCCCTTTCATAAGGCAGGAGAGAGATTTGACCCTGCTTGCTTCCCAGTCTTGCCCCACTGCTGCAGCACATTGAGAAATGTAACCACTCCCTGTTCTCCCAGAAATGGAGTTGCTTCCAGCTGCTGGCAAGGCCAGGTCTTTTCTATCTCCAGTTCTGCTGAACATATCTATTTCCCTGTCTTCTACAGCCCCCCTTCACCTTTGGTTACAGCACTGGGGAATATTTTCGAGTAACTGGAGAGATCCTGAGTGTACTGGGAGGCCTCTACTTTTTTTTCAGAGGGGTAAGATATTTGAAAATTTCCCTTTTGCTGTTTGGGTAGGTATAGGAGAGAATCAAACAAGCTTTTCCTATTTATGAGCATTGGCTGCTTAGATAATCCATGTTTTAGTCAAGAGGTACAGATCATTTTCCTTGACCTGGTGTTACTGGAAGGGTCCTCCTTAGATCTTGCACCAGTGTTGGTTTTGAGCTGTCCTTGTGAGGTTTTTTATGGGTACCAGCTCCTTGATACAGTGGTCATTGCTTAGTGAATTAACTCACAAGGGATACTTAATATTTCCTTGATGCAAACCTGGTCTTTGTTCCCTTTTCTTTTCAGATCCAGTATTTTGTGCAGAGGCGCCCATCACTCAGGACACTGATAGTTGATGGCTACAGTGAGGTTCTTTTGTAAGCTCCAATATCCTTGATTGCATCTCAGCCTGAAATGGATGAGTGTGTGGGATCTGTAGTTTAGGCTGAAGCCACCTGTAATAGGAGTTTTGCTATAATTCCCTGGGTCTTTACAACAGAGTTGCCAGTGGATATTGTTGAGCAAATGGGTCTGGATCAGTGACGTCCTGTGGAGGTAAAGCAAATTAAGTGTCTGAATGTTCAGTGTGTCATGCAGGAATTAGGAATAGATCTCCAAGTGGGATTTATGCATTATTTATGCAGAAATCCTCCCATTGCTGAGGGAGCTTTGCCTCTGCAAGGCCCTTTCTCTTCCCAGCTGGACAATCCCTTGTTCTGCTCTCCACCCCACGTGGCTCCTCTGTTCCCAGCACCTGTGGCCAGCTCAGCCCTCTGCATTCACACCACTCTTGTCTTCCAGCTTTGTCCACTCCCTGCTCCTGCTGAGCTCTGTGGTGCTGTACTTCTGTGGCCAGGAGCTCTACGTGGCTTCCATGGTGTTCTCCTTGGCCCTGGGCTGGGCCAACATGCTCTACTACACCCGGGGCTTCCAGCAGATGGGAATTTACTCCGTCATGATCGCCAAGGTCGGTGCAGGGAGTGCCTGGGGAGGCAGCAGAGCCTCAGAGCAGGAACTTCTGCCAACAGCCCCATTTCCAGGGCACACCTGGTCATCTCTGCCTCTCTGCTAGCCTTTGTTATTATTTTCTGAGTGAAGTGATAAAATTTAAGTGATGTAGAAAACCCCCCTGCTCTTCACCCGTGTGTTTTATAGCGGTCTTGATAGGATGATGATGATGATGATTTTTATTACCTGCCATGTTTCAAAATAACTTTAATGGGGTAAGCATGGATGCAAGGAGACTGAGAAAAGTGCAGGCTGCTCTGGTGGGAAATGGCCCAGCTTTCTATCATCTGGAAACTTCTCCAGTATAGATAAAATGTTGCCAAACAGAGCAATTAGCTGAGAGGCAGTAGCTGGCTAATAAACCTTTCTGTGATGTAGCCAGCCAACCCAAGAGGGAAAGAAAGATGCAGCTGCCTTTATGTGGTTTGTAGTCACAAAGAAGAAACTGCTCCCATGTGTATCTGTTGCATTTGTGTGTAAATTGTTGCATGAATAAGAGAAAAATGTTTTTTGTCTTAAAGTTTATTATCCCAGCTAGATAAACAACAGTTTAATGGATGAACAGTCAGTTCAGAGCAAATGCATTCTTGAACTAAAGCAGTCTTTTCTACCAGTTTTTGTTGCAGTTTACATTCAAGTTTTAAAATCTTTTCATCTGTTTCTATGTTACAGATGATCCTTAGAGATTTATGTCGCTTCATGTTTGTCTATCTCGTATTCCTCTTGGGATTTTCTACAGGTAATACTCTACTTGGAGTTACTTTTTTTTACCTTAAAGAATCTCAGAATTTTGTTTTTCGAGTTGCTTAGACTTTTTGTTCCCAACTAAAAACTAAGAAATTAATTTAAAAAACCAAATCTCTTCAGAACAACGATTATTTGTAGTAATTCCATACAGCTTTTCACCCCTGGGTTGCAAAGCTGAATAGAAAACCAGTCATCCTTTTTTATGTGGAGAAAACTGAGGCAGCACCTGCTAAGAGGGTGTCAGTCCTGGGGAATATTTTATAGGGCAATTTCCCTGGGGTCAATTGCCGTGGAGGGAACGTGTGTTACCCTTCTGCTCGTTCTCATTGCTTGCAATGAAGTTATGATCTCAGACTGTCTTTCCATTGTGTGACTGTAATTCTCTTTTTGCCACAGCTGTGGTGACTTTGATTGAAGATGACAACGAGGGGCAGGAAATGAATATCTCTGACTATGCCCGGTGCTGCCACGTGAAACGAGGCCGCACCTCCTACAACAGCCTCTACTACACCTGCCTGGAGCTCTTCAAATTCACCATTGGCATGGGGGACCTGGAGTTCACAGAGAACTACAGGTTCAAGTCTGTGTTTGTCATCCTGCTGGTGCTCTATGTCATCCTTACCTATATCCTCCTGCTCAACATGCTCATTGCACTCATGGGGGAGACTGTCAACAAAATTGCACAGGAGAGCAAGAGCATCTGGAAACTCCAGGTATGTTGGTTCTGTCAGGCTATGGGGAATCATAAGAGATTTCAGAGGGAATCCTTAGGAGCTGACATGTATCTAAATAACAGGTCACTGCTTCTTTCTGATTCACCTGAACAGCTCCTAAAAAAAAGTGTATTAGCTCCTTTTCCATGAATATTTGATGTTTTGCCTAAGCAGACGTTCCCAGTGTTCCACAGATGTTCAAAATGTAAGAAAAGAAGTATTTTTGTAGTTGGACAAAATTGTTAGGGCTTTGTATGATGGAAAATCCCGATCAGACCATGAAGAGAGAGAGAGAGATTATGCAAGGGGAAAACCAGTCTTTACCAGAATCAGTTTTTATTTGAGGTAAGAAAGGGAACTTCATAGTTTTATTCACAGGGCAGTAATTCATCATTTTCAGTGACATTAACAAAGGGTGATGTTGCAGAGTAACAGTGTCTGCTCTAAAATACTGACAATGATAAAAACTCGGGGTTTTTAAAACAAAGACAGAATTCAGGATTTCTTTGACTTTGACCAGCAGCCCCTCAGTGCTCTGCTTTCCCTTACCTGGCAGAGAGCCATCACAATCCTGGACATTGAGAACAGCTACTTGAACTGTCTGAGGCACTCCTTCCGCTCTGGGAAGCAAGTCCTGGTGGGGATCACACCTGATGGCCAGGATGATTACAGATGGTGCTTCAGGTAACCTCTTTGTTTGTGTATCAAGCCAACAATCTTTTCTAGACAAACAACTTCAAGTCTCTGGTGATGGGAAGCAGACCTTTCCCCCTGGAGCACTCTGAAGAATACAGCACTAAGAGTATCTGGAGTGGTCAGTTTAATCTGGTTTTTGGGTCAGATCTGAGGTTTGAGAGGTGACATTTTGTGGTATGAACTGATCCTGGAGCTGTTTGGTGATCCTTAGAATAGATCTTGGGTTTGTTGTTGTCTCCCCAGGGTTGATGAAGTGAACTGGTCCACATGGAACACTAATTTGGGCATAATCAATGAAGACCCTGGGTACTCTGGGGACCTCAGACGAAATCCCAGTTTCTCCATTAAGCCTGGCAGAGGTGAGGCTTTCAGGGACCCAAATCCTGGTGTGGGCTGCACTCTGGTGACAGCAGCAGCATGGATTAACTGATGGAGGGCACTCAGTGCTGTGCACTTACTGATAATGCAGTGACTGAGTTGATGGCATTTTCAGCCAGCACAAAATGCAAAGGATGAAATGGGCTCATTGCTCACAGTTTGACTCTGGAGTAAAAAGCAAGGAGATCCCAAGTGCCAGAGTTTGGGACCTCAGCATCCAGCACCAAAGCATTTAACTGTGCAGTCAGTACTTGCCAGCTGAAATATGGAAAACTTGTTGAACAGGATGGGGAAGGAAACCACAAAGTCCTTTCTTCCTGCTTCTTTCTTCTTCTTTCATCAGCTTCCTGTTCAAACCACTTATATATTTTCTTCTGTTTCTGTGGAGGGAAAAAAAATTTAACCATTCCTTTCCTTTTTAGTTTCAGGGAAGCACTGGAAAACCTTGGTTCCACTTCTAAAAGATGGAGAAAAGAGGAGAGAAGAGCCTCACAAGCTGCCAGAAGAAGTCAAATTAAAACCTGTTTTGGAACCTTATTTTGAGCCACAAGATTCTGAGGTGTTGAAAGAGTCAATTCCAAAGTCAGCCTAATTCTGATTGCCTGTTGGTCCTCACAAGCAGACAATAGAGCACTTCATTTACAGGAACAGGGACTTCTGGAAAAAGGTCAGAGGACTTAGGGAATTACCATGTGCAAGCATTTATTTATTACACTAAGTGTGCTAAATAAACTATTTGTTGTTTAAGCTCATGTCTTCATGTTTATTTTTAATACAACCTTCTGTCTGTTTTTAGGGTCGCTTGTATTAAAAAATGATTTTTGTGAGCATGCACAGGCCCTGATTTTGTGGCTTTGCTGCCTCAAAAACCAACCAACCAAATTATTATGACACTGGAAAAGCACTCATAAAAGAGCAGTAAAAGTTACCAGGGGCCCAGAGAGATGTTCCTGCGGGGAAAGTTTATTGGAAAGCAGATAAATAAATGGGAACATGGAAAGAATACAAAATCATTTTCTCATAACACAAGAACAAATACACTCTGTGAAATTTTAAAGGTTGAATAGTCAAAATCAATGAAATAAATGTTTCTTTTACACTGTCTGAGTAAACTCCAGAAATTCACAGTTATTTTACTGAAGCTAAAAGCTTAACAAGATCCCAATTTTGACATTTATTTAGATAACAGATGAACTTTGCACAAAGTAAGAGATAGTGGTTATAGAGAATGTATGTTTCAAAGGTCAGATGTACAACAATGTACAACAATAATAATCCTGAAATTAGAAAGTTTTTGTTCTTGACTTTGACAGCAACGGGGAAAAAATCTGGTGCTGAAAATCTACCTGGCTGGATTTGCAAAGAGAATCAGGAAAAATATCAGAGGGAAAATAGGCAGATGATCTGAAAATACAGATGAAAAGAAGAAAGAATAGGAGGAACTTCGGCATCTTCTTGAAGAGTGAGTGGGCATAGAGGAAGTAAGGACAAGAAAATCTGTTTTATTGACAGCTGGCCCCATATTTCAGTGCTGGGCCACAGTGCAGCTGTGATGGGCAAGAAAAGGTAAATGGTTTTACCTTCTTTCCTTGTATCCCTAAAGCACTTGGAGTTAACAGCCTTTAACAGCCCCCTCAGAGTGCACACACAACTGTCCCTGAGCCAACATGGATTTTAACCAGGGCCTTCAGCTGTTCCTGGGGTTTCACCTGAAGTACAGATAATTTTCATCAATAAATCCTGTAATTTTGCTGCATTTACTAAAATACTGGGACATCCACTGCTTTTAAAGAGAAGCAGTCAATGTGTTTGTATACAGGCTTCCTGTGAGATGAAATTTTGGGTTGTGTGACATCACTTCTTTTACTGGAGTCAGGATTTCTCACCATGGTCCTTTCTCATGGGGCACTACAGAATACATTTCAAGGAAATCTTCAAGCATCCAGCTGCTTTGTTTGAAATAGTAGCACCATCTAGAGGACTAATAACTCTTGTTTCTTTGGTTAACATCACTCAGGACAAATGTAATTTTATTTTCACAGAGTTTGTAGAGTATAACCAGAGAAAACTGACAAAGGATTTGAAAGAATTGCTTGAAAAAAAGTCAGAATTTGAACTGGAGAAAAATCAGAATTTAGTGTGTCTGGTGGACAAGGACGCCACAGAAGAGGTTTACAGTAGGTGTGTTCAGTTTCATATCTCTAAACCCTTGGTAGCAGTCTCTAGGTGCCACTCAAGGCTTCATTATGCTCCACTCTGAACATGGCAAGAGACAATCCACATGTAAAACAAGCACAGCTGAGTAGGCCAGACAAGCTAAGACAGTGAAATAATTTATTATTTAAACTACCAAGAATAAACATAGAAAGGAGCTGACCAGAAAAACACAGTTGGTTTTCTCCAGGCTTTGTGTGCCACAGCAAATTTATGCTTGGAGGGACACCAGGATTATGATATAGCTGTAAAGCATTCATGAAATTTCTGTTTTCCTTGGGAGGAATCTATTTTTCATAATTATCAGCCTGGGTGGAGACCTAATTCATTGCTTAAAATCCACCCTGATTTACACCAAGAGCCTGTCCAGAAGGGTTGGTCACTGTCCTGGGTAATCTGAACACATCCTACACCTCTGCATTCCTGTCCCAAAAAGATCACAAAGACTGCAAAGGACTTCTTAAAACCAGAAATGCTGAAATTCAGGCTGAAAACATACATCAGAATGATGCTATGGTTCAGAATGTTAATGCCCTGTATTTGTGGGATAGGGTGGTGCTGGTGGAGTTTTTGGTTGCATTTCTAAAATCCCTTAGTCTTCTCTGGGAAGCAAACAAAATTATCCATCCCACTTTTCTAGAGGAAGTTATTACCAAGCTCTCAGAATTTCCAGCTAATCATCACTTCAGTCCCTGCAGTGGGCACAGATTTATTTCCCACAGATGGGGAGGTTCAGCTTGGCAGTGACTCCAATTCAGGAAATGTTTGTCCTTTAGGAATAGATCTGCCAGGACCAGCACTGTTCTGTTCCTACTGCTGACACCTCCACTGAGGAGGAGCATGGCCTTGCAATAAATGATTTTTATTTGGGTTGTTTTGTGGAGGTTCTGCTCACCTTGAGATATTTTGCAGGTCTTGAAGAAGTCTTTTAGTTTGAAGTTAGTGTAATTATTTCACACTGAACAGGGTTAGAAGCAGCACATGGCTCCTGTGCTGTTCTTTGAGGCTTGCAGGTGGTAAAAATCTGTCTTCTCAGTTATTAATTACATTAATTTGTGTCTACTTAATAGGAGATGATCAGGTTGGACAACTGTTTATAAATATATGTATATATAACCCCCAGCTCCCAATAACTACAGTGGAACTGGAGCAGAAGAAATGGAGGCTGTTGATGCGTTCACCTGCCATTAGAGGGTGACAGCTGTAATTAACAGTGACTGCAAATGTGTGTGGGATGGAGACAGCAGGAAGGGGTGAGCTGGGCTGAGCTTCCCTGGGAGCTGAAAAGGGATCCATGGACACGTGGAGAAACAAAACCCAGCCTCCTGAGAGCCCTGCTCAGCACAGTGAGGAGCTCCACTCATGACACTCCTCAGGCTGTCCCTGCTGTTTTCTTCCTTTCTACACCAGGGAAAAGGAACATTTTTATTCTGCATTTGAGCAGTGCCCTGCTGAATCATAGCCAGGGCTCACATTAAGAGAACAGAAGAGCAGAGAAAAGCCTGATTCTGTATCTCAGCTTCTACCCACTCCCTCCAGCCAAAAACCCAAAGCTGCCTCCCTTCCTCCCTTATTACACCCTCTCCCCACTGACAGAGTGCTCACTTCCACCTGCAGCTCCCTAATTCCCACATCTGTGGCCAATTCCCTATGCAGGGATGGGATCAGTAATGATTAAGTTGAAATAAGTGCAGTAAAAATCCACTTTATGTAAGTGGCATCAATATTTGACTGCAGGACACAGTTTTCCCTTCTCTTGGCCAAGTCTCAGGGCTACCTAAGCATGAGATAATGATAAGCAATGGGAAGAATGGATTTGTTACTTTTTCCCTGTGTGTTTCTCTGCATTTGTGCTGTTCTCAGTGTCCCCTGCCACTCCTGAGGCAAAAACTAACAGCCCTTTGGCAGCCCTCAATGCACAGATGTGCAGCTCCAGATGTGCAGGGTGGTGCCTGGTCCTCTTGTCCCTGTCCTGTGAGCATCTCCTGCTGCTGCTGCTGTGGCTCTCAGGCTGGGCACGGGCAGGGGGGAAGCTCACAAGGCTATAAAACCTTTGGGGGGAAAAAATAAAACCAGTTTTAAGAGCAGGAGAGAGGCACCTTTCCCTGCAACTGGCTCCTGTGTGACACATCCCAGCTCCCAGAGCTCAGACCTCTCTTGGCTGCTGAGTCTCACACTCCCAACTAGGTCAGGGCTGCTCTGCAGCTGTTTCAGGCTGAGTTTGGGAATCTTCAGTTGTGGTGCAGTTTCTGGTAACGCTGAGCAGAGCTGGGGAATGAGGCAACATGAAAATGCCTCAAGGAATACACAGTGAGGAAAGCGTGGCCCCACCTAAATGCTGCTTTTTTTTTTTTGGCTCAAGTTTGTTCTGCCACTGCTTGACTCAAAGCAGTGGTGCTTGAGCATCAAAACTGGGGAGGGACTTTCATGTTGTAAGAACTTCAGGTTGAACTAATGGTTCAGTCATTTGATTTTTAAAAACATCAAACCTCCATTTTTAGAATGGAGATATTTTTATCTGTCTCAACCATCTAAATCTGGGGAATGGTTCATTTCCATTCCCTCTCGAAAGATCTGTTTAGACCTGTAAAGCACATGAGGGGAACAAAAATCCACCCCCTATCAGGCCTTAAACAGAGAGCTAAACTTTGTATCAGCTGCAGCAGCATAAGAAATGTTCAGGATAAGTCCCTGCAGGCCCCTTCCACTTTTTGTCAAGTTCTTTCTGGCAGATAAATGAAGCAGAGTTGAAGATGAACATCTACCAGGTGAAATGAACCCTCAGATGCTTTGGGTCCCCAAAACAAGAGCTCTAAAACCCTGTTGCAGTCAAGAGGGCACTGGATAAATCTGCATCCACGGGCTGGTGTTTGAAACTTCCAGTGAAGTTTGGGCAGACATGGATCACATGTGCCCCAGCATCTTTGCAGGGTACATTTTCCCTGCCTCAGTTTCAACCCATTATTCTAATTAAAACCTCTTTTATTATGGAAATCGTCTCCTCTCTCAGTTTTCACTTATTCAGTGAATATTTTAAAATTTCTATCTGTCCTTACAAATCATCTTCTAGAGAAAACCTTACCTATTTCGAGCCCTAAACTCCTGGATCTGCTCATGAGGGATGTTGTGTTCCTTGTGTGTTCCTCTTTAACACCCCAGGTTTCCCCCCCCTGACTAACAGGAACTGAGGCTCCCTTTTCCCTGGCTGGTTCATTATCCACATTCTCCTCTGGAAAAAGAGGAACTGCCTGGGTTAAACCTCCCCTGTCAGCTTGGAAAGAAGTGGCTTGGGCTTGGTGACACTGTTGGGAACTGCTCCTTCTGGCCCAGTGAGTTGGACACTTCCTGCAGTTCCTGTAACTGGGAGCTGCTCCTGCTGCCTGACATGGCAATCCTGCCTTTCATACCAACAGCCAGGTGACTAAAATGTTGATTTTAGAGGCTGATTATAGCAATGGCTGAGGAACACAGCTCTGGGTGATGATGGAGCATGAAAAACCTGGATGATGCTGTGAATGTTGGCTTCTCCCACGGAAACAGGGAATGTTACTAATGGGGATGGAGCCACAGCATCACAACACAGCAGGAGGAGGGAAGTCCAGTGAGCTCAGCTGGTTGGTTTCTCCTCCTTCCCAGAGAAACAAGTGCTCCCCACCACGTATTCTGAAGATTAACATCTGCTGTAGGAGAAACTGGATCCATATTTCCTCTGTGGGAGCTGTTCCAAAGTGAGAAGGAATCCCAGCCTGCATGGTCTGGGTGATGGGAAGCACTTCAGAGCCCTAGAACCACATCAAGAGGACCCAGGGTGTCTGTGCTGCATCTGGCACCATCAATTAAATCCTCTTCTTCCCCAGGCCTGGCAAATCCATGGCTGTGCCAAGTGGAGCAGACATGGAGACTTGTAAGAAGCATCTTTCACTGCAAGAAGCTTCTCTCTGAGGCCTTGGTCTCAAATACCCAAAACACTGCCTGGCCCCCAGCTTGCCTGGGATTTTTAATGGGATTTTTTTGAGTTTGGAAGGTTTACCACAACACTTTGAACAAAAACACTGTAAAATTCCTATGGATGGGATTCTGAAAGTTTCAAACTTCAGAAGCTGAGAGCACTGGCTTTATCCCTTAAAGCTGGGGGTTGGCAAGATCCCCTCTGAGCACACACCTTGTGGGGTTTTGAGCATTGAGTATTTGAGCACTGGGGCCTCCAGCAAAGATCTCTGAGTGAGTCTGACATCCAGGTCACAGACCACAATGAGCTGGTGTTTGGCAGATAAATCTGATTGTGTGCCATTAATTTGAGCAGAGGCAGCAAAGCAGGACAGGAGCATCAGAGGGAGAGGGGCTGTCCTGGGGCCAGGGGGACAGAGCAGGGGAACAGCCCTTTTGTGGGCCCTGCTCTGCCACAGACCCCACTGAAAACTGCCTCAGAAGGGATTAACATTGGTGTTTAATTAGGACAGGGGCTATTCAGACTCCAGTGCAGCTGTGGCAGAGGGCACATGAACAGCAGGATGTGTGGCTCCAATACATCCAATACAGGCAGGGTGTGTGTTTTTCTCAATAATTCAGGAATTGTTGGAGTTTGAAAGGCACAGCAGCTCATTTTTCATGGCTGACTCGACCACTTGCATCTCAGGTATGGAAATGCTGCTGGAATTGGGTCCAGGATGTGCAGTTTGGAAGAACAGGAAATAATAAGGATAACAATTTTTTTTTGTCCAAGCAGAAAGAACAAAGTGCACAGTGCCACAGTTGCAGGGAATATATTTGTGATGGAGGCTCCAGCAACCCTTCTCCATCCCCTCATGCATGGGACTGTTCTTTTCTGGCAGGGATCTTTGGCAATCAGATCTCCAGGCATGAGTGCTGTGCAAAAATGCATTCCAGCATTGCTAAAGAGGCTGACTTGTCCCTGCAGCCCAGACTGCACCAACTGGTGAGTGATATCCCAGGATTTTCCTGGAATGACTTTCCCACAAGGCTGTCTCCTGGTAGGTGATAGTCACACACTTGCAGGCTAATTTATTTTCCTGTTGCTCAGCTGCATAAAGCAGCCTCTTATCTTGCAATTTGTGAGCATAATGTATAAATATTTGCAAGTGCTGCTCAGTTGTCTGGAGAGGTGTGAAAAGCTCTTTGTGTATCAGCACACAGAGGTGATCCCAGGACAAGTTTAACTCCGAGGGAAGGGGTGAGGAGAGCACAGTGAAAAATCATGGGAGACTCCTGTGAATCAGTTAAACACTATGCTCAGGGGAAATGGGCTGCTACTGGTATGCTCAATTTTTTAATTCTCATATTTTGGGTTATTTTTAAGGAGCTTGGGGAATGGGATGATGACAATAAGTAATTTACAGTTATTCTTGATGCTACCCAAGGACAAAAATGCATTTAGATAGTGGCTTTTCCTCTTAGTGACTCTGTTGGAGGACTGAAAATCACAGAATTAAATATAAAATCTGAGTAAGTTCTAATGTGAGTTTGCCTGGGATGGTGTCCTGTGTCAGCAGAAGAGCAAATGCTGCTCTGACTCGCTGATGTCAGATGGAAGATCTCCAAATGCTCATTCCCTCCCATCTGGGGCTTCCTTCTTCTTGTTCATTTTGGTTTCTACTGAGTCTAACACTTGCTAGGAAAACAAAATAATACCACATAGGGCTTCTGCTGCTCATTTGTGCTGCACAGACTGTCCAAAGCTGAAATTTTCAAGCAATTTTTAATAGGAGATGCATGTTATTAATGTTCTTGACCCTTATTGCATCTCCTCAGTAGCTGGAGCAGCTGGTGACTGCTGTAAAACTCTATATAATGGTCATGGTCATGACAGAGCCTCTTGCAAAACCCTCCATGGCTCCTGAAAAATGCTGCCCTTGTCAGAAACATCAGGGTGGAGCAGGGAACAAAAAGGCTGAGCAGGTTAATGATTAAAACTGGAAGAGAATGTTTGCACAGATGTGAATGCCTGTAGCCCGGCCTCTCATTTCCTGGCTCTCAAGTCTGTCCTCACAAGCAGCCCAGCTCAGGCTCACAGCACCCCAAAATTGTGTTTTCAGGGAGCTCAGCCAGAAACAGGCAGGGCTCCTGTTCCTGCAATCTGAGAGCTGCAGAGAAAAGGCCACACTGGGGTTCAGGGGGCCAAGGCTGCCCTGGCAGTGCAGGATGGAGTGGAGCTGCTGTGTGAGCTGCTCTCAGCTCCTGCAGCCCCTGCACCTTCCCTGGGCAGCCTGGCAGCAGGGCTCTGCCTCTCCTGCTGCAGCTTGTCCCAGTTTTTCCTCTCTGGATGACTGCCACAACGTTATAAATAGACCTTGCTGCTAGGTCTTGTGTTCTGCTAACCCACACAGATCTGGGTGCTTTCAGATATAGCTGCTTCCCAAGTTCAAAGTCCTGCTTGCTGCCAAACTCGTTTTCCCTCCTTAGCAGAAGGATTTCTGTTGCTGTGGTTGATCAAGAGTCCTCAAATGCACCTTCACCCAGATTTCACGTGGCTTTGCCTATTTCCATCCTCAGAGTGACTTCAATTAAACAGTTTCTTGCAGTTGGTGTTGAGAACCAAGCTGGTGCTGTCCCAGGCAGGATCCAGTCCTTATTCCAGCAGCTAAAAGCCCATCAAAGCAGCTGCCTCCGGGCTGTCCCAGCTCAGCTGAGGTGTTTGGCAAGATGTGACCAACATTTCCTGGCACAGGGTTTGGAGTAGAGCAGGCATTCGTGTCAGGCAGAGCTGGAAGTGTGCTCAGCACCTCCAACCAAAGGGATCCCCAGTGCCAAACCCAACCAGCCTGGGCACAGCCCCTTTCCCCACGCAGCTCCTGGGGAGCTGATTCATCAGCACGAGCTGTGCAGTGCTCCTGGCATTTCACACAAGGTCTGAGGCAAATGGAATACCCAGCAGACCTGTTTTTAAAGGTACTTTATGAACAGGACGAGCTTACTTTAAGTTTGTGGATGTATTTTAATGCCATAATCTTTGGATTAAAATGTCTGTGTTGTAGTATCCAAAGATATTTTGGTTTTACTTCCAAATTTTGATCTACCTCCTACCAAAAAACACCACCCAAACTTGACTTTTTTTTGCCCTTGTCTAGAGCTGAAAAAAGATTCCTGTTCTGCTGCCTACATAGCTCCTCTTAAACTCCTATCTAATAATTAAGTCAAGACCAGCAGCTGTAAATACACCTTGCAGGTCTGGCTGCAAAGACATAGGAGTCTTTCACATCCTATTTCTGGTGATAATGCAAATACTCTCTAAAAAGGGCAGAGGAACTTATGGTCACTCTTCTGGTATGTCCCAGACCAGAATTCTGCATTCACCATTGCCCAACAACTCCAAAGCAGAAAAGCTGAGAAAAGCCATGGCCTGTCACAGGGGTGTGAAACCCAACTGGTTCTGTTCCCACAGCCCCTGTGGGGACATATTCCTTAAAAACTTCTACAGGTAGGAAAAAATTCAAACACACCCACCACGTTTTCCCTGACAGCAGTGTGCAAGTGTAAGATTTCCTAACGTAGTTTGTAAATTTTCAAAGTAACAGCAAAGATTTTTGCTTGCTGGAGCATTTGGGACCATTTCCTTGTTTTTGCTTGTTCTGCCTCCTGAGTAGCTGCATGCTCTGTAATAAACTGAGCACGACACAAAGGTGTCATTTACAACCCAAATGCAGGTGCAGAACCATTTTCCTTTGCCAACAGCGCATAAACTGCAGAGCAGCGATCACCTGAGATACTCCACTGCTGCCATGAAGTCACCTGTGAGCAACTCACCTTTAGTAACACTCCAGTGTGTAATTACTGCCTGTGTGTCATCCCACTTTAGCAGCTCTGAAGTCAGGAGTTGTTGCCTGGCCAGTTTCTCCCTGCTCCCTAATTTCAGATGGAGCAAACCCCGCGCGGCCGCGGCTCCTCGGCGCTGCCCTGGCTCTGCTTCCCAGCTCAGCACACCAGATGCCTGGAGCAGGCTGGCTTTGTGTTTTTAGGATAGTCTGGAGCCTGAATGTGGAGCTGCTCCTTTGGCAGATGAGTTTTGGATGTTGGCAGTGGGGCCTCGCTGTGGTTTTTGGTGCCCGGATCCGTCCCCGTGGCCATGGAGGTGCTGTGAGCAGGGTGAGTGCTCAGGGGTGTCTGGGGGGTGATGCTTCTGGAGAGAGGGAAATCTTCCAGAGACAGAGGTGAAACCCATCCTTCACACACACAGTCTGCTTCTGTTGTGCTTGTTTCTGTTTTTCCAGTCTGTAAATGGCTCTCCTGAGCTGTGCTATTTCCTTGGGCCTTCTGGAGTGAAGGACAGGACTAATTTAATTTGTGTTTGTCAGCCTGCAACACTGCTGTACTTCCTAATTCCTGTGCCAAGGGGATCCAAAATATAATATCATACAAGCAAAGCTTTAACACGTTCATCATCTTCCACCAAAAGTTTCAGCTACTGTAGTGACCACTGAAAGTCAAATATAAGTTGTAGAATAAGTTACTTCAACTCAGAAAAACTCTTGGCTTTTATTTAATTCAGAAATAGACAGGTGAATAATCTCAAATGATTTTTCTACAGGGAAAAATGTTGCTTTTCAGAGTTATTTTTAAAATTTCTGTTAGGAAAAACCTTCATTGGAAAGTAAAAAATTCTCACCAAGAAGAGCATTTTTGGTGGCGCCTGAAGTCTATGAATTCTCCTCAAAAGTTTAAATACCTTACAAGAAGATGAAGCTCTTCCTACCAAGTGTAACTTTCTGCTGATATGACTCATAAATAATGCAGAAAAGTCAGAATGAAGTTTTATCAGCTTTCCCCTCGGGGAGGGGATTTATTTTTTATGGGGCCAGTAAGAATTAGGTTGTAGGTGTGGAAAGTCATGGTCTGTTCTGAGGAGCCTGGGAATGAAACAGCTCCGGGGAGTCACTTCCCCTCCTCTGCCCCCAGGGAAGGGGAGACCTTTGTGCCACAACTCCACAGCTGAGTGTTTCTTCTGATTTGTAGGGTTCCCTCTTTAGGCACATCATATAAACTGCTACTGAGATGTAAAGATACAGATATGTGTGATTTTTCTTGTTCTCAGATAAGCAGGTGAGTCTGTGATAATGTGTTGCAATGGCAGAATCCCATTCACCACCACAGATAAATTCCCTTTTCTTACCCCCAGCACACTGGAGGTCAGATATCTACTCCTCAGATTCCTTTCAAAGTAATTCTTAACACTATAAATCAATGCAGGGTTTTTGTCTTGCTGGCCACTTCAAATAAGCCACTTCTCTGGTGGCCTGGAAGTGACAATTAAGGAGATAATGGGAGTAGAAAATAGTTACAACCAAAGACAGCACTCTGTATCAGGTTACATAAGCTGCACTGCTTAGATCTGACACTTTTCAGGCTGCTGCAGTATTTTTCTCTTTCTCTCAGAGATTACAGAAAATAATAGTGCTCTGGAAGCTGCTGATGAAAGCCCAACTTAGTTTTCATCTCAGCACACCATTAATTGTGATTAAAAATGAAGCAGACGCTGCCTCAGCACTGTAACAAGGTACTTGTGCTATGGTGCCTGCAGTTATTTACTTGGGCAGGCTGATTAAAATCTCCTTTTAAATAGGCTTTTTGGCTGGGGTACAGTCACATCTCTGTGCTTTTGAAAGCATAGTCCCTCTGTACTTAAGGAAATCTGTCCTCTGTTTCCTTCCCAAATTGCTTTCTTACATCACTGATGGTTCAGCAGTCCTTCATCATCCACTACAACTCGAGTGCTATGTTTGATTATTTCCCACCTTTCCTCGGAGGTGCAGCCTGTTCTCGAGTCACTGCTAAAATCTCCGTGGTAAAAACCGACTGCAGGTGGGGCTTTGAGCTCCTGCCCTTGCAGGAAGGTGTTGCCATCTCTGAGCAGCTCCAGCATCACTCACAAACAAGGGGAATTTAGGAATTTAACTTGATCTTTTTTCCTCCAGCTCTTCATTCTACTCTCCCACCCCTCTGACTTCACACCCCACCCAGCTCTGCCCGTCTCAACTTAGCAACTCCTTTTGTTGACTTTTTGGACTTTTCTAATCTGTTCCCAACTATTCTCTTCCTTTAAAGTCACTTATTTTGTGAAGCTATTCAAAGCCCATCACCACCATGGTCCCCTTTTATTTGATTTATGTCAAGTATCCCATTTCCTCTTCCTCGGGATGGGAGATGTCTTTGCCCACACACTGCTTTGTATTCTTTAAGTACTTGGTAAGAAGTAAATAGCAGAATTATTTATGAACTAAGCAAGACAACAGTCATTTGTTTTAGCTGTGTTTAGACTCAATGTTTATCAGTGTATTCAGTGACACAACATGTGTCTGGGGACTACGTGAGTGGCATTTCCAGTGGCACAGACAAACCCCCTCTTCCCACCTCCCCTGTGTCATCTCCAAGTTCAGCTCTTCTCTGCATTTACTAGAAGCTGTGGTGTGCTTTGTATGCAAGTAAAAATATTTCTTCCCTTTATAAATTATTTCTATGAAAGCTGTGATACGAATTCTTAGGGAATTCATCCAAACTAGGAATGTTTCCTAGTGGGAGCACACCTGCCAATGGTAGAAAACACAATAAAAATTTCTTTTCATGCCTGTTTCTTCAGCCAGCCTTTGCAAGGTAAGGAGTCCTTTCCAATGTTTCAAGTTCCTATTCCACAGAGTGCCAAGAGATTACAGCTGCACTTAGGAGTGTTTGGACCCTGTAAATTCTCAGTTCTCTGTACTTAGGATTGAAAATTGCCATAATTAAACATTTGTTGTTTATGCATTAATAGACTTTCACTCAAATACCAGTGAATTTGATATTCCTGGCTCCTCTCTCATACCAGGTGTCATGTCTTTTCAAACACTCTGAACAATCTGCTTTCTGTATCTTGATACTCCCAGAATGAAAGAATTCCTGGTGCTAAGGCACACTGACAGCACTGTGACAGGAGCAGAAAGTTTGTGTGTGTACATTTGTCACATTAAGGAAAGTGGAGTAGGAGGGGGGAAAAAAATGTGTAGTTGATTTTGTTCAAACTTTGCAGGCAAATTATTTTTATCATTTGTCCTTGGGTATGGAGGCCACTCCCCTGATTTCCTTGGGAATGGATCCCTGACCTCATAAATCTTCCTGGGTGTACCCAGTGAATTTTAATGTATCCTGAATTCACCTTCTTGCTTTCAAATTATCCTGGGTCATATAAAATGATGCCCTTGAGTATTAGATTGAGAAATAGGGAGATAGTTATTCATTATTCCTTACAGAATTCATGCTGTGGGTGTTCCTAGGCAGGTAACTGCATCAAGATCCTTTTGTGTCATGTGCTGGTTGTCATTTCCATACAGCAGAATCCTGTTGTTTTTTTTTTTTCTTTTTCCTAAGGAAATGTTGAGAAATCACCAGGACATAAATCCTGGGTGTTATCCATGTGATAATTTAGCTGAGCTCACCTTGGGCATCATTTTCAGTCTGCTGCTTCTGCTGTTCCAATGCACTGAAAACTTTCAGGGATTTTTCTTTGTTCTTTTCACATCTGGAACCTTCCTTTGTCCGTTTTCTGTTGCACAGATCTTCCTGGACACCACTTTTCTGAAATTATCTTGGTCAAGAGCAGACTGCTCAGATTAACTGAAAAGATGCCCAACTTTAGGGCTACCTATAAAAGTCATCATGCTCTTTCTGTTTCTCTGAATAACACACACTGTCACTGGGACTGACAGGCTCCCTTCAGTTTAATTTAGGCACAGGCTTGAATTTATGCTTCTCCTGGTACCACTTTTGATGGCACTTGTCATAGACTGAAATTTAATGAGTCATGTGTATAACCCTCCAGATTTGACACATGAAATGGTGGGGGTGTGTGCTCAACAGCTGAAAAATGAAAAACTTGGGGAAAAAGGATCAATATTTGTGTGTTTACACGTGAAGAGACTGCAAACAGGTAATGTGGTCACCACACTTCGTTCAAAGGAACAGGAGTCAAGTAATTGATGTCTCTCTGCTGCAGAAACATGATTAAAGATAACAACGAAATTGTTCCACTAATGGGCAAGAAAACAAACCCGCCTGGAATTCCCCCTGCGAATCAGCAAGAGAAAAAGGTGACTGAAGGCACTCCCACCAAGAAAAGGTAGGACTCCAGCTCAGTCTAAACCACTAAAACTCCCTGCTTTATCTCCTGTAGGAGATCTTTGCACTGAAACACCAGCATCATCTTTGTTCTGTGTAACCTCACAAGAATCCCACCTAATGATGTTAATGTTTGGTATAAAGTGATCCTTTTTTGAAGAGATCACGTGGAAGAACACACCAGGTTTTATGTAAGAGATGCTGGCCTGAAAAAAGGGAGCATTTCAAACTTAGCCTCACATGGAAATGTGACAGATTATGGAGAGGCAGAGGGCTGGGAGAGCAGGAGGTTTGAAAAGTCCTATCACAAATAGAAACTTAAATTCACTCTATTTTTCATTAGTCTGATTAATGAGACTTTTTTGCTGTTTTATAAAATATTCACTTTCATTCATAATTGATATTAGAGAATTAATAAAGGGATTGAGGGTTTGTACTTAATATGAATGGGGAAATATAAGCTATAATTCCTGCCTGATACTATGAAGTCAGCTAAGTTACTGCAGAATGAGGATGAATTTTCATTCATAAACTTTTCATTCTGGATAATTATTGGTTATTATGGCAATTTTGGAGGCTCTGAAGGCCAGGCCAATTGTGGCTGTTCTGACATTTACACTTCTCAATAATCAGAGGAATCACTTTTCACAGGAATGTTGCCATTAGTTATTTGAGCTCCACTGCCTGGGTGGTCCAATTTGTCTTTTTAACATTAAATTCAAGAAGAGAAGCTCTTTGGTGGCATATGGGGGGGAGACAAAGTGTCTGAACAGCTCATGATACACCTAGCATTTCAAAAGGGGGTAATTCCACGGCAGAGTGGGGAGTTACAGGAATATTGCCAAGCCAAGCCCTCAATTACTGAACTCCTGTCTCGCATTCATACTTGGGCAGGCTGATTAAAACCTCATTTTAAACAGACTTTTTTGGCCACATTCCTGTGGCCTCAGGAACAGTAACCCAGGGGTTTTTCCCACCTTTCAGGGCGTGGCTGGCAGCATTCCTGTAACACACAGCACGGACATCACGTGGGATTTAATGCAGGGCTTTAACATACTCTATTAATTATAAGTTCCAATGCTGCTTCATCCTGTTCCTTCCAAACTCTCCCTCCCCTGCCCCAGCAGCAGCTGCTGCACTCCCAGGGTGCCACTTCCCACTCTCAGCGTTTATTGCCAATATTCCCTTTCCTGAAAGACAGTGGCATTCCCTGCTGGAAGCTGCTGGAATTTGGGTGGATTAAGTCTGTAATTAAGCCCAGGAAATCCCAGGGGCAGGCGGGGAGGAGGCTGCTGATGGCTGTGGGCAGAGCACCTGGCCACGTCAGCACCTGGCTATTTGATGGCACCCTGCTTTGCACGGTGCCTTTTGGGATGGTTTTTTCCCACCCCATGACACCCCCAGGTAAGCCCCAAGCCAGGGGAGGTGAGGTCTGTCAGCCCCCAAAGCAGGGTTCCCTTCCCAGCTGCTGCACAGCTGTTGGATGCCAGAATTAATACCTGGATCATCGAGCCTTTGGAAAAGATGAACTATATGCTGCTATTTTTAGCAAATATCAGCAGGTTATTCAGGTTGTTATGAGTGTCCTCATAATACCATTTTAAATAATACCTTTTTTTTTTTTTTGCCTTTTACCATCAATGTAAGTACTTCACTTCAAAAAGATTTTTTGGGGAAGATGAATTTAGGAAAAAAAAATGCCCGATGGACAAACCCATAAATAGTAGGTGAACTGGAAAGGTTTTCCAGGTGACTATTGCAGCATTTTAGAAATGTAAGGCAGTTTCTGAACAACAGTCCCTGTGGGAGTTGCTGCATCCACCACTGAAACTCCTCTGCCTGTGGTGAGCTGTAGCAATGTTTTACTGAGATCCAGTAAAACCAAGCCATTGATTTTTGCCTCTCAACTCTGCAGGCTTTTGAAAGGTGAAATCTTTCTTTTCACTTTTTCTGTGTTGATCCAAATTTGATTTCTTTTCACTATAAATATTTATATAATTATTAATAGGGAAAACAGTTAAATGTCATGCAGGCAAGAGGACACATCCAGGCCTGGCTGGTGGAAATGCCTGATGTCACTGAACGTGTGACCTTTCAAACTTTCTGATTTAATCACTATCACTGTTAATGAGTTTAAAATGATCCATCCTGATGGCTCCTGGCTGGAAGAGCAGGGACTGGGATTAAAAGAAAAATCATTTTTGTGTGGCTGGGCAGTGCAACTGGGTGCAAGGCTGGTTTAGAGATTGCTGCTCACACAGATCAGGATCTGATGCCACTGTGTTCCAAAAATACCTTGGGAATTTTGCCCATCTGCCAGCCTGGAAGAGCTGGGGACAGGCTGGAGCTTGGGATCCCCTCAGGGGAAGGCAGATAAGGCTCTGCTCCAGCTCAGGTTTAGTGCCAGGACAGATAAATTGTCAAGCTTGCCCTTGGTAGTTATTTTCTTGGCTTATGGTTGGGCTTGCTGTTTATCACTGATATTTTTTAAAATGCACTGTCTTCAACAGCTCCCACTTTTTCCTGGAGATTGATGGTTTTGAAAGCAATGCCACTCCCAATAACACCTCTCCCCCCGTGTTTTCCAAACCCATGGATTCAAATATTCGCCCGTGGTAAGTTCCAGATGCACAAGCAATGGTCCTGCTGCAAATATATCTGTTTTCTTCCCAGCAGCTTCCCCTTAATTCTCCTTGGGCCTCAGTGCCAGGGTTTAACATGACTTTTCATAGCTTTTGGTCACTTCAAAGACAGAACTTCACTGGAAATTTATCTTTGGTTTTATCTACTGCTGTCATTTCTATGGAATAAATCAGGCCTCAGATCTGAATAAATTTAAAATCAGTTTGTTTTTTTTTTATCTTAGCCTCTTATTAGAACAAACTCCATGCTCTCATTTGGGTGTTTTCTGCTGTGTGAGGACCACAGGCTAATTTAGAACCCTGTTCCCATCTGGCTGCTGACGTCTTCCCTCTATTGCTCATTAACAATCAAACGTGGAAATGCTGAATCTGAAATATTTAAAGCAGCCATTTATGCTGAATGAATAGAGAAAAATTACGACTGGGAAGAATACACTTAATTTAAAAAAAAAAAAAGTGTGGGGTGCTAACAGCCAATAATTATGAGTAAGGGAAATATGTCACAAATCTGGCACAGGTCCAGCATGGCCAAAGGTTTTTGTGTCTGAGGATGTCTGGTCAACTTTTAGGAATTGGCTGACAAGTTGATTTTTTTGGTTTCAGAAGAGAGGTGTCCAAATTTCCCCCTCTCATTCAGGAAGTGACCTGCACATGTGCTTTGTCACCACATTACTCAGCTTTCTGTAGAGAAGAGACAGATGGGATAAGAATGGACTCAGAGCTCCCAGCTTTATTTCAAAGAGAAGGGAATACCTGCAGAGCAGTGCTGCCTGTGCATCTGTTTTGCCAATAATTAATAGCTCAGGTTCCCTAAATTATTAACCTGAGCTAATTCATCCAATCTGAACCTTACAGAAAACAAAAATACAAGTAAGAAACTAATTTATTTTAATTTTTCTAAGTCAGATCTGCTTTTAGTACTGTGTGGAAATTATGTACAGCAATTACAAAATATCAATGCCATTGAAAATCCTTTAAATATATCACCTACATATCTATTTAGAGCCCAGTCCTCAATTTCTTTCATTCAAGTCAGCCACAAAACACTCCTGAATTGCCTACAGTGTTCTGTGTAGTAAATCTTTAGGTAAATCTTTCATTGTGGGCTTGCAACCCACTCACTGCTACTGATTTAGCACTTGTTTTGTGCCAGATGACAAATTAAGCATGTGAAAAGGAAGAATGCAAGCCTCAAGCATTCAGGGTGATGCATAAAAAGCAGTGATCATTAAAAAAAAATAGAAATAAGTTCCCACGGTTTCTGGATACGTAGTGAAATAATAAAACACAAAGAAGACTGTTTTTTGAATGTGGTCTTTTAAAAAATACAATAAAATTCTGCAAGTCTCTTCATTTTCATCACTCACTTTAAAATCCGTGTGGGAGATAAAATGATAGAATTAAAAGGCCAGTGTCAAATTGGACTAATTTAAACTCTAGTGTATATACTCTACCCTACCACGGACTGTTTCTTCATGCAATTTGACAAAATACCTGCTAATATCTTGGCACATTTGCTTTTCTTTCTCTGCAGTGCATCTGCAAATGGAGAAGACATGGATTCCCCTCAGTCTCTCCAGGATGATGCCACTGAATACAGCCCTAACGTGGACAGCTGTGGGTGAGTGCAGGCACAAATATTTCTCAGCACATTTTCAACCGATTCAATCTGTGCTAGAGTAGATATTACATATTTTTCTTGCCATGTTTCAGGAAAAAAGGTCATGTGTGTGCATGCCTTTCTGATCCTTCAGTAATTAAATGTTGAAATAAACAGCTCTAATCTCTCAATTTTCATATCTAGTGTGAGGATTCTTTATATATAATGAGTGTTTTTTAGATGGCAAACCAGGGCCTACACACCACAACCAGGCATGGAGTATTTCTGCTTGGGGGAAAGATGAAATCATTCTTTTTCCAGAATAAATGATGATCAGAAAGTGGTGTAAGATGTGAGGTTATGAACTGTCTTCTGCTGTGAGAGCAGCACCAGGTAATCTCTGCACTGCAGTCAGTTGTGGCAGAGCAAAGTGTTTCTTAGCCTTTATTCTAGAAGAATGGATAAACTGCAAAAACCACAAAATACTTGAAAAATGTGCTGTTTCTAATAAAGCACTCTCTCAACAGCCCACCTACCTGCAAATAAATAATCTGAGAAATGTTCTGAGCTCTCCATGCGAGCGGAGCAAGTTCGTGGTCTGGGGCGAACAACTCTATTTGGTTTTAGCAGTCTTAAAAAAAAAAAAAAAAGAAATAAACCGGGATAAATTGCACCAGCAATTTCATGATGATTCCTTACAATTCAGTGCTAACACATGCCAAGGCCCTGAGCTGAGGAGTGCCAGGAAGAAGCTGAAGAGGAACCTGTTCCGGGCGGTGTCCGAGGGGAACGCGGAGGAGCTGCAGCGGCTGCTGGCCGAGCTGAGGGAGCGATCCAGCGCCTGCACCAACCTGCCCGTGCCAGGTGAGCTCTGCAGGCACCTGGGGCTGCTGCCTCACGTTTGGGCTTTTGTATTTTTCAGTTTCTTTGCTGCTCTAGTGTGTGGGTCTGAGCTTCATATCAGGGGATGGTGAGCTCTCTTCACAGAGCAGGGAGACAAAACAATTCCTTCTCCAGCTGGGGACCAAGGACAAATGATCCAAACCTCAGGCCCAAGAGCACAAACAACGTGGGCTGAAGAGAGAAAAACAAGAAGGATGGGACTTGATAACCTAAAGCTGTAACTGGGCAATGAACTCCAATCTGCAAATGGAGCAGAACTGATAAAAGTGCCAGAGCCCGTGACCGGTGTCCATTTTGGGACCATTTTGGTTCATCTTGGGTGCAGCCCTGGCTGGGCTCTTGTGCTGCCCAAGGTGGATCCATTGAGGCCTTCTAATAAATCCCTGCTTTATTCTTTAGCTCTGTCCAGCCTCTGTTCTAGTTCAGCCTTCACAAGGCATCAGGGGAGGGCTGGCAGCTCAGGTGCAGCCTAAACCTGGGAAATATCTTTATTTCCCTGTGAATTTGGGAGTTACGGCACCGGGTGGTCCAACAGCAAAGCCAAGGTTGCCTTGGTGCTCAGGAGCAAACAGGATGGAGTCATGGTCTGGCAAATAGTTTGTGTTCATCTATATCCCTCAGATTTCACCCCTAATGAACAGAAGTTTAATAAATAACAGTGATCTGATCTCAAAATTCACTCTTGTAGATTACTTGATGAAAAAGTTCACGGCTTCTGACACTGGCAAAACTTGTCTGATGAAAGCTCTGCTGAACATCAACGAGAACACAAATGAGATAGTGAACATGCTCCTGTCCTTTGCAGAGGAAAATGGCATTTTGGAGAGATTTATCAATGCAGCATACACAGAAGAGGCATATAAAGGTATTGCCATCTGATAGCAGTTTCAGGTATATGGTTAAACATAACCTCTATAAAATAACGATGGTTTAAATCCCTTGAACCAACTTTCATTTGTTATCACTGGTGCAATCTTTTGTGAAACATCATTAATGTTTCAGAGTGTGCTTGAGAGACTCAGCCCTAAATTCCTGTGTCTGCTTTTTCAGGCCAGACAGCTCTAAATATTGCCATTGAGAGGAGACAATATGAAATCACCCAGAGTCTCATAGAGAAAGGAGCTGATGTCAATGCTCATGCCCAGGGTGTTTTCTTTAATCCCAAACACAAGCATGAAGGCTTTTATTTTGGTAAGTGGAATTTTTTGGTAAGTGGAAGAGATATTTCTGGAAAAAGTTAAGAAGGAATACCCAAAACTTCCATAAAACAAGAGCTTAATCCAGTACAATCAATATATAATCGTGCTTTCATATATTAAGATGGTTAACACAATATTTTCTATTCTGATTTGAATGTTTGAAATAAAACATGACCACTTGTTGCATTTTGTGGTTCTGTAGGTGAGACTGCACTGGCTTTAGCAGCATGTACCAACCAGCCAGACATAATTGAGCTGTTAATGGACAATGCCAGGACCAATATTTCCTCTCAGGATTCCAGGGGAAACAACATCCTCCATGCATTAGTTACCGTGGCAGAGGACTCCAAAACACAGAATGACTTTGTGATCAGAATGTACGACATGATTCTGCTGAAAAGTAAAGACAGAAATCTGGAAACTACCAAGAATAAGGAGGGTTTGACACCACTGCAATTAGCTGCAAAAACTGGGAAATTAGAGGTGGGTGTGATTTCAGTAGCATCTAAGAGAAACTTGTGCTCTGACACATCTCTTTCCAGGCTGGTTATGCTGTTTTGTATCAGTATTTGGTGAGCTAATTTTGTTCAAAACACAAATATTTCCTTTGCAGTGTTGTTTTTATCCTTCAAGGTTTCTCTGTGACTCCCTCCCTTTGTACAAACTACACAAGCTGTTTAGAACCAGCCTTCTGTTGTAGAGAAATTCTGCATTTACCACCAAACAATTTCAGAAAACTCACTAGAACTGCTCTGTTGTACTGCTGTAGAATTTGGTTTGCATAAATCAACTGTAGTGTAAAGAATTGGCAATGGGATGATCTAGAAAGCAATTAAGTTCAAGGAAGGCAAATTGTGCTTTCACCCTTTAGAAAAATATCTCTGACAGAAAATCTGAAGGCATTAAAAACACTGAACTTATTTCTTAGAGGTTTTTCACCTCCAGCACCCCTCACTAAATAACAAAATTACAAATACATTAAACTGAACAACTGTACAAAATGTTACAGGTAAAAGGTGGGAGTTTGAGCAAGTGTATTCATGTGCTTTCTCCTTTCCCATGAACAACACAGCTGCTGACAAATGATCTGTTCTTGTTTTAGATTCTGAAGTACATCCTTAGCAGAGAGATCAGAGAGAAGCCAAACAGGAGCCTGTCCAGAAAATTCACAGACTGGGCTTATGGTCCTGTCCAGTCTTCCCTGTATGATCTGACAGAGCTGGATACCACTGCTGACAACTCAGTGCTGGAAATCATTGTCTATAATACAAATATTGGTGTAAGCTGCCTCTTTTTATATAATTTTTCTTCCTAGCAGTATCCCCATTTTAGATGTGTCAGCCTTACAAACAACTGAATTACTTGTGAACAGTAAGTTTTGGTTCTCAGTTTTTGTATCAGCAGCAAGATAAATTTTATGCTGCTGCAAAATGTCAGCTGTAAGCAAATATGCATGCAGGTCCTGCAATAACACAGGTTAGTTATTTTGGGAGTGTCTTTTCCTACATTTGAAGCATTAATTTGACTTAGGAACATAAATATGGCCAAGCTGGTCAGACCAAATAAACTTTACTTAACAGGTTTGTTTTTTAGGTGTTCAGGAGTGTTTGATTTAAGTTAAATGTAAAATCCTTAAAGCCAGGATTTTACATTTGCTGAATTCAAATCCTGCCACAAAGCTTCCATGGCAAGCAGGACCAGGAGTTCACAGGAGAATTTTAGCTCAGACATAATTCACCAGGCTGGGAATGGCAGCTTATCCCAGCAGGAGGAGGAATTGTCCCTTTGTCCCAGGGTGGTCTGGCACATCCCTAGCACAGAGGGGTTTCTAGAGCAGCAAGGGTAGCATGGAATGAAAAATTCACACCTAAAATTCAGTTTCCTTACAGGCAGCAGGTTTAAATATTTAATTTTTAATTTTTTTTTTCTCAGAATCGTCACGAAATGCTGACTTTGGAGCCTCTGAACTCACTCCTGAGGATGAAATGGAAGAAGTTTGCACGGCACATGTTTTTCATGTCCTGCTGTTTTTATTTCCTGTACAATGTAACATTAACATTGGTTTCCTACCACAGGCCTAATGAAAATGAAGTGAGTACAGCAGCTGCATCTCACCAAATTTTACTTCACAAGGCAATGGTATTTTCTGAATTGTATTTAAAGTGCTAAAAACAAGACCAGATATTGGAATATCTGGGTATAGAGAGACCATGTTCTCCCACATCAGTGTGGGAGCATCAGATTTGCATTTTGTGGAAGTGACCTAAAATACAAATACATGATGCAAAGACTGAAATTTCTGAAGGTGGGAAGAGGGAAAACAACTATTTTATTTTTTCTTTAAGAAAGAAACTTCTGATATTTCAAACACTTCTGTTAGGAGGCTGATTGTATAAATACATCAAGGAAATTCTCCCTGGAAGGGGAGAAATTGTGAACTCAGAGAGTTACAGGTGGGAGGGTTTCTGTTGCTTTGCCTTTTACCCTTCAGGGGTGGAACTGAGATTTTTTCCTTCTGGATTTGTCTTGCAGGCTCCTCCTTATCCACTGGCTCTGACCCAAGGAGTGGGGTGGCTGCAGTTGTCAGGACAGGTGATGGTTATGTTAGGAGCAATATTTTTAGCCATAAAAGAGGTAAGATTTTTTATTTAGTAACAAATATACAGCTAATTTGTAAAGAACTTCTCTAAATTTATGAATATGCTGCTGCTGATATTGGCAGTACACATGGAGTATCTTTGATATGTGTAATTTTCAAATTTTTGGAACAATCACTTATTCAGAATGACCCTGGTTATATATTTGAGTACAAGTGTGAAACAAATGTAAGGATGTTTGCTTTTCAACTTGTCAATGCAGAGATCTGATATTTTTATAATATCAGTATTGGCAAATTATTGGCTTTAAGGACAAAAGGATTGCAAGTTGTAATGAAAAGAACATCCCATGGTATAACTCTGCCACGTACTGTAAGTAATTAAAAACAGTAACTTAAATTATGTCAGAGATGACAGAATTTTAACCTTTGAATTTACAGCCCTATAAAAAAATTAATTCCAGAAGTTACCATGTCTTATCAGTAGATGGATTAGTTCAGAACACCAGTTAAACTATTTTGAAAAACAGATTTTGAGGTCTGTTTTCCCTTCCACCATGCCTGCATTTTCTGTTTCTGCCTGCACAGAGTGTGGCCATCTTCCTGCTCAGGCCCTCAGACCTGCATTCAATTCTCTCTGATGCCTGGTTCCACTTTGCCTTGTAAGTCTGACTTGTATATATATTTTTTTTTTTCTACTATATATAAATTTCTATATCTCATGGTCACAGAGAATGTGCTCCTGTAGCAGATATTCACTTTTTTTCCTCAAAATTATTATTTTTAGAGGGATGGATGTAAGTTTACTTGCAGCTTTTCTGTAACACAAACTCTTGACTGCACTGTCAGTAACAATACCAGGGTTGATGTGCATGGAGTGGATTTTTCCCACCTGCCAGTGTCTTCCCTGTTTGTGGAAAAATCTGTAATGATTCTATCAATTCATTAAGCTAAAGCTGCAATTAAATGGCTTCTAAGATATTGTAAGGATTCTTAATGTCTCTGTCAGCAAAATCTGCATTGAGCAGCTTTTGTTTTGGGGAGAATAGTTTACCTAAATTAAGCTTTAATAAATATAATCCTTATATGTTAATATACTTATACCACTTGCACTGACCTATTTTATCATTAAACTACAATGCCAGTTTCATGGGGAGAACAAAAAAGCAGCATGAAATTACAAATTAAGCCTAAAGAGCAAAACAATCTTGTTTTCATATTTTTCCATTCTGTTGTTGGTTTTGTGCTAGTAATTTCTCTTTTACATATATGTTTGTTTTTTAACAGTTTTATACAAGCTTTGCTTGTGATCTTCTCTGTCTTTTTGTACTTGTTTTCCTACAAAGAACACCTGGTGTGTCTTGTTTTGGCAATGGCCCTTGGCTGGGCCAATATGCTCTATTTCACCAGAGGTTTCCAGTCCATGGGCATTTACAGTGTGATGATTCAAAAGGTAAGTTTTTCTTTTCTTCTACCTGCCTGATGATACTCCATTGTTCTACAGTCCAAATCAAGTATATTCAGCAATTATAAGTATTTTATAGTTCATTTTGAAATGTCTTATTTCCAGTTTTTGTGCATTATTTCTGCAGAACACACTATTTGTTCTTCTTCAACAGCAGGAACTAGTTTGTATCTTAATATTGACATTTTTATTACATTAAATATGTGAGTTGCTTGTGTTTTTTCCAGCTAATTTAGTTCTGCAATTTAATTGCGTCATAATCCGTAATGTCTGTATTGTACAGAATTAGCCACTTTTAGAGAACACAGCAGGCCTGAGATAAAAAATCAGACCTTTGGGTTTGTTTGCTCAAGGAAAGGAGTCTGATGCTATAGTGTGTGCCTCACCTGTGTCTCTGCAGAATTCAAAAGCACAAAACTAGTTCTGAATTTTAATTTCTGTCAACTGTTTCATTCCATTTCCAGGTCATCCTGCAAGATGTGATAAAGTTTTTAGTTGTCTATATCGTGTTTTTGCTGGGATTTGGCGTAGGTAAATATTACTGGAGAAAAGCACTGGTGCTCTGTGTGAGTAAAAATTTTAGCATTATTATGAATAAGAAACCTGCTTTCATGAGAGCTCACGTTGGGGTTTCTTCTTGATGTTAAGTTTAGATGTGAACAGATGAGCCATTTGCTTCAGTCTCAAATCCCTGGAATTCCATTTGGATTTGGGCTCTTTCTGCTTTCTGGATGTGTCACCTGGCTGCTCTGTGTGGCTGGGCAGCTCTGGCTCTCTTAAGCAGTTGGAATTCTTTGGGCTGAAGTGCTCTGCATTCCTAAATCATGGTTGTGACTGAAATTTCCTTGTGCTTTCTTCTCAGCTCTCGCTGCCCTGATTGAGATGTGCCATGAGGGCGGGGAATGCCGCTCCAACAGCAGCCTGGGACCTGTCCTGATGGATCTCTTCAAGCTCACCCTAGGTCTGGGTGACCTGGAGATCCAGCAGAACTCCAAGTACCCTGTCCTGTTTCTCCTGCTCCTCATAACTTTCGTTGTGCTGACCTTTGTTCTTCTCTTGAACATGCTGATTGCGTTAATGGGAGAAACAGTGGAGGATATTTCTAAGGAGAGCGAGCACATCTGGAAACTCCAGGTGAGTTTGGGAGTTTAGGAGGTGGTTGGGCTAAAACCCTCATGCTGACACTACAGGTTAAGTGTTAAAGATAATCCTCATTTGGTTTTGTGTGTGGATAATAGAAATAAATAATTCCAGTATTAGAGAATTGTAGGGACTTAGGAGTTAACAATCCTAAAGGTGATGTCATGGCTTGGATTTCCAACCCATGCACTGTCTTGACTTTCCTTCCCCTGGATATGTCACAGGATGATGTGTTTCACTGTTTCTCCAGGAATCTGAATCCCTATTTGCACAAATTGTCAGTGATTTGCTGTTTTTGGTGTTGGCTGTGGGTGGAGGCTTGACCTGTTACAAACTGCAAACTGTGCATGCTGTGCAATCAGACCATGGCTAACCACACTCATTTTACTGTTTACTGCCAATAGAGAGCCAGGACTATTTTGGAATTTGAAAAATTCTTACCAAAACGCCTGAGGAAAAAATTCCAGCTGGGAGAACGGTGTAAAGTGGCTGAAAATGACACCAGGGTGTGTTTAAGGTAAAGCAAAGCTGGAATAATGTGCTAACAATTCTGCTCTCTTTATACTGCTTCAAGGTTATTTCTCCTCAAAGCTCTCTTTAAAATATTTCTATTATCTCTACAAATTATGCTAGATGCACAAAAATATCATTTGGGTTTTTTTTCAGTTGTAACCAGTTGTTTAAATAGGGAAAATGTATAAATTTTTATGTAGACAATCTTCTGGTAAGAAAGCAGATTTTCATCTTCATATGTTTTTACTGTAGAAGCATCAAATCTGTTTGCAGTAAATGTCACTTTATCATAATCTCCTTTGAATGTCAGCCTAAAAGCAATCACACTTAAGTTGATTGGTAATTGATGATTACCATATTAAAGAACTGTGCTGTTTAATGAAAAATACTTCAATATTTCAATGTGTGAAATTATGAAGTAGGCTTGGTATTATTCTCACCTTCATATAGTGCAAAAGACATTCAGGCTTTTAGTGCTAGCAAAGCAGGTGGTAAAATGTGACAATCCCAGGAAGGAATAAAGGGGGAGGATCAGGGATGTAGCTGGGGGATAATGCATGGTGATAACACAATTTATGTACAATGTAAACAGGATTAATGAAGTGAAATGGACCGAGTGGAAAACCCATGTTTCATTTATTAATGAAGATCCAGGGCCAACAGGTACTGTGGAATTTTATTTTTTACTGTGGAATTTTATTTGCAGAATCTTTTCTTCTTAGAAATGTTTTTTGATACAGTTTCATACTTTTAAAAATATAAACTCTTATATGAAACCACACATTATTGCTAGGGAAACTAATGGTTAATATGGCAGTGGTGTTAAATTAGTTTTGAAGACTTGCAGAGAGGGTTAGTGACAAACAAGTTTTGTAATATATATATTGGATGACATAAATGTTGGCCAGGAAATCCAAGACATCCATCTGCTGCCAGGGCAGGAGTGTCCTGGAGAAATGAGCTCCCTCTGGGGTGAAAAATTTCTCTGGAAGATATGGTAGCAAACTGAGAGCTTGCTGTTTAAATACATACATGTTTTTAACAACAACAAAAAAAAAAAGGTGCAAAACTCTGATCTTGTCTATACAGTTTCCACCATATCCTGTTTTGTTTACAATGCATTTTTTTTCAGATCCAAGCAAAATTCAAGATAATTCAAGAACTAATAGCAAAAACACGCTGAATACGTTTGAAGAAATGGATGATTTGCCTGAAACTTCTGTTTAGTTGTGCTGTGCTTGACGTGTGGCTCTTCTGAAGGTTAAAAGCATCAGGAGTGGATGCTGGAAGCTTTGTGGCTGTTTTGGACAGCTGTAGCCAGCTGGAACACAAACTTTCAGTGACACAGTCTGATGGCTTGAACCCATTTATTCAGAGCAGCTGGGCTGAAATAAATGGGATTATTTTACTGGGTCAGTTCTGAGCCTCTCAAACTGTTGCTGTCCAAGTTTGCCTGATGCTCCTCAAACTTGGCTCAAGATGTTTAACTGGATAAAAAAGGTCAAATGCGAGATATTTCTTCCTTTTGTGGAAAATTAAGGTCATCATGATCCCAATCTGCTGGTTTTTGGAATCTCTAACTCATGAGAAACTCGTTTTGTACACCGAAACAAAAAAGTTCTTGTTGTGGAGAAAAGCAAAGCATTTCAGTTCTGAAGATGACTAAATGAAGTATGTCATTCTGAAATAACAAGGCTCTGGGCATTGACTGTCAGTGTTACTGGAGGCTTGGTTGGAAAAAGCCTCCTCAGGTCCCAGTGGCTTTGCCTGATCTGTTTTTATCTGTGCAGTCCCCAGGGTGTAACTGGAGTTTATTGCTGTTTATTTATTACTGTGTGTCTGTGCCTCCCCATGAAATAACAGGGCAGAAATATAATTCCTGATGGAGGATATTTGCTCCAGTCACAACATTACTTTTCCTCCTTGGCTTGTCCATGCTGTTGCATCTTCCTATATAAAGAGTCACCACACTGGAAGTTCTTCTGAATTAATTTTTGCATTCAACCACTTCAGAAAAATCCGATGTCAGTATTTCTTCCCAAGCTGAACAAAATTGGTTCAATGCAATGCAATTCCAGACTTTATTTTTTATTCAGAGGACTCTGTAATGCATTTCTGTACCTCTTATTTCACTACCTGTGATGACCAAGCACAATGAATTATATTTTTAGTTTTCTATTTTATGTGTTTATATAAAAAGAGAAACATTTGTTATGTGTACTTTTAAATTTCAATTAACATGTGTCACCAGTGTCATGGCTTTTCATCAGAATTATTCACGTGGTGCCTGTTTTAAAGGTGCTATTTTAGGTGAGACTCAGGGGAATTCAGTTCTGTGTTTGAATGATAATAAGAATTGCATTGGATTTTGCAGCTGTGGGCAAAATGATCCCAAAGACTTTCTTAAGACAGAAGAGAGCATGAGGGAAGCCTGCAGTGGGAAGGATAATGCAAAGATATTTACAGGGATGCTGAGCCTGCCCCACCAGCCTCCCACAGACGCCGTGTCCTGAGCTCCACCCATGGCCTAGGTGGATGGGATCCACAGGAAACTTCAGCTGTGTTCTGGCAGGGCACAGGAGCTTGAGGGGAAGGACATTTGTGTGCCCACAGAGCACGTCACACCCCAGCACTGCTCGGCTTTCTCAGCAGGAGACGGGAGGGTGAGAAGAAAAATCCCCGTGGTCTCGGAAGCTTTGATGGTTGCTGGTTGATTTTGCACCAAAGCTTCCAAGGAAGGAGGTGACCTCAGGTCTGCACAGGTCTGCTTGGATCCTTTCAGTGCCAGTTTTTGGGAAAAAATACCTCTTCACACACACTCAGGAACCAGGCTGGGCCACTGGAAACACAACAAGACCTCTGCGCTGTGCTGGGGCCGCGCTGGGCTGTGAAAAAAGCACAAAAAACCCTACAAGAAACCCTACAAAAAAGCACAAAAAGCCCTACAGGAATGTGCTGTGCCACTGCCCAGGTACAAACCCGTGTGGATGAGCTCAGCTGGGGGCTGTTTCTAAAAGCTGTCACTGAGGAAATGCCCCCCTTGTGTGGCCACAGAGCTCGGCCACCTCGCATCAACCATGGGCTGTGTCCAGGCCTCTACCAAGGACACTCTGAATAATGGCTAGAGCAGGTAATTCTGTGCTTTTTATACCATGTTATTTAAATTAAGGAAATAAAATTTGTCATTCAATTGACTTTCTGTCCTGTGTTTTGGTTTTTTTTTATTTTGTTGCCATAGGAGTTACACAAAGTCAAGGAAAAAAATTAGTAATAAATGAGGATGACATCACTTTTCAAAGTAGAATATAGGTGTTATCTGGACAGTTAATCTTTCAGTAAATAACTAATGTATCCTTATGCAAAGTTCTTAATGTTTATCACCAACTTGTCAAATATATAAAAAACAACTTTAGAAAATTAATTAAACCCCCATTTTTTAATCTTTTTAAGATGTTATGACAGGCTTTGTCTCTACTGATACAGAACAAGTCTCCCCATATGGAATTCTTAATTTCCATTCTGGAATGCTCAGGTATGGTTTGTGCACTGCTCTTCATCAAAACCAGAACAACTGCCTAAATCTTGCCTTAAATCAGAAGCAGCTTGAATTAATTGTGAAATACACTAAAATGAAATATAAAGCTGTTTAGATATATTTCTCTGAAATCCTGTTTTTAGCTTGTTTTTATGTTTGTAAGTATAAAAACAAAATAAACCCCAAGGCTTCCACTTCAGCACACTGGAGGTCAGTCACATATGCAGATATTATCACTCCCTCCCTCTGTTTCTCTCTGCCCAGCTTTTCCTTTGTCTCACATTTTATGTATTTACCTGAGGAATTAATTTCAAGGATCAACCCATTGTAAAAAGTGTTGGTTATTGAGGTTTGGGGTTATGAAATAGAAAAGCTGTAATTTTTGTATATAATGTAGTACTGTGGATGAGCTTCTTCATAAAAACTTCATAAAAATATTTATAAATTCTTTGCATCTATAGGAGTCTATTAGAACAATAAACAGAGTCATAATCAGCATTATGACAATAGATCTCAAAGTGCTCAGCAAGGTTAATTAAATTACAATTTAAAATTCGATTCTGCATTTATTTATCCCACAAGTTACTACTGAATGACCCTGGAGTTCACCAAGAAACCCACTTTTTATGTGAAAAATCTGTAACAAGCTCTTAAGAAGTGCTCTGCTCTGAGACTGACAACCTGAGGTGTTTTGCAGTGAGTTTGATTTTTTCTGTTTTGACAAAAGCTTGTTTCTTTTCATAATATGCAGCTTCATTAATAAATGTTGGATAGACTGTACAGTTCCCCTGATATGGAATTACTTCTCCACCAGGAGTCAAAAATAGAGGATCACCATTCTTCAGTGGCTGCCAGTCTTGATCCTTAGGGAAAGAATATAAATAGAATATATTTACTTTCAGGTTTTTTGTATATTTTATGTGATTCTTGAGTTAATGCTAATTATGCAAATTTCTGCAGTTTATGGCAAAAGCTTTTAAAATAATTCAGTTTAATCTTAATACACAATTTTGTGTGTCTGGCCCTCATTTTCAGAATTCACTGGTAAAGTGAAATAGAAGGAAACTGCAGATGCTCACAATTGATTGAAAACAGACACTCATTTTAGAATTAAAAATTAGGTTTATATTTTAAAATACAAGCTTTTTTCTATTGGCTTTTTCTTTGTAGTGATTTTAGATTCAGTGATTCCCAAGACAATTCCTGAAATAATGAATGTGTCACCTTAGTGAGAGAACTTAACCCTAGGGGAGGTCTAAAGTATTCAATAAAATCCTTTGGCAATATTGGCATTTTAAATATTTATTACTAAAATATACAACAATGTAGCAGAAGCAACACAGGAATAAGTAGAAAATGTCACAAAAGGAAACTATTCTAGAATTTACCTGTAGTTTAGGATGAATTATTGCAATAATTTCACCATTTTTATTCCTGGGATAATCTACTTTCTCCATTATTTTAAAAACCTCGATTGTGCATGGTGGAAATTCCTTGCCTAGAAAGAATAAATGTAATTTAATGTCAAGATGAAAAACTGCCTGTTAAAAAGAACATTGCATTATTTATTCTCTGCAGAATGGCTCAAATCATCAGGTTGTCCCCTCAAAGCCAAGTTGTAGAAAGATGGTCCAGTCATGTATTGGGGCATATGAAGTTCAAGTCCAAATTTGCAACTAAAATGTTACTTTTCATATAAAAAGACCTATTTTACAGATGAGGAAATCAATAAAAGGTCTGTTTGCTAGTGGTGCACAGCACAGAGTTGTATCAGTGGTATTTAATCTTTACTATTCCAGCACAATAATGGAAATTCTGACATGCACAACTGTATTATTTTCTTTCTATTAAAAAAAAAAACCCAACCCACTGACAAAATATACTCTGAAATAATTAAAAACACTTCTTTTGTCAGAATGTATTTTAGGTAGAGCACAGGTCTGACTTTAATTTTTTTAATTCTTCCCCCACCTTTTACCTGTTTAACTGTAACATGTTACAGCCCAACCCGTTTTTTTTTTAAATATTCTCCTAAAATAGTCCACTGACATGACACAGGATGCTGTAACCTCTCATTACCTTCATTAAAAAGTTGCACAAAATCAAGGCCATGTTTGACAATCTTCCTCATTTTGTCCAAAACATCAGCTCTAGCAACACCTTGTGGCTGGGGCCCCACCTCGACACCTGTTTGGAGATGAGGGAGATCATTATTGTCACTTAGTGTCACCACCACACATCACCTGCTTACACTGCACAGCAAAAATAAATGTCTGATGGGTCAGTATTTAATGTTTAAGAGGGATTGTAAGGCACAGAATTATGTGGGGTTTTAAGGCAGCAAGTCCTTGTCATAGATTATAAACATTTTCTGCAAAAAGTGGGTTAATTGAGTTTAAGGGTTTCTGTGTTATGTAAGCCAGAACTCTGGTTGTGTAAATCAGAACTTTTCAGAAGAATGGATAATCACATTTTGGTAAATATATTATCAAACAAGCAGCTCCTGGTGCTCAGAGCACTCTGCAGAAGGCAGTGAACACATCTGAAAACAACCATATTTCAAAATCATTTCTGGTGAGTGGAAAGAGCCTTTAGATGTGATATTTACCAACAGGATGTTTTGCCACAGAGCGAGTTGTTGCATATTTCAGGCTGGGATGTTCAATCAGCAGAACAGGACAAGGTTCTGGAGCCAAAGCGTTCTGTGGAGATGGTTTAAAAACGCCTTTGTCATGCAAAATGGTTTCAAATGTTGTGCCACAAAAGATTACTGATGCAGAAGTGATTTACACAATGTCTTCAATATGTTGCCTTTATTTCAGGGCCCTCAAGGAAGTAGGACATCTTTAGAAAATGCACAAAGCTGTGTTTGTTGGTGTCTGTTCCATTAACTGATGCCAGGCAGCGCTGCTGAACCAGAACTGAGCACAGTTCTAGTCTTGAACTGCCAGCAGAGAAAAAAAACTGTCCACAGCGTGGTTCCAAAAGTAAGAACTGAAATACCATAAAGCAGATTTCACCTATTTTATTTGGGGTTAGACTCCAATTCTCTTATGGGGACACAGATTGTGAATTAAGCCTCATTTTAATCTTCTTTATTGGCATTTCTGCCACTTGAGGCTTCTTTCTTGATGACTGCCCACCACTACTCTTCATATAATTTTAGTCAAAGGTTTTTTAGATATTCATATTTTTTTATAAGCATTTTTAAAAAATACACGTAATAAGAAAAAAATATGTTTGAAAAGACCTTATTTCTAAGGGGGAAAAAATTAAAATCCCACACCATTGGCCCAATCTGGATTCCAACAGTCACTGTCCAGGTCACCAGAATTCAAGCAAATTTTGCTTAAAGCAGCACTTCTGCAAACCTCACTCTACCAAAACTTATCAGCTTCAGGAACAGCAGAATCAAACAGCTTCTAAAGGCACATCACTGATAAGGGAACGTTGTCATTACCTACTTCCATTATTTGTTACATCTCTTTACTTAATGAAATTAATGTTTGACTATTTAGCATGTGTAACCCAAATTTATCCAAGTTCCTGACAGTTCAGTGTGAAAGCAGATTAAAGTGCATTAATTTTCATAGATGTTATTCTAAGTATTCCTCTTTGCCCATCAGTCTTAATAATGCTCATTTTAATACATGAAGATATGATGAGTTTAAATCTGAATTACCTGACATTATAATCAAATTAATAATTGCCTCTGATTAAAAAAATTCATCCTATGAGTAATGAAATATTTTAAACAGTTTTGCAGAAGAAAAAATAGAATATTTAAAGAAACTACAAAATAATATATAGTAATACAACATTACAACGAATAATCTATTTTAATAGTTCATTTAAATTAGTTTTACCTTGATATAATGAACCATTTGAATTGTAAAGTCATCCCTGGAGTTTTCAAGAATAATGGTACCACCCATGTTAGAAGTGGTGTTGTGAAGGTCAAAAATAAGGTCATAGGCATCATCACTACCTTTGGGACCAAATATATGATTGATTTCCTGAGCCCTCCTCACTTCATATGGAATATCTTCCACCACTGGCCTGCTGTTAATATCAGCACAAAGAAATTAGTGAGCTCATTCCATGGCTTTGCAGTCAACAAAATACCTATTAGCCTTTGCTTTTAACTTTAAATCCAAAACTGACTGGAGTTGAAATCACCTGCTTAATTACCACACTTAAAATTGGCTGAATTTGTTGAAGAAAGCAAATATGATTGTCTAGTAATTGTCTTATTATTCTGTGTCTTGTGCAGAAGGGTATTAGAATTATTTCATCAAATTTTGGCTGGAAATGATTTATTTCTCCTTACATCCCAAAATCTCCCCCTATGCATAATAAAACTAACTAAAAATTTAGCAACAACATAGAGCACTTCCAAGACTGGATCCCCCTCCTGCTGGAGACCATATTCAGACATCAGTCCATGATGGTTTGCCTTGGACATCACCCTCAAGGTTTTTTCTAACTTGTTTTATTTCTTGTCTTCTCATAATCTGATCAGACTTTTAGAGTCTGTTCCTTTAGGATTCTTAAAGCTCAGTGAAGATTTTGCTACCTCAAATCTGTTCCTCCAAAGTTTTAATACTTGCACTTTCAGGAGACTCTGTGCATCACATAATCCACATTTCTGTTCTTTAGCTCTGCCTTTGAAATTCAACATTTCTTCACATAAAACTGTTAATTAATACTTTCAACATTTCTTCACATAAAACTGTTAATTAATACTTTCTATTGAAGCCAATGAGATTTACACCATTGCTTTCAGGATTTCACTCTCCTTTTTCTTATTTTGTAAAATAATTTGTCATCTTGAAGGTTCTACACTTAAGGAACCAGGGGCAGGTACTTCAAACACTCAGTAGTGCTGTAATAGGACCAGGCAACTTCAGAGTATTTGCTGAGAAATATTAGTTAAAAGATGAAGGAAACCTGCAGGTGTCTTAATCTGGTGTTTTTTCAAGTGTTCTGTGTTCAAAGCAGCTGAAACCAAACAAAACCACCTTTTTTTTTTGTATGTTTTTCCAAAGTAAACAATTAGAAGAATGGCTTCAATGCTTATGTGTTAATACCTGCTTATCTTACATGTAAAAATAAACAATAAAATTCTAAGATGAAAAGCCAGATGGAAAGATGAGTAGGGTAAGAATAACTGTCTGCAAAATATGTACAGTAAGTATTCCTTTCTGTGATATTCACCTTTGCCATTAAAACTTTTCTGAAACAGAATTAACTGGTTAGCAACTATATTAAGAATGTTTATATAGCAAAGTACACCTCTGGAATAGATGTCTCAAAAGCACAGAAACATCAAATCCTATTAAAAATGTAAAATCAGTTACTATTTAACAGTAATTATAGACTGTATTTCTTTTAAAATAATGAGTCAGTTAAATTATTGAGGTTTTTGGCTATGCTTTTGCCTTAGAATAGATTATTTCTAGCTTCAAATTTTTCTATTTTCAAGTTTTCACCTTCTACTGTACATAACTGGAATTAAACACACTTCCCTGATTTCTGTGCCATTCCATCAGATACTCAGATGTCTATGTTTAATTATCTGCTATTTCTTGGAAGTCTAATTGTATTCAGAAGAGCTCCCAAACTGAATTGCACAAGACATGAGAAATAATGACTCTCTGACTCAGAACAGTGGTACTCCAATTCACACAAATGCAGCTCATCTAATACTAATTTAAAATGATGTTTAAGATAATGTGTTGGTTTGAGGCTGATTTTACCAGCAATAGAAGTGAGTCTGTTAACACATGCAATTTGTTCTTTTTTTGGGTTAAAGGTCAGTAATTTCAGTTATGTGACTGCACTGTTAAAGTAGTAGGCGAACTGGTGTTCAACATTTTTAATCTGGAAAGAATTTTAAACCCCAGAAAAGCAGAACAACAGAAAGCACAACTGTTCTTACCCAAGACTCTCGGGGTCAAAAACCCGGTTGAGATCACAGTCAATGTACCTGGTGCACCTCTCCACAGCTCTGGGGTTGGTGAGGAATGGTTTCACCTCCACTCCTGCTCTCTGGATCTCAGCTCCATCCTGCTGCCAGTGCCTGACCAGGAGCACCCCCGATAATTCATTGCCATGAGTGCCCCCGAAGAGCCCGACCCGTCTCACCCGAGCACACGGGCAGCTCATGCTCAAGGAAAGCTTTTCTCTCTGGGGAAAAAAAAAATAATAAATTCTTTCCAGTAGGAGAGTCTTTCTTCTTCTGGTTAGGTCAGACGCAAAAGAGAGTGAGTGGATTTCTCCCAACAGTTCTCAACTCAGTTCTGAGGCGGGATTTTCCAACCTCCCTCCCTAAGGAGCCTCCCCTTTAGTTTCTGTATTTAGTAACATCTCCGAGGCTGTTAATGGCACTGTTCCACAGTCCAAAAGTTAACTCTGGGCAGTCTTTATTATGTATGATCTATAGGGAAATCCTGTACTAATGAACAGTGGAAAACACTGTTTTTACACTTAAATATCAGGCATTTTTGCACTGTGAACTAGGTGTAACAGGTTGAAGTTACATAAGTATTATATTATATAAGGGCAGAATGATTTAAAGTGAGCAAAATCAGCAAAACAAGAATTGTATCTTGGCTCTAGTCCAGCACACAATGCTGAAACATCAAGTATTTTCATCTAAAAAAACGCCCAAGAACAGCTAAGGTCCTCAAAGCATGTCGTGCCTTGTACAACCTTTTTTGTTTTAGAAATCCGAAGAACAGTGATTAGAAGGAACACGAGCTGAAATTACAGTGCAATTTATCCACGACTGACTTACCCAGAGTTCTTACTCCAGTTCTATCTTGGGATCTGCTAACACAGACCTCTAACACATTGAAACAACTTTGCCAGGGACAACCCTCTAACTTTTGCAGTCTTTTATTAAAAAGGAAACAGATCTAGACCACGATGGGACAATAGTTCTGTTCTCTCCTCAAAAAACTTTAGTCAGCAACTTTTCTTCCATTTCCAAACGCATTCAGAAAGGCTTCTGAAGCTGAAGCCAAAGAGCAGCTGTAACTTCCATCCTGAGAATCAAAACGTTTAGAGTAAAAGGACTTATTAACAGAAAAATAAGCTTTATTGCTGTAAACGACAGAAGTGTTTGCAATTGGTATATGACTCATGATATAAACATAACAAATATTAGATTGCAAGAGAATAAAGAATGTTTATTGAACTATTCTTTTTTGTTAAGATTATACTCCAGTGACTGAGAGGATATTTGGCCAGTGCCTGAAAGGCTTTATATCCCAGGCTGACAGACTGTAGATCTAGGAAAAGCTAAGCACAGGATTTTTCTAGAATAGTTCTGCCAGGAATATAATTTCTACAGAAGTTGCTCTCTTTGTTTCGGTTCACGCATTCAGACTTTGCTGAACCTTACAGTGAGTTAATACAGAGAGACTGTTTACTTAAATACTCAGCTGTATTACTCTGTACTTAAGAGCTGTCAGATATTTAATCAGAATGAGTAATTTATTAAACAAAGCACTAGAGTTGCATTTTACAGCACTGGACAGTCTGTACTGTCCTTTGACCTCCATCTCTCTTCAGCAGCGATGCCAGAATGGTGAGTGACACAACACCCAAAAACACAACTCACACTCTGAATCTGGGTTTGCTGAATTCAAACACAGCAGCAGTTTGAAGGGTAAATAGCAAAATGCAAACATGCAGGGCTGGAACATTTAGTTTATCTGTTATTCCTGCTGGCACAGTTATGGTTGTAATTCCTTCCAAAGCGCTGAATGAAACACAGAGGTGTCTGTGCTCTTACTTAACATGCAAGATGTTTGTCCCCTAAGAGTGTTTTTAGGACAGAGACAGTGAATTTCCAAACATGAGTTTAGGAACTAAACCCATGGAAGCTTCTTTTATCCCCTTAGAGGAGTTCCCATCCAAACACTTTAACTCCTGGTGTCCCAGGACCTGCCAATTTGGGAATGAATGGCGATTCACTTGGAAAGTTTTCACTCTTCAGAGTTAAACACTGGAACCATCCCTTATTCCTGTGCATTGCCAATACTCACACTCTGAAAAAAAATGGGATATTTAGTTTAGTAAGAATCCAGATTGGTTTGATGTGCTACATAGAGATATATGGGAGCATTTTTGAAGGAAAAGGTTTACTAAAACAGGACAAGATCCAATCGTGCCAAGCACTCAGATTTTAAACAGGAACCGGCCATGTGTAGAAGCCAGAACAGCTGAAGAGACAAACAGGGTGAAGAATGCCCTTAGTTTTATTTACAGCCACGTTTGTGTTCACACACTTCTGGAGATTCAGCTCCTGCCCGGGGTTCTCTGAGGGTGACACTACACCGGTTCCTCGGGGGCGGGGGTAATTAATGAAATCCCACCGAGGGGCTGATTAAAGGATTCTTGTGTCTCCCGGCCGGGCCCAGCCGCTCCCGCCGTGCCCTCAGCGTGTGGGAACGGGACATCACCTGCCCGCCATTTTCGCACCGCCTGAGGCGCGAGCGCGCGGACGAGTGTCCGTTATTTTTGGCGGGCTTCGCCTGAGGGCTGACCCTGAGCTCCGTCCTTCAGGGCTGAACCCTCAGGGCTGACCCTCAGCTCTATCCCTCAGGGCTTCGCCTCACAGCTGACCCTCAGCCCCGTCTCTCAGGGCTCACCCTCAGCCCCGTGTCTCAGGGCTCACCCTCAGCCCCGTGTCTCAGGGCTGACCCTCGGGGCTCACCCTCAGCTCCATCCCTCAGGGCTTCGCCTCAGAGCTGACCGTCAGCCCTGTTTCTCAGGGCTCAACCCTCAGGGCTGACCCCCAGCCCCGTCCCTCTCCCTCAGCCCGGTAAGCACCGACTCTCAACATGGCCCTGACCCTCAGCCCACTCCCTCAGGGCCTGGAATCTGCAAAGAGCAGTTGCATCTTAGGCGTGCACCTGTGGATCTTCTAAATTCAGTACAGCTGCTTCTGTGTTTTAGGGCTTGTGTTCGAAATTATGCCAGTCACTGGAGCTGCAGTGTTAAGAGAAACTGCCATAAAATGACGTGGAATTTGGATGTGTTTGCAGCATTAATTAGTTTGCTTTGTTTATCTGACTTCCATACAGCAAATTTGGAGAAATCAATACATTGCTGCCTGTTAAGATTCAGCAAAGAAATGAAAAGGAGTTCAGCTGATACCTCGGCTCGCAGCACAGCAGGTATGAGACCTTCTTATGTGCCTTCCTGTTCACACCTCATTATACTTTTATATACGCATAAAATACATATAATACATTTATATATGTAATATTCATACAGGATATTCAGTGTTTACCCCTAAATCCCCATTTCCTGAGTGGACTTGAATGGGTTACCTGTTTATTGCAGCACAGGGTGAGATTTTAGATGGATTCAGGGAACTGGGCAGTCAGGGAAAGGTTTCATTCACGGGATTATGTGCAGGACAGAGGGCTGGGAACATAAATTCTGTGAGGGAATGGCCTGTTATGTGTTTATGAAATGTAATTCCTATGCGTAATGTAAAATAATTAAGTAATTTTATTTGCATGTTTTAAGTGTGGATTGTGTATCCTTTTGCTATTAATATAGCATTACTTAAATTTTAATTTTAGGTTGTCTGCCTGTACCACTGTTCAATCAGAAAAAAAGAACTAGACAGCCCCTCACTTCAAATCCACTTAAAAATGAACCAGGTACTGGTTTTGGGACTCGTAGTTATGACTTCTCTCCCTCATCATTTGGTAAGACTTTTTTTTTCTTTTACTGCCTCTAAATCCAAATAAATCTTACCTTCCTGATTGTATTCTTTATCAAGATCTATATGCATCCTTTATATCTATTTCTGAAAAGTTCATTATGTAAAAATTGCCCTCCAGGAAATTTCTTTCTCCTCTGTACAATTGAGCTTTTTATACTTCTTGCCTAGAGGGAGTTTGACTCTTTGTGTGATGGTGAATGAAGTAGCACTGGCATTTAAATAAAGTCTCTTGAAACTGACCTTTTGTTTTCAGTTGATTTCAATCAACATTCAAGTCCTGTGTTACAAGGAGAAACATTTGTAAGATGTCTTTCTTGTAGTTCAGAAAGGAACTTCTGTTCTTCAAATTGGGCTTGGAAAGAACAGTGCAGAATTCTGCTTCTAGTGCTTTCATTATGTTTTACTTGTAATAAAGTTTAAAAGTTTTCTTATAATAAAGTCTCTGTTGCTAATAAATGTAATATTTGTAACTGGCCATTGTCTAGAGAAGCAAGCTGCTTGTTAGAAGTTGTCTTGTAATTACAACTATCAAAGGATCACATTCCCTTTTTTTCTTTTTTTTTCCTCCTTCCTATGTGAGCCTGTTTGTGGGACATTAAGCAGAGTTGGAGGCCTACAAAGACTTACTACCTTTTCCATTTTTATCCATATTCAACCCTTTGTCTTTTAAAAATTAGGCTGGGGAACTGCAGACCCAGAACTGGATGAACTGCAGAAAGCTGCAAACAGTGGGTATGTAAAAAGCAAATTATTTGTTTCTTTTTTTATTTGGATGTTGTTTCGTGAACAATCCATGTGTGTCTTACAATAAAGCTGCTGCTGTGTCACTGATACTATAAATCTGTCTTTGAAAGCCAAGCAGAACACCCAATGGCTCCTTCCCTTGTGAAACCACCAAATTCATCAAAGTTTAATTTAGCAAATGCTGGAAAGAACTTGTCTGCCTGCAGGTTGGTGAAGCCTTTAATGTCTGTTCTCCTTCCTTTTTGTTCTTATGTGAAAATGCATCTCACATTTTCCCATATGCCCGTGGCATTCAAAGAAACCCTTTTAATATCACTCTCAGAGGAAACCTTGTTTGTTTATTTTAGAGTTATGAAAATATGTGAATTTTGGGTCAGGAAAGATCCCTTACACAGGGCAGGACAAAAACTGAACAGGGTTTTAAGGCTTGTTGAAGTCAGATGGATTTATGCACAGGTGTAATCACTGCCCTGTATATGGATAAATTTGGTGTGAAGTGTAAAGTGAGTTTGGAGGTATTTAAATCTAAAACAACAATTTATGGATTGCTTTTATGTACTTTAATCACATATCTGAGTATTCAGAAGAGGTACTGTGATACTGAACTGTTGTATTGCAGGAACAGAAATGAATATACTCCTTTAGGTAACACGGCAAATTCAAGATCTGATAATGGAACTTCTCGAAAGTTTGAGCACTTTTCAAGCAGTTTGAAAACTGTCCAGCAGCAAAAATACCTTGACAGTCATAACCCATCCCAGCTCATCAAAACAGACACAGCCAAAGGACAGTGGCCAGTGAAACCCAGCACTGTGGCAAGAACTCTGCAGGATCATAGTCCAGCATATAAATTTAACTACAATACTCAGCAAAATAAAGTGAATGAAAACCAATTTGGTTGTGTCCCAGAAGATAAAAGACAGGTAAAACTTATGGCCAGGGGTAATAGGAAAGACACAATGAAGAAAGCAGTAAAGAGAGAAAACTGGTGGAAGATGAGGTTTTCATCAGCCCAAGCTGCCTTAGTAAAACCTGGAGTTTCTGGAAATTTAGAATTGAGTTTTTATACTGTAATAATCTAAAATCCTCAGTAATCTGGCAGGGAGTTGTTTGTATTTTCTGAACAAAAATGCTCTAATTTTAATATAATTATTGCCTATATAACATAATAAATAAATGCCTATGTACCTTTTGAAATTGCAAGTGTATATGTCTAACTTAAACTTTTGTCTTCATCTGAAAGGAAATTTCATCATCTCAAGTGAAAACTAAAATAAAAAAGAATTCTTTGCGAATCCTGTCTGCAGTCATTCAAAGTGTGAGGCACTGGAGCCAATATGCCTATAAAACTGCACTGTTATTTGAAGTTTTAGGTAAGCATAGTAGATTGCAATAATATAATCTGATAATAATGCTAGGCCAACAAGAGAGAATTTTTCAGTAGCTGAAATATCTAAACCGACAAAATGCTGGCATGAACACCATCTAATTTCCCTCCCATTCAGCTATCAGAGGTGACTGAAACAGGTACAAAATTAACAATGCAGTCATCCTCCAACATCTAGTTTTTCCATCCTGTTTCTTTCCTTTCCTTGTTTTTAGAACGTGTTAGAATGAATTTTCCTGTTCAGTAGGAATCTTCTGTAGAGTGATACAGTTTTACAATCGTTTTTAATGTAATTAATCTTGGAAAGATTAATTTTTGCTTGATGGGACAGGCACACTGGATTCTGCAGTCACACCTGGAGCATATGGGGCAAAGAACTTTCTTCTGAGAGATGGAAAGGAGACCCTGCCTTGTGTATTTTATGAAATTGTGAGTATTCTGTGTCCACACATAACAGTCACCACTAGCTCCAATCCTTTTTATGATTTATGCAAAAAGAAAACATAAATTTACAGTGTAAAAGGCAGGCTGAATGTTTTTACGATATTGTTCCTAATTTAGAGCAATGGTCACTACTTAGGCACCCTCAGACTTCTGTTTCAGAAAAACAGTTGAGACTTTGAGTTCAGCTTTTAAGTAGTAACAGCAACAAAGCTGATGTGAAGGTCTCAGAAACCAGCCATGAGGAAAGCTTTTGTGTGAGGTGATATAATTGTTTTATGTGTTTATTATGCTTTGATGAAGGACCGTGAGCTTCCACGACTCATTAGAGGTCGAGTGCACAGGTGCATGGGAACCTATGATGCAAAAAGGAACATTTTCAAGTGTGTCTCTGTAAGACCAGCAACTGCTCAAGAACAGAACACTTTCCAAGACTTTGTTAAAATTGCAGATGTTGAGATGACAGCATATGTAAAAACTATGAATGAAATGTAAAAGTCAAAATGGTTGTCCAAACCCCAGTTTTAACTAATTGTTACCCATAAAGGCTGGACATGCTACAACATTTACCAAAACTACCAGTGAAAATCTGGTTAAACATTTGAAAATATCACTGTGCTGTGTTAGCCAACAAATGCCATGTGGTGTTCATTGGGTTCCCATTTATGTGTTACCTGATTCATGTTTTTTCAAAAAAAAAAAAAAAAAAATCAGTGTAATACCTGTATAAAATAACAACAGACCCTGAAGCTGTAGGAAGATTCCCAAGGACACAGAGGAAGTAGAAAAGAAAGAACTATTTGAACACAGAACTTCCTTGCCTTTGCCATAGAAACATCTTTCATGAGGGATGGACCATGTACATGTTTATGTGCCTTTGCCTTCAAACATTAACTTTCATAGGTTATTCCTGCTGTTCCTATTTCCTTTTCCCCTACTTCAGAAGCTTTGTAGCAAATCTCTTGGGATTTGCAAAACAAAAGAGTTGTCAAGGAAATAGCAAACAGTATGGGGATTTTTTTTATTATTTTATTATACAGTGTTGGCAATTGGAAATTTCACATTTAAAATAATTGAAATATTGTATCCAACAAGTCAAATACAGAAAACAGTTAATATTCTAAAAAGGAGCCAGCTAGTCAACGCAGAAACACATTAATGGAAAATACAGCTTTTAGTTACACTTAAAAAATTATATATTTAGAATAAAACTTGAACCTGGTCCAGCAAATCGTGACAGGAAAACGCTTCTACACAGTTTAACGCGCAGACAGTCTTTATTTAAAAAAGTGATCTGTCAGTGTGAGCACAGGCATTGTCAGCAACAGGTGAGATCTAAAGGATGTGCTTTACCAAACTACTGCAAGGATCACTGGAATTCTCATCACACCTTCAGTGTGAAGCAGGCCCAGAGCATGGATGCTTCAAGAAGGGTTTGCCAATCCAGTTGTAGAGGTCATGTACATGTGTTTGATTTATTTAAATATTATAAAAATGTTATAAAATGTTAAAGAAGCTCCTAATGGAAGCATTAGCTTGACTCATAAAAGGTGCAGAATATTGCAGGATGCAGGGGTTGATGATTTGCACAACAGAAGTTGAGCTTTAAGAAGTAAAGGATTTGGTACAGCAGTGTTGTGAATTGTGAGACTCTGCTGTAACAGTAAGTTAAAACTGCTTCCAGTTAAGTGATTGATGCTTCCAGTTCTGCACATGTGAAACTTATGTTAATAAGTAATGACAGGAATAGGTCCTTTGTCTATTAGGTGTGTTATGGCTGTTAATAAAAATCTAAAATAGGTTTACTTTTCAGGAAGTGTTTAGATCTTTGCAAAAGAAGTTTCTATTTGACACTAACAAATCACTTTTTCTAGTGAAACATTAAGTGAACAGTCGTAAACATTACACAAAACAGAAAAAACCCTACTCAATACAGTTTATACACACTACTCAACATTTTTCAGTTGTTGGGTGATTTTTTTTCTTGACCATATTGATCCTGTCTTGTATAATGGTTCTAGTGAAAAGGCACAGGTTGGTTAGGAAAGAAAAGCCTGCATCTCTGTCTCTCTACTTTGTGGTGATTGTTTTCTTTTTGCATGTTGTTTGTTATTCCTCACTTTTCTGACTCTTACATGAAAATTATCAATCTCAGCCATTCATTAAAAAAAGTGTAAGACATCACTGAAAAGCACATTAATATACAGAAGTGACTGAAATTTTTTCTTCTTACTTTAGGGCATTCCTTTAACCTATTTTGTTAAATATTTGGAAGATTTAATTTCTCAGTCCCTGTGAGCAAAAGTGCAGAGCACTCATGCTCTTTTTCTCTGTGTACTTAATTCTGCACTGGAATCTATTTTCAAATAACTTGCTAAGTTTTATGTGCAGAAATTGCTTTTAGAGCGCATGGAAATGTAACAACAGGACAATTATTTTGGAAAACAATGCAATGCTCCATTGAAGTTTAGAAGGGTGAGGAATGTAAACAAGACTGCAGAAGTCTTTGATGTATATTAAAATAACACAGTGATTGTTCTGTTTGCATTTTCTTATACATCCTCAACATGTCTCTGTCTGTCCCTTCATGTACACCTTCCATTAAAAAAAATAAAAATTCAGGAATCAGTTGGACTCAGCTAAGTGAAGAATATTAAATTTGATCACCTGGTTTGTGCCAAAATACAAAACTAAGAAGTACAGCTCTGAATTAAATATAATCTATGTGATTTTTCTTTTTAATAAATAATAGAAAATAAAAGATGAGAATAGAATTAGAATTAAATTTTTATTTTAAAGGAAAAAACAACAGTGGTGTGAGATTAGAACCCAATGTTTCTTTTGCTTAAGGCAATCAAGTGCACTTATTTCAATACTTGATAATAATGAATTCAGTGCTATTGTGGAAATCAGACCTCACAAAATTTCCATACAGATTAATGAAATATGGCCATTTGTATTTCTGACACAGCATCAGATTTTTGCTAGTCATGTTCAATAGCATTTCACTTCACTTTTTTGTTTTACAATCTGGACTCTGAACTGCAATGGAAATACTGGAACTAGTTCATTGTGGCTTGTATTATCACTACAGATAAGGGCCATTGGGCACAGACATTTTTGTAAACAGAGATTTTTTTCTTTTCAGCCTTAAACAACAAACCCCAAAATCTACAGTTCAAAACATTTTCTTAAAGTCCACCTAGAATTATAATTTAAGAAATCCTTAAAACAAATTCTTAGGATTTTTTTCCTGTTGTTAAAGTATTAAATAATCATGAAGCCTTTGGAAGTAGTTGGAGCTCTCAGAAAAAAGGAAATTTCAATTTTACCCAAGACTTCATGAAGATGTCTCTATATCTTGGCAATTAGAGCAGAAGTAAAAACTGTGCCCAGAACTTACCATATGCAGGTGCTGCTAATATATATAGATTAAAAAGAAACTTTTTTCTTGTATACAATTCTTTTCAGCTATCAATCTTAATTTTAGGCTGTGGCTATTAGTAGGTGCTTTCTTCACTAATCAAAATAATTGTAACAAAATATCATTGTTGATTTTAAAGTTACTGGGTTCGTAAAAGTTCTGACATTTCACAATATATCAAAAGTGAATTGAAGCTTTTAATTCACAATTTTGAGACACAAAAGAAACTGGGAGGTAGACAGATGTTTTGAGGATAAACTGATTTTTTTTTTTTGTCTAAGGCAGTATGCCATTATCTGTTTAGAGCAGTGTAAAGGCTGCTGATTAATCCTGTTTCAATTCCAGAGCGTTCGCTGCTCGTGCTTACGGAAGACTTTCAATGCACTTTTGGTCTTTGTCAATCTGACCTTCTCTTCCCCATCTCCTCTCCTCTCTTTAGCAACACAGCCAACTGGAAGTGCTTTAATAATTTCTGCCCATTACTGTAGACAGGAATGTTCTGTTTTTAAACAGTAATAAAATACTATAAAATAGTAGGTATTGGAGTTGGAGATATGTGCTCTTTTGGTGCATATTTTGCAAAGAATGGTAAAAAGACAGACAACATGACCCCAACAATTGCCAGCATGTACCCCCATCCAATCTGGCAGTCTCCTGCATAGTAGATGTCTGAGTTCTCACAGAATCTCTTCACAGTAGCAGAGTTGAAACCAAAAGGGTAAACCAAAAGCCCAGAAGCCATTATGAACACTAGAGAGGAGAAAAAAAATCACACCAGTTATTATCAAACATTAATTCCTTTGGAAAAAAAGAATCCTTATTTTAGAAAGGCAAATATATGTATTATATTAAAATCAATGGAAAAAGTCATAGCTTATAAAACCCCCTTGTGATTGGCAGATTATCCTCCTTTTCATAATTACCTCTTGTGGACAGCAGTGGTGTGACAAGGCAGCAAGTTGGGATTTTTTCATGAGAACTCTTGCCATTAAATGACTTCAGAAACGCTGTGATCCAAATTATGTAGCCATGTAAAAAGTAAGGTGGTTCAGATACAATGGAATCCAGAGGAGAAGAATTCCTAAGTTGGCAGATTCCAAACCAGCTTCACTTTCTTCTCAACAGCATTTTTGTGCTTGAGACAAACAATTACTTTGTTCTGCCAAATAGAAACTTTCAGTGAAAGAGTTCAAATATAGTTTCTTAGATTCTGCTGCTAAGGTTCTGATAATGTGAGACTCATTAGTACCGATTCAAATTGTTTAAAACATCCTGCATTTGAACAACTGATGAAAAACACCACCATTTATTTTATTTTCATTTATTTATTTTATGTCTCTTGACATTGGAAAGCCAGGCTTACCCCCTGCAATTACCCTGCATTATCCATTGGCTTTTAATAGAACTTCACACATTTTAATCTTTAAGGAATTAATGTCATATTCAAATATCAACTTATGCAGGTAATTGAATCAACAGCAGAACCACTTTTTCCAGCTTTGAAAATAAGACTGCCCAAGGTGTAACTCATGAGTAAGATAAAGATGCATTTAAATCCCCCAGGAAGAGCTCTTGGAACCTGATTCTGCCCACCTTGGAAGTGGAGAGGGGCTGAGCCAGGCTGGGGTTACACTGGTTTTGTTTGAGGAAGCACTGAGAAACCACATTTTCTTCTCTATCCCTTCTGCTAATCAATTACCACTGTATTTAAAATCTCTATTTTAAAAGGCTTTATTTTATGTACTAAAAAGATACCATGGAGCAGTCCCTTTTCCTTTCTTCCCCTTTTTCCAGGACAGTGCTTTGTTCAAATTCAGGGTAGTGATTCAAGAAGCAACCAGAATTAACAGTTATGTTTGAGCTGATAGATAATTCATAACCAGCAAACATCTAATGAAACATTAGGAGTGTAAAACAAACACTACGTGCCATTCTCTGTGTTTGTGATTACCTTTCAGGTAGGGCATGTGCATATTACTCCAATTATAATATTGGAGAGGCTTAATCTTAAACCTGTCCACTAAAAAAGGGCAATCACTCATTAATCTTTTCTAATTAAAAAGCACTTCAATAAGCTTGAGGGCTAGATGAAGTCCAAAAGTTTAACACACAGCCTGTCGAGTCCCTGAATAATTTGAATTAAACCTTTCCTTCTAGTCCAAATGGAACGCTGAGTTAATCCCTTGTAGAAAACAATAAGGTGAGGAAAATGGAAATTAAAAGGAGAGAAAGTGGAGCAGCAGCAAAGTCTGTTTCCCTCTGGGTATCTCACATATGGGTACAAAGAGAAGCTGCCTGCCAAGAGCTGGAGCTCTGAGAGCCAAGTGTTTCACCTGCTCCAGCAGCCATCCTCTTTCCTTTAAACCTCAGGAATAACTTTGCAGTGGTTGCTGTGGCCTTTTCCTCTTTCCAAGCACAAGGTGGGTGAAAGGTGCTGCTGCAAGAGCCAGTAAGGGAAAAGGGAGCATCCTGAGCCAGGCTCACAATCCCTGATCCTCTGGGGGTGCCCAGGGCAAGGGGAGCTCATGGAGCTGAGATTCCAGCAGCTGTGTCCCTGCACTTAGGGCCTGACAGTAACCAGACATGCTGAAGATGAGTACAAAGAAGTTATGTAATGCAGATCTCCCTAACTGCACGTGTGTGACACCCCTAAAAACTATATAAAATGAAAATACAGTAAAAATGAAGCTAAACCAGACAGGGGCAAGCGGTGATAGTTTTAAATTAAAACAGGGTGGATTCAGAGTAAATAGAAGGAAGACATGTTTCATGGTGAGTGGGGTAAAACACCAGCACAGGCTGCCCAGAGAGGTGGTGGATGCCCCATCCCTGGAAGCATCCAAGGTCAGGTTGGACAGGGCTCTGAGCAATCTTATCTAGTTATCTATCCCTTATCTCCAGGGGAACCTTTACAGCTGGCTTCCAACCCAAACTGTTCCATGATTCTGTCATCTTGTCCAGTAAAGGTCACTGAGCTTTCCCAAAAGAGCTGAGGGGCCAGCACAGCCTGAGAGCCACACGACATTCTTGCACACCCAGGAAAATTCCAGAGCACCTCCTCTGGTGGCAGAAACGTGGGAAATAACTCCAAAAAAAGGGAGATTTTTCCTACTGCTGTTTACGAGAGTGTTAAACCACGAACTAAACCCTGTTAATCCCCGGGCCTGTGCAGTTGTAGGTTCACTCTGACACAGCTGGGACGTGGAACAGGGAGCTGCACAAGAGCCTGTGGTGCACAGAGGGTGCTCATCACAGCCCTGCTGCAACCCAGGCTGCTCCACTGCAGCAGGAGTCCTGAAATAACCCCGGGGTGCAAAACCTTCTGTGAAATGTTGGGAAAGTGAGCCAGTTTTACAAGAAACAGCCACTGCTCTAAGCAAGAAGCAGATCTAAAATTAAAATTTCAGTTTGTTCATCTTTTCAAAGCCAAAACAGCATCTCATTCGATGGAAAAAAAAAAAAAAAAGCAGAATTGGAAACAATCCTTTCAGTCATAAAATCCTTTCCTAACTGTTAAATTTCATTGTTTTTCTGACACTGTCTCAACCCCTTGCTCTGTTTCACATATCTGTTCCATATATGTTTTCTTTTTGATTGGGTTACACAGAATTGTTTTGAAGGCTGTGTTTTACACTGTTTTGATTACCACTTGGTGCTGATGTTGTGTGGTATGATTTAATGGAAGCAGCTTTATTTTTTTTCCAAGGCTAGAAATAATCTGTCACAGCTGAATGTATATGTTCACATATCAAACGGGCTAAAAAGTTACCCATGGTTTCATATCCTCAGGCATGTCATAGAATGACCTCATTATTCTCATTTAGGTGCCCTCTTTCTTACAAAGGCTCCAAATATTGAATAGCCCCGTTATTATCCGCAGAAGCCGAGCTTTCAGGCATGGTGCTAATGACTGCTTAATGGTGCTGTCTGTCAGCAGCACAGCGAGCTGGGACAGCACACAAAGGAACAGTGGGGCTCCATTTAGGCTCCTCGTGTAACACTCACGCCTCTGCACGGCTTTCCAACAACAAACATCACTTTCAAAGGTGTCAGAACACAGCAGCGAGTGCATCTCACCGTTCTGCGTGCTGTAATCCTGCTGTCACACAAGGGGATGAGGCCAGACAACACATCTTGGTCTGTTCTGCAACATGAAGCCTCTGGGGTGTCAGAGGACTTGCTGGTAAAATGCATAGTTGAGTTCTTCTTTAACATGGTTTGATAATTTGATTAATCTCCCATCATCTATGAATGGTTAAATGATTACACTGGTTAAGAAGTTCTCTTTTTTTTGTTTTATTATGTGCCACACAGGTGTTTGTTCTTGCTGGGTTCTGCCCACCTGAGCCCTCTGCAGTAACTCACAGCCACTGCTGCTGGCAGCCCAGAGACAAGGCCAAGCACATTGGTTCAACAGTGAGTCATATTTTATTTCTGCTTTCTAATCCCAAACAGTTACAGTCTCACCCTCATCCTCTCTGCTTCCCTGGTGTCCTACAGCCAGATGGTAAATGACAGTTTCTCCTCTGAAGGGTTTGCCAGCCAAGGCCTGGTTTTATTTTTAAAAAGGTAGGTTTCTGAATTGGTTGGTTTCTAAATAACTTTAATAGGAATAAGGTATTATTTCAAAGGAGAACACTTGTTTTTAGGGAAAACAGGGCTTTTTGTAGGAAAAAATTGTAAATTGTTGGTGAAAATACTGAATCAATGATACTTCTAGTTGGGGAAAACAGCATTTTCTGCTATTTTTGAAATTAATAATATATACCTCGTTGTCATTGCAATGGTTTATTCATTTCATTAAGCTCCTGTACAACTGTTTAATTATTTAAATCTCTCACACCATTTTCAAGTTGATTTTAAACCAAAGCAAAGCAATGCAGTTCTCTGGAGTGTGTGCAGAGGGCACCAATGTACAACTCTCTTAGATACCATGACAAAAAAAGGCTATTTCCATTCCACTCCTTTTGGCAAGACTGATGGAGTTTCCAACATCTGACACACAATAATTGAATAGTTTTCTGTATTGTGAAGCAGGAATATTTAAACTGGGCTAAGCTTGTGTTTATTCTTCCATACTAATGTTGAAATGGATGGAAATCCAAAGGTGGCTCACAAAAACAGAGAATGAAAAAAACTGTTTTATTTTATTGTGTTTGTTAATATGTTTAGATGAGGTGTAGTAGTGAAATATGCTGTGTGCATGAATTCTCTTCCTGAAATTACCTGCTGTAAGAAGATTAGTTTGTCTTAGAAATTTAATTTGCTTACTTTGGGAGTGTATTATATTACTGATACTTGTGACAATGATGGATTAATTGCAAGCTTGTGGGATGTATCAGACAATCATTGGAATTAGGGTTGAATCATAAGCAAGCAAGGGTGTTATTCCAACCCTATCACAGATTATCAGTCTTATGTCTTCTTGGAAGATTTTTATTGACAGAGCTTAATCTACCACAGCAATTTTCACTCATCTCATCAAGAAATTTCCTCTTACATATAATCCATTACCTCCTTTATTAAACCTGGCAGTTCTTCACATGCACAATCAGTTGACTTGGAGTAAGACATTTCCTCTCAGGTTCATACATTTTATTCACCTAATAATTTTATTAGCTGCTCTCCAGCTTTTCTTTATGTTTATGTGATTTTACTTACATGATGGTAAATGAGAAAGCAGGTGCTGATCCAAAGCCACAGACAGCTTAACACCAGGCCAGAAATAAGAGGGAAAACCTGGCAGCCAGTAACACAGCCAGACATCTTCAAAAATCACCTCTTGTCCTACTGCCCTGGCTGGCCTGCACTCAATCCTTCCCAGCACTCTTCCCAAGCAGATATTTTTCTAGCATGCCTGAAGGGTTTCTACTTTTGAGGTATTTTGGATAAATGTCCTTGTACAAAAAGGAGGTACCTATATTTCTCTTCCATATCTATCCCTTGAAGACAGTGCTAAGTAAGATCCATGGTTTTTGTCAGTAATAGCTGCACATCAGTGTACAAATAGAAACCAGATGGAATTCTGGGCTTATCTGAAAATTAGTGATTTCCTTTTGACTACTTCAGGAAAGGAGGAATTACCCAGAGTAATTTGGGGAGAGCTGAAATATATCTAAAATCAGCAGGCATCGTTTTAAATGCCTATTACATATAAATAAAACAATCAGGAAAGTGACCTCTCAAAGATAAAAGAAACCAGACTAAAATCCTACTGTTACAACAGCTGAACTTTGGAGGATGAGGCAAACAGGGACACTGTTAAATGCCATTCTGCTCTGCTGAACTCATGGCAGGTGCATGTCAGGTACCTGGAGTTCAAACTCTTGGAAGCAGCCCTAGCAATTATTCCCTCCAAGGAAACCAAAAGGAAGAGCAGGAAAGAGGGATAATAATGCCCATATGCTTGGTATAAAGATGTACCTGCCTTCCTTTGTAACTGAATAAAGAGCTGGAACTCCTAATAATGGCACAGCCACTTCTAACATACCACACTTTAGCTCTTCTTTGTAAAGAATTATTCCACTGGTGTCATTTCAGGCAAACATGTTGTGATTTGAGGAGCTTCTATCAGTGCTGGACTGGTGCCAAAGGAGTAGATTATAGCAGTTCCTTTTCTGGCTTTTCTAAATGGTGCAACTCACAAGTTAGCACTTAGCAGCTGTAATATAAATGTAGTTATAACGAGAGCTGTGTAGCTTGTCAAACCCCTTTGTAGCTAACAAAGGGAATGGGTTCGTTTGTACAATGTCTCCAAACTCTGTGTTTAAAGAAATGCTGAGTCTGTGACTCCAGCTCACAAGCTAAGGAACAGCATCAGATATAGTAGATTGTGGTTTTATATATGTACATACATGCAAAATTATGGGAAAATATGTGTATATCAAAAGCTGGGCAATGTTTTCCATTCCAGTTTATTTGGATTTAGCTGAGGTAGAGTAGGAACATGTTATCTTATTTTATTTTAAATAAAGCTAGCACTGAAATAAGGGTGTCCATGCACCTTTTTTACACAATTTCACAATTTTTTTAGTGACACTGAAATACCCCACTCAGGTTCTGTTGGCACAACTCCCTCTTTCTACAAATAGCCTGTTTCAGAAATGTCTAACAGTTGTAGGAATAGCTGAATCTATCTTACTTATTAACTGAAGGGAGTGGAATCTGACTATCCAGACTATGGAAAAGAAATTCTCTGAAGCCATCACAGAGGTAATTGGGCTTGGTAATTACTGCATTAGCTGCAAGTTTATTAAGGGCCACAAAAGGAAATGCCATCCCGGTGACCTTTGAGGCTGCATTTCACAGCATGTTTTCTACATGAGAACAAATGATGAAACTTGACTATTTCTGCCAAGTGAGTGGTAGCTCTGGTGAAGATTTATAGCTGTAATCTGGTAATCTATGGGCCTAATCATACAGTTATAGAGTTGCATGTCATTTACTCGAAAAGCCTGAAATGATCTAGCACTGTGTAGACTATGGTGAAGGAGTGCATTTTGTCATCTGCAAGGTTAGGAGAAATACAGCCTCTTTAGCAGACTGTAAAAGAGAGACAAGAGCTAATGTTTCTCAAAATAGTAGCATGTTACACGAAATTTTACAAGACTCAGAGAGCTAAGAAATGGGGACTGTCAGATGCATTGTTATTTGGAAACTATTATGATTTTCCTCTTTTGTACTGCTTCAATAATTACATAGATTTTCTATTTTTTTTCTTTTGAAATTATTTAAGTCATGCTCACTTCATCACTCTCAGAGCAGCAAACACAGAAGCAGCCTAATAATGTAATATTGACATATTTAAGTGTTGGATTCTTTAGCTGAAAGCAGCATGTTCAGAATGTATCATGCCTGTAATGTGCCTGTGTTCCCTTATCTTTGTGTCACATTTTATTCAACAGTTAAGAAGTGCTAATAAAAAGTGCATATTTCAGTTGTTCTATTTTAGGTAAACATAACATGGTACACATTTTCTAAGCAATGCACATTTCTACAAATAGAAATCAGGGTGGCAAATGCTTTGCTTCTCTTCTTAATTAACCTATCCTTGCCAAAACTGCTATGTTCTTCAGTGTGAGCAGGGAATGAAACTGATGACTGAAATTTTAAATTAATGCTTTTTCTTGTGATCTTTTGGCTGAGAACAAGAGCAGCTTCCACCTACCATCTGATGCATTTCCTAGCAAAAGAAACAGTGTCAGCCTGGGTCCACGTGCAGCTGGAGGGAGGGAACAGACACATTTATATTGTCTTTGCTTTGGAGCCAGCTCACCTGGGAAGGGGAGATGCTGCCCAGCCTGCAGCAGGTCTTGGCTCCTGCTCTGCTTGTCAAATCCAAGTTCTTAAATAGCTATTTAGAACAGGGGCTGAGGTCCAAAAGACAGGCAGTGATGTGTAGATCACCTGAAATGTCATGATTCCACAGGACACATTTGCTCCCTACTCCTCCCCACCTGCTCAGCCCACAGGTCTGTTTTAAATCAATCTTTTCACCTCTCCCAAGACTCACAATTTAAGCAGAGCAGACGCTGATGAAAACAGATTTATAATGAAGCTGGTGGCCATTAAATACCAGCCTTCCACCAGAGGTGACCTTATTGTAAAGTGTTGTACAGTGAATTTATTTTGACTCTGCCCATTCTCTACCTTGTCTCACATGCTGGCAGCCGAGGCAGTGGTGGTGGGAGGTCTGAGAATAATGCCCACGTCTCCCTTCATTACAGCTGCACTTCACATCCCAGCAGCCTCCCAGCCTCAGGGATATCACATTCATTATCTCTTTCAGAGACATGTATTTTACATATATGGCTGAATGGTGATTAGAATCCCTGACACAACAGTGTTTTATCTGGAATGCAACCATGAAAAATACATGCCTAAAACAAAAAAGACATCCTACATCCTTCTCCTAATTGATTTAAGCTACAAAGACCAGCTTCAGTTTTCCCAGGGCATAGGAACTACCAGGAAGACACAAATTACATGTTTTCAAATCTCCTCATAAAAACTGCTTGACAGGGGGTTGAAAGCAGACTTTTCTGTTTCTCAGATGTCCTAGTCCTGTGAATGTCATCAGTCAGCAGAAGCTCACGTGCCACCACCTGATCATAAAGAGCAGTTCTGTAACAACCCTCATTTCACGCTGCTGATTCCAGCCCTCCATAAATCAGCCACACCATGAGTAATGTTGGAAATAATTGTCTACTCCAGAGCTCCTCTCTCACAGCCCAGGTGCCACACAACTGTAGCCACATGCAGCCCCTGTCCTGCTGAAGTGGGTTAGAGCAGCACCTCCAGCAGTGATGCTCCCTGAGTGCTTGGAAGATCTTTAATGCTGCACACTGGAGCAGTTCAGGTGTACCCATTCAGTGGTTTTAAAAACATTATAAATTGAGTCAGCTCTGGCTTGAACCAGATGCTCTCTGCAGATGGAAAATGGGATAGCAACTGCTACTTCACTGAATGCTGCCTGGAAATGCAGCAGGTGATCCCAGTGCTGATCCTCAGGTGCACGTGGCACTCTGATCCTTTCCCTCCCACCCTTTCTAACATCCAGCTTCAATATCCAACCCTGAGCAGGGTTTGCTGTCACTGATGGCTGTTTGTGCAAATGACTCAGCACAGCACATCTGATGTTTTGACTTCAGTGTCATTGTATGACCCCTGTGCTCCTTAGCCAAGTCTTAAACAGCAACTTTGAGTAATGTCCTCTTAAAACCTGTGGTCAAAACTGTCCTGGGCTGGTTGTGCTGGTCCAGCCACCCTCAGGTAACAGCAGACAGATCAGCCTTAGAGAACCCCAGCCACATCTCACACAAGAGCTTAATTCAGTCCAAAGCTTCTACAAGAAAGTAGTAAAACTAAAAAAAAAAATAGTTGTGCTCTGATGCAGAGCTACCTAGAATAGAAAAATCATGTTGACATCCAGAGTAGTGATAGAAATGCCCCAAATTACCAGTTAAATGAAAGTGTTTTGGGATATCTGATCCTTCTTATCAGGTTGGCCCAGCTGCACAATTTCCCATCTCCAATTATACCAAAAGGCCCCCACTTCCTCCTTCATTAATGTGTTTGAAGGATTTAATGAGTTACTTCATCAGGTTAATAAATCCCCTCAATAATTCTATTACACTTTGATACAGTTATTCAAGAGGTGCAGCTAACAAATTATCATCATTTATATTTCTTGACAGAATAACTTAGTTAATAAATTTGGCCCATGAAATCCAGAATTCATAAATAAACTATGGGGAAAATAGAATGTCTCTGTGGAGGAGGGTTTTTTTCCTATCTCTGGTTAAGGTTTTATTGGAAATCCTCTGTCTCTTGTGCAATAACTTCAGGCTAAGGAGAACTGCAGGAGGTTGGTGCCTTTTGGCAATGTCCTGCTTCCCACTGAGTGCTTGGGGGAGTCCAGCTGCTGCAGCACATGTGCCACTGGACATAACCCATATTAATTTGCTCCAGCACTCCCTCAGGTTTAAAATCCAGCTTCATAAAGGCTGTTCCATTCCTTGAGGCTAAGCTCTTTAGCTGATTTTGACCAGGTGCAGTGACACCCTCAGAAATAAGCATTCTATTCTGGAAATTATTTTAAAACTGAATTGAATTGGTTGCCATGCCATTTTTTTTTTCCTGTGGCATTGTAGTAAATGACATCATCAACAAAATAACCTTAGGGGCAAGGGTGTTTTCAGAATTTTAACCTCTGAATGGCCAGCAGTATTACAGCTTCCTATTACCAGATTAATAATATTTATGGTAGGTAAACTGCAAGAATGGGATCATACTATTTATTTACTTACTGTTGAAAGCCACCTCTGGCAAGAACGAATTTCCCATTAATCACCACCTTATCTCTGTAAAAAAGAGTTACTCTCAAGGACATCTGTATTATTCCCATTGTTTTATAAATACAAGAATAGCTCTGCTGTGGATTTTTTGACATTGAACTTTATTTATTTTCTAGATTTTCTTTTTTAAGGGGAGCTGAAATGCTTAAATAAACATTGAACTTTCTTGATAAATTAACTACTTAAGACCCCAACTGTAGGAATAAGATCCCAATATTTCCCTGAATATATTTTTATGTAAAGAAACTGCAAATCTGTATCTCTTTCTTCTCTTTTTTACCAGCTGAAACTCCAGCTATAATTTTGAGTTTCTTCTGGGAGTGCAGATGACCTTGTTAAGTTGTGAGAGTGCCAGAAAAGTGGTGCCCTTCAGTCAGGGGGTCAGAGAAGTGAAGCCAATTTCTAAGCTTGGGTCTTGTAGTCAAAAAATGCATAATTCTCTCTCCTTTCACACAGGCTTTAGCCAGCATTTGAAACATTACCTATTATACTGGGCTGCAAGATGATTTGTTTTTCTGATTTTTCAAGAGCACTACATAATATATTTTCAACTTTAAAAAAGAAATCATTGTAGACCCAAGAGAGGACAATACCAGAAAAATTCTCTTACATGTCAGAAAAGCATTAGTGGAAAGCCTTGCACGAGCCTTATGCAGTACCAGAATGAGGTGGTTGTGCCAGTAGAAGGGGTACCAATTAATGTTAATTTGCTGTTTAATTAGGTGTCCAGTACAGAACAATGGTGAGACACTTGTGTGGGTGGGAGGAGCCCCCTGAGTGGCAGCTGCACACAGTCACTCCTGCTCCCAAACTCAGGCACTGCTCCCACAGCAGTTACTCTGGAGCCTGTCAGATGGGATTTAGGCAGTAATTTGTTTGCAGAGTGAAAGGTGTGCTTTCAACCAGAGTAAAGGGCTCTGTCCTCTGTCCTGCCCTGTTCTGCTGCTCAGTCCAAACCGTGGGGGTGTGAGGGGGCTCTGGGAGGAGTGCCAGCCCTGCAGCTGGCTTCATGTGACTCCATGCAGCCAGCCCTGCTCAGCTGTGCCCTGCTCAGAGCTGGGACCCCCTTGCCACAGGCTGACACAGCCAACCCCACACACAGCAGTGAGAAACACCCCTGTGACAGGGGCTGCCTTCAACACTGCCAAAAAACCCCACAGCATTTCCATCTTCCTGCCTTTAAATGTTTGAGTTAATAACATTTATGGGGCAGCATGGGAAAATGAACTTAAATCCGTCATTTGTCATCTCAGGATACTGAATTACACCGTTACTGAAAGGGATACAGGGAAATGTATCCAATAAACAGAGCAGAGTTTGCACAATTTGCTTTGCATTTCCCACATCCTGCAACAAGAACAGGGTAGTCAGGCTCCTTAATGATCATAATATATGTACAGAAAGAGCAGTTCCCTCAGGGCTCCTGATTAATCAGGAAAATACTCATTTGTTCTGGCAGAAGTGATGTGCATCTAGGCAGGGCAAATGATGAACCCTAAGTGCACACATCAGCTATCAAGGGCCAAAAGTTTCCATTCATTTAACTCATTTTCCCTCTAAGAAATAACACTCCATGTCTCAGCACTTGTTCCTGTCCCAGTTCCATTAGGGTTCTGTCTGACAAAGGCAGAAAGAGGCCCCACATCCATTTTAGAGACTCTAAAGGCACTGACCTCCCAAATTAAGACATTTCTGCTGCTGGCTTAGATACCCCATTCAGAGGAGGACACGAAGCCTCAGCTGCTGTATCTGATCCCTGGGTAAGAGACTTGGGAACAAGTTGGAAGATTTAAAGGATTTTTCACCAGCTGATCTAAATCCCTGCCTGTTTTTTAGTACCCAAGAAGCTGCCCACTGATTGCAATCCTTCTTCCACTCCATCAGAGCCATATTAATTCTGTGGTTTGGCACAGCTGTTGCCATCCAGAAGTTTGCAGTGTGGCATTTGAAATCTTTATTTCAGATTTTATTTTCTATTCTGAGTTGGAAGTTTGCTAGTAATGAGGTGAATCCTCTGTGCCTGACACGTATTTCCCTTGCTGTTCATTTTTAAATTAGCCACAGAAAGGACAAACTAAAAGCAGATGTGTCATATTTTTCCTCTGTGTGTTTGGAAGCTCACTCATGGAAATATCTTTGTCAGATAAATGAATTCCAGGTTACTGGGATAAACAGATGCAATAAAATACTCGTGTGTAGAAGAAACCCTTACAAAAATGTGATCCAACAACTCTTCAAGGAAATTGCCATGTAAGACATCCAGCTTTGAGGCTTACCTCAGGCTTTTGCATAACATAATAGTTAGTACTTTAAACTGGAGAAAATGTGATGGGATCTTTTGATATTTTTCCCCTTGTTTTTTCAATTTCATGGGATCAGCAGAAAGGGAAGGGAACCAAAGCTGAACTAATGCTGTGCTTTTGCCTCCACCACTGCCTGAGCACACTGCCTGAGCAGGGATTGCTTGGTGGAGAGCTGAGTATCTGTTACCCTTCTTATGGGCATCTCACAGTTGCCAGAAAATGTGGATTTTGGACTTGTTTTCAGCATAACATGAGAAAGAGGAAGACCAGAAATAAATGAGAAGGCTGAAGTATAATCAAAAACCAGTAGTTATTTCGTTTGGCTACTGATTTATTAATGTATCATAGTTAAGCACTGAGGAATAAACCCTCAATTAAAAATGTTCCTCAGCTCTAGGCGGGATTATTTACAGGAAATAAAAACAGTTAAAGAATTAGAATGAAATCCTGCACATACTGAGTCAACAGAAATGTTGCCATCGACCTCATTAGGCCAGGTTTTCGCCCCAGATATCTACAAAGAACCAAAATTCTCTTGCAGTGTGACTAGCAGATTAATATCTGACAACACCAGTTTATCTTTCCCTACAGAATCCTTAATTTTATGCAGCCAGCCTAAAAACTTTGCTCCACAAGTTTGTGTTTCAGTGCAAACCAGACAGTGTTCCCTGCTCCTTTCAGGCTGTTTGCTCACTGTCACCATTCCCACTTGGCTTAAGCATCTCCTGAAATTATTATTTTGTCTCCATGTCCCTTACAAGAATATTTTTCCTCTGAGGTATCTGCTTTCTCAGCAGCAATTTTAAGGCATTTCAGGCTACAGGAGAAATATAAAATAAACCCTGTGCTCATATATATCATAAAGAACATGATCCTTTAACCTTGTCCTTGGAAAACCCATAAGCATTTGCTGTACTTCAGTGATTCTCCATATGCTTTTGCAAGGAACATTTTGCACCTGCCAGCACAACGCAGGACAAACAGCAGCGTTGCAGGAGGAAGCATTAACTAATTTACACAAAGCCTTAGGTGGTCTATTAGCCCTTCATAAAAACAGGAATGTGTAATTACTGCATCCACGGATAGAATTAAATTTGGTGGACTAAAAAGAAGCAATGAGTGAAACAATTAACAACAAAGCCCAAGTAAACTGCTCTGATGGGAAGCCACGGCCTGGCTGAATGGGTCTGACAGCGCAGGTTTCCCTCTGCTGTCCCCAGGGGCGTGCCCACCCCAAACTTTTCACTCAGTGCAGACAGGTGAGCTCCTGTCAGAATCACTGCACCTGCTCATCTATTACAGGTCGTGTAAGATACAACCAACAGCCAAATAACCTGCTCAGCAAGGAATACCCTTCTAGCATCATTAATTTTATTAATCCATTCTTTTTCCTGTGTCTCTGGACAAAGTGGTTGCTCCTCCAAGCCTGATGGTATTTTAGGGAGATGCAGCTCACTGGAGCACCACTGCCAAGGGGGCAGTGCAGCAGCTGCTGTCCCGAAATCCTGATGGAATAGCTGCTCCACAGGCTTTAGTTCATTAAGGTAATTGCAACTGCTCTGTGGCACAGTGCACACTTACATTTGGGGTGGCAAAATCCATCCAAAAGAAAAGCATCTCCCCTCTGCAGCTCTCCAGCCACGCAGGTTAATTGTGAGTACTTTGCAGTGCCTGAGGTAAGGCAGGAACCTGGGGGGTGCTGTCACAGCTTCCATCCACAATTTGATTTAATGCCCTCCATGAACAATTGCATCTCAGTGCTTGTAATAAGGAAATGTCATAAAGGTACCTGCTGCCTGGTCCAACATCTTTTGGCTTTGACAGCTCAAATTTACAGCTTTAATTCAGCAGCCTGGAAGCTTGGTATTCTGTACACACACGGTGAAGGGCTGACAGAACAATATTTTATAAAAGTTCACCTGTGTTCAGCAACTCATGGAGGATATAACCCTTTGGACCTTGTGAAATGACTTGCAGACAAATTCACACTCCAGATTGTCCACTGGCAAATTAGAAAGTTCTAATCAAACTCCAGCACACCTGGATGTATTCACTGGAATGTTTTGCTTCTGTAGCATAAAAAGTTGAACTTCCAGCAGCTTGAGCAAGTGCTCAGCAGGGTTCTCTCAGCTGTGAGCATCCCCAGCAGGAGGAGGAAAGGGCCCTTCAAAGCAAGTCTGATCTCCCTGCCCCTGATACCCAGGTGAGATAAATCCTCCAAACCAGCAGAGCTGAAACCCAGAGCTAAAAATGCCCCTGTGAAAGGTGCTGCCACAGCAGCACTGCATGGGAGACTCTGGACAAAACATCTGTGGGATTTCTGTGCTGTGCACGTGCCTGCCATGCCCAGGACAATGCCCAGGACAATATCACTCTGCTGAGCACAGCAGGTGGACAGGAGCTGAGGAAGGAAGGAGAACCCCAGGCACTGCCTGGGCTGCTCTTTGACACTCTGCTCCTTTTGCAATCCAATTTACATCCCACAGCTCTGTTCCTGCTGTGTTCCCAGGGGTCATGTTGGGGGCTGTCACAAACTGCAGGCACTGCAAACGTCCCCAGTCTGGGCAGGAGATACAGATATTTAATGAGCCCTGCTGTCATTACAGCAAAATGACTCAAGGACCTCCTTAAAAAAGCCTCTTATTTATAATATCATAGATTACCTTAATCTCTTTTAACTGGGAGGTGCTTTGAAATACTGCACAAACATTTCAAGATGCTCCTGAAATAATGGGAATTTAAACAGAATCTAACAAGGACAATATAAATATTGGATAGAAAGAGAAAAAGCATTTGTTGAAATCGTCAGCAAAGGAGTATTCTTAGGAAAAGTCTGCACTTTGAGCTGGAGTTTTACAGCATATCTTGCACATGGGAGTCAGTGCAAGTGTGTACTCTGGCACAACTTTTGCATTGTACCAGTTTTTATTTTATGGCACTAGTTTTGGTTTGTGCTTTAATCTGCAGTGGAGAGATGGGAAATTTGGCTGGTACCAACCTCTGTGTGTGTCAGTGCAGGCTTTCTGTGCCAGATAAACACAGTCGAGAAGAGCTACAGCTACACATCCCTGTTTGAACAAGAAAAATATTTGAAGTATCTACATGGTGAATAAAGGAGATATCTGAGACATGCTGATTTAAACCTGGCCAGGTCCTTGTGTTCCTACAGGGGATAATTATAGGTGAAATCTTCAACGGAACTGTATTAATCAGAGTAGAATCATCTGCCAGTGCCCTTCCCATCACAACTCAAACAGCAGCAAGGAAATGAAGCAGTAATGGCAGGGCTTCCATTTAGCCACTAAATCTCTTTTCCTAGGTATCCATATTTTAATGAGATTTACATGCTTTTTAAAGTAGGAGACGTTTTGATTATCTTAGATATAGTCTCTAATTAAACATTCTGTAATTAACCTTGGTTTATCTATGTCAAATGCCAAGGAATTTGAGCAAGCCAGGTTAAGCCCTACTTTAAGACATTCAGGGAAAGCAGTGTCTAACAGCAGGCTTTCTAAAGCAGGACAGAAGGATGTCCATGCACCAGAGATCCCTGCTCTGTGGAGCAGAGCAAGGAAAGCCCAGGCTGATGGTGCTGTGTCAAGGCTGGAGGGCTGGATGTGCTCCCAGCCCAGCAGCCCATGAGCCTCTTTCCCTGGCTTGGTTGGAAATTCTTGCTTCTCTTGACTCATTCAATTTTTTCCCCAACCTTTGATGAGATTCCCATATGGGATGTGGCATCTGTGAGCCACAGATTACTTTAATCTGAAAAGAACAGTTTGGAAAATACACAGCCGACATAAATATACAGAGTTTTGAATGTCTTCATTCTCACATGCCAATGTATAACACTGCATCCCAGAAATATACATTTAAAATAATAATTGTAATGGATTTATAGAGGCTCTGGCTCCTGTCTCACAGACAGATCTATGCCATACTCTCCTTTGCTTGCTATATCTGTGGAACATCCATTATTTTTCCATGGTGTAAATGATCTCATTTCTGTTGCTTTCCCTGCAACACAATGCCACGTTCATTCCTCCTTCGAAAATTTCAGGAAGAGAAGCAATTTGTAAGAATGACAGGAAAATGGCTTCTCATCTGTGTACACCACAGCAATCTGACACACAGAAAGAGGCTCTGGTGAGATACACAAATCCTAATTCCCACTGAGTTTCAAGCAGTCCAGATTTCAAAAAAACAAAAAATCCAAACTGACATCAACCAATTTGATCATAAAGATTTTAATTCAGCATAGGTTAATTGAGAAGTCAGATTTACTGCTATCACTTCTGGAGAGGAGGGAGATAAGCGAACACAATGACTCTTTATCAACAATATGGGGACTTCATTTAAAGAGAGAGCATTAGGTTACAGGCTGGAAGATTAGTAGCAATCAGCCTGCTCTCAGAAAAGAAAATGCACTGGGTGATAAAGATAGAAGGCAGGAAGCTGGGTGCATAGAAGTGAGGTTTGATGCCAGATATTACTGGTCAAATCTGAGCTATCTGTCAAGTTGGCACTGATCATTGCTGATGCACAATTATTATTACTCACCTGTGATCAGGTCATTTCCCACTACCAAGCCAACGGCTCCTCCCACCCATTTCATATGTTAATGGCATTTTAATGAAAAAAAAGTCCATCTAATACCTCTTTGAGATGACTAACCATTGTGTAATAGTACATAATGGTATATGAAATACATTTTCTTTTTCCCAATCACCCATAAAAGATATCAGCTGTTATTCTGTTCCTTAGCCACAACTCCATAAATCTGAGTGCAGTTCTGCCTTTAGAGATGGCAGGCTTATTTTTCCTTTTTCTTTGTGTGCCATGTGTTTTCCATACCAAAAAGTGCCTGTTTTGTTGCAAGTGACAGAAGGAGAATTTAAAGGGATGCTGGAGGATCATAAAGACTCCCCTCTATCCAATCCCAAGCATGTATTCACTTCACTGTTCTGCTGACTAAAGAATTAGAAACTATTAATATTGTTTCTGCTGGCAGGTCAGAAAAATACTTATTCTGTAGTCGAGCAGATTAATCCAAAGGGGAAAATAACCCTGCAAAGCCCTGCAAAAGCTGCTGTCTAACCAATCCACTTTCCAAAGCCAGATGTTTCCAATCTGTTTAAGTGTTAATCTCATGATACGTCTTTTTATGCCTACTGAAATGATTTCAGCATGTATTGAACTATTAGAGAATTCATATAATTAGGGCAGCTCTTATTTATGAAGGAGCTTTTTGGATGAAGCCCTGTCAGTGTGTTTGTCAGTCATGTGCTCATGTGAATCATTGAGGCATGCTGGGACCTCTCCCCGTTAGGTTTTTTGGTGGGCTCTGCATACTGCCCAACTTTGGCTACTCTTTACAAAGCCACTCACAGTGAAATCAGAGCCAGGGTAATAGTGGGTAAGTGGGCAGAGGTTGAGGTCAGAGGTACAGTTTTTTAGAGCCTGTGCTGGGTATGGAAAGCAGATTTGCAAATGAAGGCACTGCAACCCAGTCTGAGATCTACTCCAGCAAAAACAGGGTAACCATGAAAGGTGGTTAGTTACCAATTCATCCTGAAAACTGTAGGGATTATTTTCCTTCTTACACACACCTCCTTAGATCTTTTCTTGGTGTGACTTTGGTCTCCTCTGATAAAGAGCTGGTTTGAAATACAACAGCCAGACTGAGTTTTTAGCTGAGACCCCTTCCATGACAGGTGCTGATGGGCTCTGCTGTCAGGGCCCACTGTGTGGAGAATAATGGCTTGTGAGAGGAAGGTCACAGGAAAGGTCAGGAGGCAGCTCAGAAAGCCTTGCATTTCATGTCAAGGATCTTAAAGGGTCTAGGAGGGCTGCAAAAACTTTCCTCTGGGGCTGCTGACTGACAGATCAGCGTTGTGATTATAAACTGATTTTGATAAATCATGTTGATCTATTGTTTGCATGTGGTTTTAAGAGAGCTGGTGGTGAGCCATGCATTCCTGTGGCATCCTAGAGCAAATCCATAGGGGAAAAAAGTGGATTATGCCTTGCTCTGTGTCCTGCTGGCACACAGGACAAGGGAGCAGGACCATCTGGGAGCAGGACCTCCACACCAGCAGCTGCCCAGCCTTAAAGTGCCACTCTCTCTTCCCATTTTGTGACTCTCCACAGACATCCCAGTTCCCCAAGGGCCATTTAACCCCTGAATCCTTCAGCAAAGCCCCTCTGGCTAACAAGCAGGCAGCAGATTCTGTCTGTGGGAACTGGCTGGCAGAGAATACGTGCAGTATTCTGCATCTGTGCATACCCACACAGGGTGAGGAGCTTATCGTGGGGCTTAAGGATGATTCCTTTTTAAGTGTGGTATGAGATGAGGAAGAAGAATCAGTTTAAAATTAAAATGAGGATTTTTCAACTCATCCTTAATATTTATAAGGCTCCTTTTGCCTTGCAGACAAAATCCTCAAGGAGAAGATGGAAAGCTGTTCATCCTTATTTCTTGTGCCTTTAGTTCAGCTTCTCATTGCTTATATTATTCTAAGCAAAATAACTGTTCTGGAAATGCAGTCATTTGCAAAATCCAGTCTACTAAGCCTTAAACAGCGGAGACATGTCCTGCTATGTTTGTTCCTTTGTTGTTGCTATGGCATTACCACACATTTTTCCATGTAGGAAAGGAAATCCCGTGGAGACCAGATAATAAAGGCTTGAATTTCCAGGGCACAGTGTCTGTCTCGCCTCTTGACCTGTTTGACACCCTCTTTCACCAAACCTGCATTCACTGAATCCAAATAAACAGCCAGCCATCAAAGGAAATACTTAAAAAGGATTGTTCATGGTTAGCCTTGATGAAATATACATTGGAAAACCTGCATTTTAATCACGTTTGGAGCTCTGCATTTCAAAAATGGTTTTGTTTAACTACATCAGACTTGTCATGCAGGGAAGTTTCCTTCCGTAGGATGCCTGCATTTGAAAGTCAACTTAACCAAACCCAAACAAATTTCCCAGGAGGCTGCAACAAACCAGACAAGCGTCTCACACACTCAGCTCTGACCTCTGTGCTGTACCAGGTGTATCCCTGCTCTCTGCAAGATTCCAAGATGCTGCATGTTTATACAACAGCACCAGTTCTCAACAGGGTGTCATGAGGATTCATCAAAATCACTGCATGTCACTTGTTGGAACAAGCTTTGGCTGGAGCTCCCCACTTGGCTCGACATCAGTTTGCAAAGATTAATCCTGTGTCCCAGTCAGCCTGCCCTGCCTAAATCCCCTGATCATCCTGGGCTGCACAGAATTGTTGTGCCTTGGTTTATCTTAGAAATAACTATTTCTTGGTGTTACCTGAAATTATCCTTTGCATGTAAGTTAGAACTGGTGAATTAATACAAGTTTTTTAAGTGCTCCAGGACATTTATCCTACGTGAATTTTTCAGTACCATCATTTTCAGCTTACTTTAATGAAGATCTAGCTATAATTTGAGCAAAGTGTCACCTGTTGATGCAGTTATTAGGGAAGAATATGCAGTTCAGAGCTGACTAAAGAGCAAATATCTCAGACAGAATTGTTTGATGCAAAATGACGAGGTTATTTTGGGCCAAACTTCTTGGGCATCATTTGCTGTGTCTCCCACTGCTGTCATTTTTGTGTGACACAGTTCAAAGGCACAGGCAGATTGAAAGGGCCTTGTATCCTCTCATCTCTTGAAGCCACATATCCTTATTGCACACAGGATATTGCAGCCAGAGCACACAGCCAGCCAGCACAGGATAATCTGCCACAGGCAACATACAGCTTGTGGCCTTCCAAATTCTGCAGACAACACAGGAAAACAAACAGCAGCCTTACAGACTTAATGGACTTTTAATGCATTTGATGGATTCTGCATCAGCAGTTTCTAGTGGAACATCTAAAGAGGGAAAATTCCCTTCCCATGGAGATTCTGAGGAGAAAATGAACTGACAGTGCAAAGGCTCCTCTTTGCAACACTTGGATGCTGTGCAGGAGAATGTAGTGGCCAGACCCAGAGTCTTCATCTCTTCTGAAACATCTCTGAGTTTGCCAGGGTCAGGAACTGAGCTGTGTCCCAGCCACAGGCTGGTCATGTACCACAGTAGTTAACAGAGGCAAAAGGCAGCAGAAAACTGTGACCTCCTTGGTCAGGACCATTTAACTCAACTCCCCAGAGCTGCTGAAGAGGAGGCACAGAAACTGGAGCTGGGAGTCTGCTCCCATGCCCAGAGGGAAGCTGTGGCTTTAGACAGAGAGTTGTTCTGCAGTTATCAGGAAGAAGACAAAGCCTTAAATTCCTTTATTGAATCCATATAGGTAGCAGTGTGACACATTCCTCCTAGTCACATATCCTTGACTTTGTTAGTTTTGCATAATCTTTGAACTTCAGCTATTGATAAATAAATTAGTTTACAAAGCAGAGAGTAAATCACCATTCACTGCTGAGCTGCTATTGTGCCACTCATTTGTAAGGCAGCTTTCAAGCTTTTTTTTTTTTTAATCAGTTTGGCTTGACATTTTGTTTTCCTACTATTATTTATGAGCTCTATCTTATGAATGGATTATGTAAAATAGTTTAATTCCAGTTGTTGCAATTTCTCAGATGTCATCACACAAAAGCTTGCTTTGAGTAGAACACTCAGGTCCAGATTTTGTTCTCAGCTGTGCTGATAACAAATTAGACCATCATCCACAGGGATCAGAAGGGTTTTCCTCAAATTTACAACTGTTACAAGCTTTTAGGAAAAACATTTGAGCAATGCTCTGCTCAGAGTAAGCAAAGGCACATTGCTGCCTTTCAGCAATGCTCTGCAGACAGGGCCAACCCACTTAGCCACAGACCTCAGCTCAGAAACTGAACCTGGTGATTCTTCCTGCAAGGAATTATGAGCTGCATTCAGCTGTGACTTGACTGCTTTTGTTATAATGGCAGAAATGGGGATGGGTGGATTTTAGAACAGTTGCTTTCTAAGATTTTGGATGCACTCATTCACTTCAAAGCAACTAAAACCTCAGTAGCTATTTAAAGCAAAGCACTTCAGTCCCCTTTTGATGGCAGGTGTTAGCTCTTCTCTGAGACAGCAGGCTACTGCTGTAGTGAACCAACAGCTCTTAAGCCTTTGCAGATGACAAAAATTGTGCCAATTATTACTCTCCATTTCACAGGTTTCTCTGATCTCTCAGCATCTGACTTTGCACCTGAGTGTGGAGCAGAGCCCGTGTAAAAACAAGAGTTTTATTGCTAAGGAGCATTTGGGATGTACTATTGCTATTTATTTCCCTATACAAAATGCTACTTCATTTCCTGAGATGAAACATGTGATGTGGCCTGCAGCAGGTGCAGATAAGGTGCAGGATCATGCAAAGCAGAGAGAAAGAAGAGTAACTACAAATTTCTGCTTTGTGTTGGCTTGCTCAGGTTGTTGCTCTGTGGTTGCCTGGACTCAGGGCACTCGGTCAAGGGCTCAGCTCCTGCTCTCACCCAGTGTTTTATTGGAGCCCAGGAGCAGTAGCTGGTCACTGGGAAGCCTCACCAGGAGCCAACCAGGTCACATTTGTCATCTCAGCACAAAGAGCTGGGCATGGCTCATTTCTGTGACATCCTTGTGACAGCACAGAGCCATGAAGATGATGGATGTCACCCAAACCATTACAGTGCAGTTTTTCAGTGGCTGCAAACACAGAGCAAGGCAAAAGACACCCAGATCTGTGTGTGTAAATGAAGCAATTACAACCAGAGGCATGGGGACTGCACCTTTCAATCAGCTCCCTTTCCAGGTGTGCCTGGCTTTGCATGCAGGCAAGGAGAGCAGGCAGGACCTGATGGCCCAGGCTGGTGCCTGAGGCCTCACCCTCATGGCCAAGGAGCTTTGCTGGTGTTCTGCTGTATCCAGCACAGCTCTTCTCTCTTTGGACTAGAGAGTGCCCAAAGACCAGCCTGTTATGGGAGCAGGGAGTAATCCTGCACAAGGCCTTTAAGAGTAATTTATCCTTATTTAGAAAGGCATGTTATTCTAATGGCATCCCATGCCAAGCATGATACATTTAAATGTTCCTCACTGGTTACAAATGTGACCTTCATTAACTCGTCTTTGTGCACGGAGTTCTACAGGAACAGCTCATTGCATTTTCAATTTAATTTAATTTGAATGATAATTTAAAAGTTGTTTGATGCAAATGCGACCATCTGCATCCTCGCAGCTGACACAGTTTTTAAAGATGGGTTTGTCAGCAGGATGGGGGGAGCTTGATGGGGAAGAAGAGCCACGAGCTCCCAGGAGCAAACTGGGAGTGCCTGGGAGGGGAGAGGAGCTGAGTCGAGCAATTGCTGGTTATCAAAGTTGTAGGTGACTATTAAAGTCTGGAGTGGTGATCCAAGTCATCAGAGCTTGCCAGCTCATGGCACTGCTTGTCTGAGCCCAGTAACTGCCCAGGTATGTGCTGACCAGACCTGTTGTGACTCAAAACACAGGGGAATTCAGCTGCCAGGAGGGGCTGAGCCAGGTTCCCAGCCCAGCAAAGACCTGTGCCTCTTGTAATGGCTTTAATTACTGTCAGGGACAACGCTGTCCCCAAACTGAGAGCTCACAGTGACTGTGATGGAGGGGAGGGAGCTGTGATGCACATAGAAGCTCTTGTTTTGCTGTGACTAAATCTAAGCTGCAGGTTTCTGAGGACAAGTGCCAGCCTCTTCCTCCCCCCTGCAGTACTGCATGCTTGAGGGCAGTAAACAATAATAATAACAACAGTGTTAATGGGTGTTTGTTCACACTTGCTACTTGGCTGCCAAACTTTGGATAACTCAGTAAAACTGAAACCCTGAGGTGTTGCACTGACTTTTCTAGAACCTGGTCTGGGCTGAGTGCTGATTTCTTCCTAAAGTAATATGATAAAATGGGTTGTGTCCATTCCAGGCTTTTGAAAAAGAGCCAGAGGAAACATTCTGCCCCTAATGCTTCCCTGCTGGCAGCCTTGGTCAGGTTGGATGGAAAGGAGCTCCTTGCTGAGTCCTCATTCTGTAGCAACCATGCTCCTACCCCAGGGAGTCCTGCTGGGAGTCTGGGCATCCCAGGTGGCTCCAACAAACCCTACCTGAGCTCTGCTGCAAAGGGCAGGGAGCTGCACCCTGGAAATCTTCTGTATTTCAAAAAATGCTTTCTTTGGCACCTGTGTGCAACAGGCTCTGCACTTGTATCATGGAAATGTGGTTGAAAGCTTTTAGCTAAATTTGCAAGCATCAACTCCTTTGCCAGTGTGAGTGTGAATGAGAGAAATGAGAAAAATTACTCTTTCTAGTCAGGAGATGGGATTGGGCTGGCACGGTCTGTGGCTTGGGAGACCTGGTTTTAATTCTTCATATGACCCTGTGTTCCTGAGAGCTGAATTCTCTCTTCTGATTTCTAGTGAAACTCAAAGTGCTCCTGCAAAAGCAGCCCATGCCAATCCCTGGCACTCCCAAGACAGATCCCTTATTAAGATGAGTGTGCAGAATTTATTGTCTCACACTTAGGAGCTGCAGGAAATACTGTTAGAATACCAGCACTTTCTGTTGCAGATACTTAACTACTGGTGCCTTAATCCAACACTTTTCTCAGCCTTCATTTAAAACCGTGTTTTCTGCTATTTCTCTTGAGCTTCCTAAACTGGGACATGAGAGATCACAATACCTTTGACAGCAATTGCCTGAAACTCCCCAGAGGGCTCAGGTGTTTTATTTTATGGTGTTTCAGGTGCCCCTGAGAGCTGTGTTAGCAGTCACTCAGTAACACCAAAGCCTGGGGATCCTGCATCTTAGGGAGCAGGATGCACAAATTACTCTGTTAAAACTTGGTCCCATTTGAAGTCCACCTTACAAGCAGCCTGGTTCTCTATCTGACAGCAGAAAACTAAATGCAGCAACCTGATTTTTAATGGATGACTTTCTCTGCAAATAATATTTTACCTGTATTTATGAGCATTAAAATTTTATTTAAGTCAGTTTTTGGGAACAAGCATGAGAGTTGCCTGATTTTCTTATGAGAGATCAGACTGAGTGGATAAAGTGAAGAGAGAAGCTGAGAAGGTGGTTGGGGGCAGGAGCTTTATATTGTCTCTGTAAGGCTGATTTCTGCTCCTTCTGCTCTGTGTCAGTGCTGCTTCTCTCCAAGCCCATTAGACAAACGCTTAACAGAAAAAGGCAACCCCTCAGGAGAGCCTTCCACCTCCTGGAGAGATTTGGAGGATAGCTTGCATCTCTACCCATTAGAGAAAAAGTACTTTTAGCTTTTAAGTTCAAATGATGGATCCAAACAACATATGCTAGGAGTGAACACAGTCTTGCTGGGAGAGGGCTTGCCAAGTCTAGGCTGCTCTAGCAATAAATAATAATCCTAATTAGGCTCCTTCCCTCAGGAGCACCCAATTTTGTGATATTGATACAACATGGCATTGGAGCCTCTCATTTTAACAGCTATTCAGAACACCATTGAAGTGTTAAAAAACCCCACTACACACAGAAAAACACTTTTCTTGAAAACAGACACTTAGAGAAAGTCACATTACTTGTGACTGTATTTTCCTATCACTGTGTATCAGCTACTTCTGAAAATTAAGGGGAAAAATGAAACAGCAACTGGTCTCACTACTGCATTGCTATGCAAGACAGGGAAAGCAGCTATTTTACATGAATACTGCTTGCAGTGAGAGAAAACCATGAACACTTTGATTTTCCCACAACACTCAGTTTCCTGGTATCAAACATCTCTGCAATAGAAACCTTATAGTTTGGCTTTCAAGAGGCAAAATCTCTTTAGCTGGTGTGTTAGAAGGACTGCAGATTTCATCTGTCACTGAAAATCCTTCTGTGCTTCCTCTACAAACATACAAACATCAAATGGTGGAGCTCTTCCAAGGCTGTCAGCTCAAATATCCTTTTCTGGCCTAGAAGATGCTTAGAAAGGAAAGTTTCAGAAACAGAGATGAGAAAACTCCAGTCCCAACTTCTCCATGCTTGTTAGAGAAACTCCCACTACATGCATTGCCCCTTGCTGCTAGTTCAGCTGCAAGGCTGGGAACTCATATATTTTTTCCATGGCTCTCTGCTCCAGATAAACCTTGAAATGAGTGAGAGGAAATGAATGGTGCCTTTCCAGCAGCACTTCTGCCAAGCCCAGTTGGGAAGCCGTGACTGACATGCCATGAACAGCCAGCAGTGCTGCAGCAAGGGGGCCTGTTAGTGCCTTTGTTGTAGGAAAATTTCAGCACTGCTGGGGTAGGGACCCCCCAACAGCTTGGTAACTGAGCCTGCACCCCCTCGTGTCCTCATAAATGAAACATAAAGCAGCCGCCCGCTCCCGCAGACAGCCGTGATCTAATAAATCATGGAAATAATCTGGGAGATTCACTGCCCTTTATTTCACTTGAGTCCTGTAACTCAGCTGTTAATTGGATCTGGGATAAAAGCTGTTTTACTGCGTGTTCCCTAAGCAGGATTCTGTAAAGTTCTTTCCAGAATAACAACCTATAGCACTGCCTGCTTAGTTTTGCTCCTGTCCAATACAAGGAGGAGAGTGCTAAAGCAGCATGGCCAAACTCAAGAGAATTTTCCTTGTGGCTCTCCCAGGCTGTTCCTGTTTGCCCTGGGAATGTCCCAGGGAAGGTTCATCCTGGTTTTTGCAATGGCAGCACAGCTGCTGACACAGGGCTGCCTCCAGTCCCAAAGCAGTGGTTCCCAAGGGGCCTAGCAAAGTGAAACCCCTTTGGAGCAATTATCCGAGGCTGTTCTAACCAGAAAATAGTTTATCTTAATGGTTTTTCAGAAAGATCTTGGAAAATTCTGGTGGTTTAATTGCCATGATGCACCTTTTCAGCTGGGAGTTTCAATGAAACAGAGTGGGATGTACAACAAAAAAGGCATTTGAAGGGTTTTTTTTTTTCCTTGGGATGGTGAACCCCAAATCTGTTTGCTCCTTGGCTTCCACTCATTGCATCACGGAAGAAATTCGAGGCTTTTTTAGGACAGCTGGTTAAATACATGAATAAAACCTGTACCTATGGAACTGAGGAAAGATCAGCGCTTTTTTTAATCTTTTTTTTCCCAGTATTTTCTCTCAAAACTCAAATCCTAAAAATTTTAGGAAGAAGATTTGCTGCGAGATCTCTTGTCTAGAGGTTGTCACCTCCCTGGTCCTGTCCTGTACTGTGTGTGTGGCATCAGCTCAGGATGTGGCCCCTGTTCCCTGCCAGCACCTGCTCCGTGCCTTGCTGTGCACAGAAAGCACCGAGGGCTCTGACTACTGGGTTTATTGTTTACAGCCCTAACCTGAACCAGTATCTAGGAGCAACAGCAACATAATTAGCTTTGGCAATTAACACTGCTTAACTGAAGCTGCTGTAGGACCAAAGGCACTTTTTCAGTCTGCAGAAGGAGCAATTAGCATTTCATTAAGGTAACAAGCCTGGCTAAGACTCCTGAGCCTGCTGGGGTCTGCTGATCTAATTTTGGGATCCATCGATAAGCCCTAGGGATATTAAAGTGAGATGCATCAAGACTTTCACCACCACCACCAACACGTTGGAAAAGCTGACTGGAAAGGGGGGGGAAGGTTTTGTCTTTTCTGGGTTAGTTAACAGTGTAGCTGTGAGGTATCACTGGGCAGCACCAGCTCTGAAACACACGGTGCAGTTGGGACTGTACAGCACAAAGACTGAAACTGGGGCCTCATGGGACCCCAGGAAGCACAGGTGGCTCAGGGAGGCTCTTCCATCTCCAGCTTTCAGGTTTTACCTCTAATTTCGTGTCTTATCTATATCCCCAAGCACGCATCTTTTTTGTCCATTTTCTGAGGGAGAATCTATTTCTGCACCAGTTTCACATTCAGTTCTTTGGCTGGTTTGGTTTGAGGCATTACACATGTGTTGGGAGAGAGACATCTTTCTTTTTGGTGGCTTGGGGGGTTTTTTTAAGTCTTGCCTCCATCTGTGGCTTGGTGGTTTGTTCACCTTAAATCTGAGGTCAGGGAAAGGGGCTGGCTGCACACAGGCAGGTGTGCTCTGAGTGAGGTCAGAGTGAGCAGGGACAGTCACTGCTGTGCCTCCCCTGGACACTGGGGACTTGGGATGCTGGGGATGCACCACATGCACACACAGCTTTAGAGCACCAGGTTTCAAAAGCCAGGAGCTGTAATACAGTGCACATCCCTCCCTCCCATCATTCATGCACATTCAAATCCAGCAAACTGTTTAGTGGTTTTTCCAGGAAATACCACCATAGAACCAGCAGAAAATACCTTTTTTTTTCTGTTCTTTGGCATAACATGGGACAAAACCCATCCTGCTATGATGCTTTCTGATGTTCAGAGTTCTTACCCAATGCAGCTGTTAATTGAGTGTCTATTCCTTACAACCTGTGCTTTATATCATCAGTAAATTCCAGTAGTCTGGAAGTTTGCTTAAAAAGTAGGCACAGACCTGTACTTCTGTGAAAGATACGGATATGATGAAGTCAGGAACTTTCTAAAGTGCAGTTTTATTGGAAAGTGTTTCTGTTGCAACAAGCAGGGCTTTGGTGTGTCTCTTCTGAATCAAAGAAGAGAAACTCTTGGAGTTTGGAGAAACCTTGCCATAGGATATGCACTTTGCATTTCCATAAGGACTTTCTCAAAAGAGCTTGTTCCTGGACATGCAAGAAAAGTAGGAATGTTTTCCTGTTTCCTGAAAACTGACTAAGGAGGACAAAGTGTGCTCCTCCATTCACTCTTTACTTTGATTACATGAAAAGTTTTATTTTATATCTGGATATATCAGCCTTGGGATTTTTGAGGGGGGAAGAATAAGACAGGTCTCTAATCTGGCTTCCAGGGAGTTTCTGCCACTGAGCTGCATGGAGGGGAAGGAGCCTGGCAATGGGACAGCCATTCACAAGCTGGGGACAGGCTCCCTCCTTGTGATGTTGGTGTTCAACGCCCTCTAAAACTCTGTGACCCCAGCCTGGTCACCAGCGTTTGTCACAGCTCATTACACAGCAGGAATGTGGAAGCTCAGTGACCTTTCCCAGAGGGACAGGCAGAAAAGCACAGCACAAAAGAGGGCAGAAAATGTTGTACACTTTAGAAGATAAATAATTGAATGTTATTGTGATGGAAAACACTGGGCTGACAACGGGCAGGGACAAAAATGTTCCTTTAAGGGTGTTGGTTCTGGGATTTGAACTTTTATTTGTTCAACTGGGTGCAGCTTCCCTTGCTGCCCTGCTTGGCTATCAGGGAATTTCAGCAGGCTGAGGTGTAACTCTCATGTCCAAGTTAAAGTGGGATATGGGGAATCTGAGCTCCTCAGTGATGCACTGGAACTGGGGATGTCTTTCCTGTCCTCCTGCCAGGCAAAGGAAGGAAGAGACCTAAAGTGACATTTTTAAACCTATTAAAAAGTCAAGGCAAACTTTCAGCCTTTGTCCTCAAAGTTCTCCAGCTTCTGTAGTGGGGGACTGGAGCCCCTGGGACTGTTCCCAGCTATGACTGCAGAGTTTCTCCTTTAAACAGCTCCAGGTTTCCAACCATCTTGTTCCCCCTTTCATTTTACTTCCAGTTTTTATTTAATCTGACTTCTCCAGTCTCCTGAGACAAACTGATTAATTCTTTTCCCCTTCGTAGTCCCCTGAGTCCCTTGTTCAATCTTTCCTGCCTCAGTGAGATCTTAATAAATGCTGCCTGTGGCTGGAAGTGGGATTGGGTCTTGGCACTGTAATTAATTCTTTACTTCCTCCATGGCTTCAATATGCTATTTACAGCTGTCAGCCCCTGCAGGAGCAGAGGTTTGCAGACTGCCTCCAACTTTTGCCTCTGATTAATGTGTTATATCCACCTTGCTTTCTCCTTGCTCTTTTGCATTTCTTGCTTTGCCCTGTATCCAGTTTAGTGTTGACACGGGAAAACACTGCTGGACTTCCAGGCAAAATGCAGTCTTGGAGACAGCAACTGCCAGGCTTTTCTGTTTGCTTATGCTCTGTTATTTGAAAGCCTCTTAGTCCAGGCTGCCTGCTTGTGGCAGGACATCCAGACCCTTGCAGCAGCACAACCATGCTCTGACTGTAATCTCCCTAATTGCTTTCTGGAGCCTCCAGTAGCAGCTTGGGGGATTTGAACTCCAGCACAGGGACTGTCAGTCTGGATGGAAGGAGCTTGGAGGGAGGTGGGTGAGACACAGAGATGAGCTGGAGGACTGGAAAGTCTGAATGAGGAAAGGGCTTGTGGCTGTTGGGAGATCAGCACAGGGGAGCACAGTAAATGCTTGAAGCCTGCAACTACTACAGAATTATGTAGGCTAATACCACAAAATATAAACAGGAGTGGATCAAAATTAATCTGGGGATAATTGGGAGGAGTGGGGGAGCTGCTCCTTGCTGGCTGTGGGAGCCTCCTCCAGCAAGGAAGGAAGCCCCTGTGCTGGCCCTGTTTTATCCTGAGGGAAGTGCCTGAGCCTGGGACCTGCCCAGGGGTTCAGCAGTGAACTGGAAAGCTGCATTCAATATGCCAGTGAGGAAGCAAATGCAAATTTCCTCCTTCTCTCTCTTTTGGGTGAGATTTATGCCACCTCCACATGCACAGCCTCCTGGCAGCAATAAATCACAAAGGGGGAGGGAATGCTGCAAGGAAACTGATACCCTGCAGTTTCTGTGTGCAGGGCAGGGAAAAGGGATGTGTGGAGATAGCAGCTGCTTCCAGGCATCACAAATCTGGTGCAGCACACACTCCCACTCCTTCCCAGCACTACACTGGAGATCACCCACCAGAACCTGGGGATTTACTTTTTAGTCATCCCCCTTCCCTCCCTCCTGTGCCAGGGTTGTGTGTGCCCAGTCTGGGATGGAGCCATCAACCTCATCTTGGCAGAGGGGTCTGTTAGAGATGAGCCCTTCCCCTGCTCCATGCCAAAGTTTTCTCCAGCATCTGATGGATCTCCCAGGATCCCAGGCCTGGGCTGCATTGCAGACCTAAGCTGGGGTGTATCCCCAGCCCCATGGAAAATACACCTGGTGCCTGGGTTCAGCCCAGGGAAAGCAGAAGAGCCACACAAGCAAAACAAGCTAATGTACCCTAGGAGTATCTCTCATCTGGAGACTGGAGAAGCTCCAGCCCCCTCTCCTTGGGCACTGCCAGTGTTGTTATCAGCTGTCCTCAGCTCTGCCCTGCAGAAAAAGGCAGGGCAAGGCCAGGGACAGGCACTGCAGGGCAGCAGCTCAGTGCTGTGCTCCTTTTGCACCTCCTGCAAAAGTGCCCAGCTGAGCTGAGAATCCTCCTTGTCTTTCCCCAGTAGCCTCAGCCTCCTCCTGGCCTTACCTTGCAGCCCTGCTCCTGGGCTCTGGCTGGGCAGTACTGGAGGCACAGGAGCTGCTGAATCCCCTTCACACTGGCCAGGAGCAGCAAGGACAGCAAGGCACAAGAGGAACAATTTCCCTCCAGTGCCCTGCAGTCCCGCAGGGCTCAGCCAGGGGAATGAGCCTGGCTTCAACCTCTGGGAAAGGCACTTGGCTGCTGCCTGGAAGCACCTGACTGTGGTTTAATCCCCTTTCAGTGCAGAGCTCTGACGAGCCCCCAGCAGAACTAGGACAGCTAAAAATACTCAAGAGCACAAAGGAAGTAGTAATTTGGGTAGGAGTGAACTGAACTGATTGATCTCAAATCAAAAGGTTCGAGAGGTGCAAAACGTGGTCTCATCAGGACAAGCATCAGAAAAGGAGCAAAGATGTGGCCCAGTCACAGAGCTGAAGGAAAGCAGCAAAACCAAAAGATTTTGCTGAACTTCACAGCAACAGCAGCAGAGCCTGTAGCAGCAGTGCAGGGAGGTGCCTGCTGATTCCCCACCATATGCTGACTTTACCTTTACTGTCAGTCTAAATTCTGCCAATTATTAAATTATCCAACTTGCAGCAGGAACACAGTTAGATGTGATCCAAATGGTGTCACTACAATTATGGTAATTATCTGAAAACAAGCCAATTACTTCCCTCCTCCTCGTGCCAGTTGGTACCAAGATAGCAGCTGTTCGAGGCAAATTTGTTATCACGTTACTGTACATTTGTTAAAGGTTGAGGTTATAGATTCTAGCCTTTTAAATATTAAAGATGCTATAAAGTCATGGAGTGTATAACATATTAGGATTTTTTTTAAATGTCGGGAAGAGAGAAATTTCTTTTATATGTCAAGAGAAGCAGTGGGAAAGTGATTTACTCATGGTGGCTGACTGGAAATGTGTACTTTGCAATCAGCATACAGCCAAGCTATAAATTAACCTATGTCAGCTTGTTACCTCTACCCATGCAAAATGAACTAAATGCAGAAGTTTTCTGAGGATCTTTTACATTTTACACCTTTCTTCAGTGTTGGCATTCAGGATGTTCCACACATCCAGAGGCATCTTGCAAGCTTGGCCGCTCTACTGGATGCACTTTCAGCAGTTTGTTCAGTTTGTCAAATGTTTTGGCTCATTTGATCATGTGGGAAGCAGCACCACTCCCCCGTGGAAGTGAAGGCAAAGGAGTGCCCAGCTCTGCCCCAGGCAAAGAGAGTTGGGCAGAGCCACAGGAAACACTTCACCCCTGTGAAGAGCCTTCTGAAAACTCATCAAGGCATCTTTTATTTTTGAACCTGTTCATATTAAGGACAGCCTTGCTTGAATTGCTGAAGGTGTCAGACACACAAGGCCCACCACTTGCAGCTCCTGCCAGGGGTGCAAATGAAGCACCTTCAGAACACAGGCCAGCGTGGGCTCTTGTTTTGCACAGACCTTCCTTGTGGAAACCAGAGTCTTTCATCTCATGTCAGCCACCATATCCTCACTTGGACTGACCTTAAGGTTTTTTTCCATGTGATGTTTTGAAATCTTTGCCTTTGATGTGGGTAAAATACTTCTTTCAATAAATGTCAAGAGCAGATTAAAGAAAATTAAATGGCAGAAAGAAGAGATTCTGCCTTTTGGCTGGAACAGCATTTTCATGACAACTGAATGAATTGGCTATGAAAAATGTGAATTTTCCTCTCTGTGCTCAAGGTACAAGCCAGTGGAATCTGTTTATATCCATGAGCTTTACACACATCCCCATGCATCCATAATTCCCTGCAGCTTGTGTGCAGCTACAGAGCCAAGGCACAGGGCAGAGCTCAGTCCCTGGGAGCAGGTTAGTGCCATTAGCCTGCTGCTTTGCTTGAAATAATTAGCCATGCTCACAGATGACCTTCTCAGCAAGCCCTAAAGGCTGACAGATTTGGGTTATATTGGAGCAGTAGAGGGAAGCACGTTGCAGAGTGCTCCTCCTGCAGAAATCCTGCTGCTCGCTCCCCCACCAGCCCCAGGAACTGGAGCTGGGCACTGCAGCACCCACACACCTGCAGTCAGGGGGTTTCTCCCTCCCACAGACAGTGGATGCAGCCACTGGGCTCCATCATTTCCCTGGACATACCTGGTACCTTCCACTGTTCTTAACTGATGCCATCTGCTTTGCTTTTCCTTTCCCAGAAAGTTACTGTGGCTGTCAGAGCGACATGCCAGGACTCTCTCCTTTCTGCATTTGGAGTTGTATCCAGTCCCTACTCCCTTGGCAGCACATGAAACACCACCTCACACAGGACAGCACAGATTTTCTATTCCCTCCTGATCACCATTTCATTCTTCCCTGGTGTCATTTAAGATTTACTTATTACTTTTATCCTTTTCTTCACATGATTTTCATGTTTGTTACATGTTAAAACTGCCTAGTTCAGATTTCTCCCAGTTAAGCAGCAAAACATTCAACCAACAAGGATTACATTTGATAGTGTTAAAAAAAAAAAAAAGAAATTTAAAAAATAATCTAGGCAGATGCCTGTCCAGTTGTAGTATTAGATGAGAGTGAGTGTGTAAACAGGTTTCTGCTTATCAGTCCTGCTGCTATCTGCTGCACACAAACTGCTCAGCCCCACAAAATCCAATTTCCAAGAGGTTAGAGGAGGGAACTGTTTGCAGAAACACAGCAATAGAAATCTCCAAAGCCACAGCCCTCATTACACTGACACTGAAGAAGGAAATGATGCTTGACGACTCCTGGCACCCAAAGCCGACATTTACTTTTGTGGCTTTGATTGGAATCGGCCCAGCTTTGCCATGGGATTGTTTCCTCTTGTTTTTCCCTGCTTGTGTGATGGGTGGGAGAAAGCAACTGGGCAGGCACTGGGCTTGGGGGGTCTGCAGTGCTCCCTGGCCCTGCAGCACAACCATCACCTTGTGTTTGCCCATAGAAACCTTGGAAACTCCACTTGGGAGCTGCTGTGTCCATGGGGTGCCTGTAGGCATGGAGGGAGAGGGCCAGGTTGTGTGCCCAAGGTACAATGTTTTGAGCCTTTTCCCAAGACCTGGATGTGGACAGATGCTGCAGCTCAGTCCTGGAGGAGCTGAGCCCTGGCACTGGGGCGGAAGGGGCACAGCACTGGGAATGCTGTGGGCTGCACACTCTGGCCTGGCTGCTGTAGGTGACAGCAGGAAGGATGCAGCAGCTTCCAGTGGCAGCAGGAATGTGAGATGTGGAAGGAAAACGTCCCTCAGCCCTGTCACAGGCAGGAGCTCTTTGTTTATTCCCAGATAGAGAGATCAGGAGCAGCCTGAACCTCCTCCCCACCCCACACCTCCCGCAAAGGGCTGCTGCCCAGAAGTTCATTGCTTCAGTAAAACTGCAAACTGTGAGCTGATTAGATATTCATAGATACTCTTTCTTGATTAGCTCACCATTAATATTTCAATGTCAGAATTGGATGCATAGTGCCTCCCTGCTCTCTTCCTTCCTGCTTAATTAATTTTGACCATCGCCAACAACAGCCTCCGACAGATAGCAGAAATTGAAGTGGGCTGTTGTGTGACTTTGCTTGCTGTAAACAGCTATTTGCAATTCCTTTTCATACATCACCCACCCGTGACAAAGAGATCACAGTAGCAGAAAATGAGTCTCCCTCATAAGGACTTCAGAGCTCCAAGAGAACATTTGCTTATTCAATAAAAATAATCAAATAGACAATGCAGTAAGCACAGCTCGGCAACAAGATTGGTGTCTCACCTAGTAATCAGCTGGCTGTTATGCCATTAAATAAAAAGAAAGGGAGAGAATTGTTAATTTATCTTCAAAAAGAAAGGGCCTTTGATGTAGGGTAGCTCATAAAAGCTGTGGTGTGGCCCAGCTGTGAGGAGATGTGATAATCACTGCAGCCCCAGCAGTGGTAGGAGCAGCACTTCATAAAATGCAGGTTGCATGGCTGCCTGATGCCCATCCATGGCTGATAACTGGACGTGCTGCTAATAGTGTGTTTGATTTTATTGATGTGCTCAAGATATAAGGGGCCAGGAGGGGCAGTGAGGCAGAAATTATATGGTTGTGTGTGTTCCACCCCAGCCCAGGGGACTGTCTGCCTTCATCCATCCATCTTCCTCCTGGGCCTGCAAGGATGGGGAGCTTTCCTGTGTGACAAGTTGTCACCTCCTAGATCCACAGGCTCAATGCACTGGGATTGCTTGCAAGGTGTGCCTACCTGGGTCAAAGCAGCACTGGATTTACAGAAACAAAATTTTTGCATTTCTGTGCTGCCACCTGAGCTGCAAAACAAGCCCTCTGCTGCTGGACATGCTCCACATCTCCATGCATTGCTGCAAAGCATCTTGTCCCAGCCTCCAGCCTGTTCCTTCCTGGGGAATACACCAGGATGGGGACCCAAAGCAAGCAGGAAGGCAGGAGCAGCAGGTTGGAGCTCTGCTCCATCCCTTCCCTGCCATAACTCAGGCTGTTAAACGCCTGGCCAGAGCTTGCCATCTGCTTCCAGTCTTCTAGGAATAACCACTGAGTAATTCAATCAAAAAGGAGAAGATCCTTGTTTCACTGAAACGTAAGTCACTCCTCAAGTAATTATAATTTTATACTCCTATCAGGAGCAACAGGGGCTGTTCATTTTATGGGCTTTAGCAGCCAGAGCTGTGCTTCTGCCAAGGTTACGGCTGGGAGGAAAACCCAATTTCACATTTTCTCAGCCATCCAAGGCTTATCCATGTTTTTAGCTTTCTGGTTAGGCAAGTGAATAAAGCTCTGCAGGACCAAGGCCTTTGTTCAGAAGTGCTGTTACTGTAGAACATAGAAAATGTACTGGCTTGGAGCAGCAGAGCTGACCAAAACATCATGGAGCTGATTCCCACTGGTGTGAACATGCCAGGTCTGTCCTTCCAGGGTTCCTGCAGCACAGCAATAGCTGCCTAACCAGGGAGGAAAATCCTGCTTAACCCTCCCAGCAGCTGGAGCACATTTGGGGCTGCATCCCTCACATGGTGCCCTAGAGAAGGGAGATGAGGTTAGTCCAGGGGAAAAGCCTCCCTGCTTGCTCCATCCCAAGTGCCTGGGATGCAACTCACAGGACTCAAAAAACTCAAGAGTCTTAAAAAAGATCCCAAAAAGAGCCTCTTCACCTTTCTGTTATGCTCTTTGGGGTAATTTCTCCACTTAGACACTTCTCCTATTGTGCAGTTTGTGCCCTCAGCCTTAGCCCCACTGTCCTTTCTGGGGTTAATTCCCCACCTGCTCTTTCACTGCCCCAGATGTTCAGTCTTTTAAACAGATTCGTTCTCTTGACTTTGAAAAGGGCTCCACCAAGTTTCCATCTATGTTTACACTCGGTGCAGGGTAAATTTCTCCTCTGAGCAGATCTGTTCCTTCCCAGCAAAGGAATCCAGCTCAGCACAGGCTCAGACAGGAAGGCAGAGCAAAACATTTCCGAAGCAGAGCTCGCCTGGGAGCTGTGCTACGGGCCCACAGGAGGACAGAGACCTCTGCCAGACTCCCTGCATTGTCAGGCTGTGCAAAAAGGAAGTGGATCTGGCCCAGAGCCACTGCTCCTGTGGCTGTTCCCAGGGCTGGCTCCCCAGCTCAGCCAGCACCACCTCCCAGTTCTCCAGGACACTGAAGCCAAATCAGAGCAAGCAAAGCGGGACTGAAAGGTCCCATGTCCCACCAAAGGGTCTGTCCCACAGCCAGCCAGGACTGTAGGTGTTGGAAAGACCCATTTGTCAGATCTTCATTGCTCCTTTCTCAGGGAAATCCTCTCTCTTTGGACCCCTGCTCCTAAAGCCAGACTGGCTGGTGCACAAAGCAGAGTTTTAACTGCTGGGCAATCTGTGACACAAAAGACAGCGAGCAGATCAGATTTATCACTGTGCTCACCAAGGCTGGGCCAACCAGGCCCTGTAATGACTTCCAAGGTGGATCTACAAATAGAATGAGCTTCATCTAATCTCAGCAAAACAGGTTTTGAGGCACTCGGGGGCTCGCTGTTCACCTTAAATTTTATATCAACCCTTAGATACTGGGGCAGCATGTTGATGTTGGCAGAGAGGTGATGGCTTCTCTATACACTGCCCTGCTCTGTGTCCTGACAGGTCCTTGTCCCCACTTTCAGGTGCCTTTTAAATTACAGCCAGCATCCAACCAGGCCATCAAACATTTACATCTTCCCCCAAGGCCAGAGACTGTCTCCATGCTGCTAATATTGGCAACAGACCAAAAACTTCAGCATTGCCAAAGATGGCTGGGCACTGGGGCTGACCAAAACTCCCTGAAATGCATCTCTGAGCAGACTGAACTGCAAACTGCTCCTGACAGTCCTGAGCTTCCCTCCCAGCATCAGAGAGGACAGGGAGGTTTTTTTCCTCAGCGTTACACCCTGCGCTCAGTGCAGATGGATGAGTCAATAAAGATGATGTGGTGTCTACACAATTGCTTCAGGATGCATGAAATTCAGCTATGAGCTCCCTCCCCACAAGGGAGGACATTCAGGTGGCCCTGGAAGAGGGTTGCAGGGTTGTCTCACTCTTCCTAGCAACAGCCAACAAACCAAACACGAGCTAGGCAAAGAGGGGGAATGGGAGAAGTCAAACTGTTGGTGAAAAGAAACCTCAGCTGAACATGTAATTACACAGCAAGGAGACAAGAGGATGTGATCCTTCTCAGCACTGTGGGAATGCAACAAGCAGGCTGGGCAGCCACTAATGACAGCTGTTAAATGCTCTCAAGCTTTGTAGGATCTGGTTTATTACACAACCTGAACTTGCAAGGGGACGGGGACCCTCTCCTGCTGTTGTTCTCTGCTGCAACAACCAACTAAGATCAATTAAACTTCATTAAAGACAAGCCATTACCAAAGCCATCCCTCACCAAAAATTCAAGAAGGAGAGTGTGCTTTCAAGAAGGAAAGATATGGCTTGAGGAGCCTTCTGGTAACAGCCACAAGTCCCACCCGGGTGCCTTGAAAATGTTAGAATCCAGGTAAATGTCCTGCGTTGTAGAAGGAACAAGTGAAGGGAGAGTCACAGGCAGAGGGAATCAAATGAAATATGGATTTTCCCATCTGAAACATGTGACTCTGGCACAGTGCTGGGCTCCTTGAGGCTTGTATTTCCTCAGGGGTAGCAGTGTTGGAGTCCCAGTGGTACTTGTTATTTGTAGTTTCCATTTATTACAAAGCACTGTTATTATTTACAGAATATCCTTTTTTATGGACTGTTACTGCATCCAAGTGCAATAACTGGTCTAAGCTCAGATCCCTGGGAGAACTGTTGAAAGAGAAGCAATTCAGACACATATTAATATGACAAGGATTTCCCCAGGTTTAAGGGAATAAAAAATATGTTTTGTACAAGTAAAACAGTTCTTTCTTGCAATATAAAGCTGCTCTTTTCTGATGATAGCAATGAAAGAATATTGCTTCTGTCACGGATGCCACTGGAAATGTATTGCCCCTCTCCAAGAAACCAATGAAAGGACATGGCTGGTTTATTCTGTAAATGAGGCTACTGAGAAATGCTCTGCTCCTGGCATTAGCCCAGGTACGCTGCTGCTGCTGCTGGGACCTGGCCTGAAGGGAGGGCAAAGGCACCAAGTCAGCAGCTTTGTGCCAAATGGCAAAACCCACCTGGAGAGAATCAGAGCACACTTTGAGAACTGAGCAGAGGAAAGAAATCTGTCCAAATGTCAGATGGAAATTAATCTCTGTCAGTTGTCACTGGGGTGGAGCAGGGCTCAGCTGCTCAACAGCACAGCAGGGTCTGGTCCCTTCTCCTTCAGGAGCTCTGCACCTTGTATGAATGGAGCTGGAGCCCTGGGGAAGGCTGATCTGCACTTAACCTGTGGCAGGGAGCCTGGCTGTGAGGAGAGCTGCCAGCCCCTCTCCTTTCACTGCCAGTTTAAATGGCCTGGCTCTCTGAAGAAGATTTTAGGTTTTGGAAGTAAAATCATGAAATTGTTCTCAAACCACGATGATCTGTCACTTGAATGTATGCACTGGAGTGAGCACAGAGAAATTACTGTTTCAGCAGAAGTAAAAATTTCCTGGAAGGATGAAGTTGATGTTTGTGGTTCCACTTTCATACCCGTCGATCTGCAGATCTGACAAGTTCATTTTCCCCCTGCAACATCCTCCCAGGCAACACCTCCCAGCTAAATGGAAAAAAAAAGTCAATTGTTGCTTCTAAAATAGGAGTTCATCAAATTCCTAAGCACACAGAGACTGATGGAATAACAACACCTGGGCTTGGTGCTGGTGCCCAGCATCTGCACAGGGTTCAGAGCAGTCCTTGCTCCAGGACAAACCAGCCCAAGGCTCAGGATGGTTGTGGCTTTTACTGAGCTGAATTCTGGAGGAAATTAGCAAAAAAATGTAACAGAAGAGGAGTTGCATCAGTGCAAGTGAACAAAATGAGAGCACAGGTAAGTCAGGCATGAGCAACGCTGGCTCTGGAGCGAGCACTTCTCAGGCTGGGCTGTGACCGAGCCCCTCTCCAGCTCCCTGGCAGTGAGCTCCTACCCTCAGATATTTATTAGTTGTGTCAGGAATTAGTGAGAGTTCACTGACTGAATAATAATGTGCCAAAGTCAGTTTTTTGACTTTGCTAATGTAATTAAAGAAAGCAGGAGGAAAAAAGCCTTGCACCAGGGGCGGAATCAGGGCTTCCAACAGTGTGAGTGCTGTCTCTGCTGCAAGGACAAGATGTGAGATGTGGAGGGGAGAGGGTGAGGATGGCAGTGAGGACCTGAGCAGTGAGGAAGAGCATGCAGTTGCTCCCAGCTGTGATGGGAGCATTGCTCTTTCCAGAGAAAGACAAAGAAGCTGTCCTTGCAATCCAGGAGCTGGACACATCTCCAGGCTCAGGTTTTATGCTGCTGTGTTTTGCTTTCATGCCCAAGCACCTTGCAGGAAGACTGGACTTTGCTTATTTGGGGAGCTTCTCTCGCAGTTTGGAGGAACCTTTCCTAAATGGGGAAACAGCTTTATGGCAACATTTTCTTAACGCTGCTCTGATGATTGAGCACATCCAGCAATGTCAGTGCATCAGGACTGAGCATGTTTTTCAAGAAGCTACTGCCACAAGAAGGACGGCGTGGGCTCTGCGATAAAAGCCAAGATGCTATTTTTAAAAAGGGATGGGGGAAGCTTTGGGTGATTTTAAATCAAATTAATGCTTGGACAACACGACTCTGCTTCCCCTCAGCCTCCACTGCCAAGTTCCTCTTCCGAATCCCAAGGATGTCTTCTGACAAACAACCCTCGGCATCAACAGGATGGGGCTCCGGGGCTGCCGCAGCACAAAAACTCCCGGCAGGAAAGCGGCTCTGCCCCCGCCCCGGGCTGTGCGGGCTGGGAACGCTCCCACCCTCCTCTCCTCGGCCATTCCTGAACATTTTTAGCGTCGGCTCCCAACCCCAAACTGTGCCCTGCCTTGGGGAGGTGTCTGCTCCGGGTGTGTCCCCCCAAAGCGGTGCTGTGACACTGAACCCAGGAGCAGAGCATGTCCCCACTGGCCGGCGGCCCCTGCAGCGTCCTTGGGCGTTGCTCTCCAGCATCCCCACCCACAAGAGCATTGGAAGGGGATGCTTGGCAGAGTGCCTTCCTCGTGCCATTATTCCAATCGGGATTTCTGGGCGAGGGGCAGGATGGGAGGGATCCAAGACCTCGCAGGCTACTGCACGGGAGTGATGGCTGCAGGAAAGGGAAGAGTTCCAGTGACTTAAAGGCAGGTCAGCAAATTAGCAGGCAGCCACGAGCCCTCTTTGCTGCTCCATGGACACACTGGCCTGGCAGCTCCCTCCTGGTGCTGTTTTTATCTAAGTTACTAATTACACATTACCTATATGTCACCAGGCTGATCGATAGGAGGCTGAGGGATCAATAGGGATGCTGATGACAGTGCTGTTTGCCATTCAGAGCCTGCACAGGCTGGGACAAACAGGGCACCATCGATCCCAGAGGTGGGCTAGGATACAGGGAGGGATGGGAGGTGCAATGAGGGGGAAGGATCACGTACTGCCTTCCTAAATAACATTGTGACACTGGGACAGTCTTGGCCAGGGACTTGCTGTGGCCCTGCTGCCCACAGGCTGCCCCAAACCTCCCACCCATCCTGCTGCTCTCCTTTGGGAATGGCACAAGCCATTTTAATCTAGCTTGGTTTTCAGTCCTTGGGAATTGATACATTTAGAAGGTTCACACTGATCTGAAAATGAACAATTCTCCCTCTTTCTGTGTTCTTACTGGATGATCAGTGTCTAAAGAACAGACAAAAATCACAAGGTCTCCTGTATTTTGCTCTGCTGCTTAACTGACCAAAAGCTGAGGCCATCTCTGTAATGCCATCATGCTGCTGCCAGTAAGAGGGATCTTGGCTGCACAATGCAATCAAATTTTCCAGGAAGAAGCTCTTGGGACTACTGTGAAACCTGGGATTAGAGTGTGGCTAAAGGAGAGAATTGCATAACTGGGGGTTTCTGCCTGTCTTGCTGGAGTCTTGTGACTGTTCTGATTCTGTCGTGGCAATGCTGGGAAATTGCTCTTTAAAACCAGAAAAGCCTTAGAAAGGCACAGGCAGGTCAGGATCGTTTCCCTCAGCACTGGGTTTGTCTTGAGCAGTGAGTTGATGGTGGTAGGATTGGACAGAGATCTCTGTGGGGTGAAAGCAAAACTCTCCCTGAAGGCTCCCTGTGCTCTGTGCCCTCAGTGAAGTGCCAAGCTCTGCAGCCTCCTCCTGCCAGGCCCCAGAGTCCAGGGAAAGGATCAGCAGCCATGGGGCCACTGGCAGGTTGGATCAGCCACCCTTTGCCAGCAAAGCAGGAGCCCTTTGCCTGAACAGCACATGGGCAAAACTTCCCAAAAGCAGCACAGTCCTGGCTTTGTTGAGGCTTTTAGGGATGAGGGAGGCTGCTCATCCTGCCTGTGAGGACTTGTTCCTACATGGAACCAGCTTCAGTGCTGCAGTGTGGTCACCCATAATCCTTCCCTTAGTACCACAAGTCCCCAAAGCAGAAATCTGCCCAGATTTTCTGTTTGATGGGGTTTGCTCAGCCTTAGTTGCAATCTCAGTTTTCATCAGTCACGAGCCTCACTGCCCTGGGAAGGCCATTCCCATGGGAGTGAGGATGCTCTCAGTCCGTGCTGGAAACCTGGCAGAGGCTGCTCTGGCTCTCAGCTCCTCCAGCTTCAGGACACTCCTGCAAGGCAGTGACACTGCTGGGGACTGTGTGGGCTGTGACAGCTCAGAGCAGAGCCTTGGGGCTCCCTGGGGCGTCACCCACAGGTCCCGTGGGTGAAGGCAGTGCCTGTCACTCTGTGATGGCCCCGTGCTCCTTCCAGCAGCTTCCCCACTGCCAGTCACTGAAAAAGTGCTCTGAGAGCCTTGCAGAGATGAACTGCAATGTCCAGCTACAAAGCAGGGCCCCTGAGCAGCACCTGGCAGCCACCAGAGAGGTTGTAAAGGCACAATCAGCCCTGGAGAACATTCCCTGTGCTTCCCTTTCAGCCCCAGGCAGCAGGAGACATTTCTTCCTGGAATTAACTCCTGGTTTTAAAACCCCAGCAAAGAGGCTTTTGCTGAAGGACAACTGGCAGGATTTCAGCTGTGCCCCCATTTGCCCTCCCTGTCCCTGGGGTCAGCCCCAGGTTGCAGCTGAGGATTGGGGCACCCCACACATAAATGGCCAGCTTGGCTACCTCAGCCTCTTTGGAGGTGCTGCCATGCAGGTTTGGGAGGAAGGATCCCCCAGAAATTTCATTTTAGTGAAACAGGGGGTGAGTTCCATCTCTAATCTCTCATGGGCAGCTTTGTCTTTGTAGGGTGTGATAGCTGAGCAAATGTTCCTTTATCCTTCCCCCTCTTCCTGTTGCTTATTAACTCTTTCATTAGGGATCATCCTTTTGTCATTTGTGTGGATATGTTGGTTTGTTGGGTTTTTTCCTAAGGAGTGGATGCCAGGCATCAGGACTCATGTTTTCAAAGTATGGTGGCAATTAGCCCAGCTCTGAACCCTGATGGCTTGTCTGCATCTGCAATTAGTGCTCTGCTCTGTCTGCCTGAGGTTTTTATCTTCCTCCCTTCTGGGGCTGCAACAGGCACAACTTGGCTCTCCAAATATACAGCAGGAAAGTGTTAAAGCTGTAGCTTGAGCCTGGCTGCCCTTGCTGTGGGGCTGCTCTCAGGATTGGTTCCTGTTTGGTTCAGGGATCAATCCTTGGCCTCTGCACCTGGATTTATGTGAGTGTGGCTCAGGGCATCTTTCTGAGACAGTGCAGAGCCTGTGGGGGCTGATTCTGGCTCTGCTGGTACCTCTGCTCCTGCACTTCTGGCGTGTTTCATGCTCCTGGCTGAATGCACCTGCCTCTTTATTAGGACATTGGATTCCTGATGCAATGTTTTATAGAATTAACCTGATTTACTCATACCTTTGGTGCTCTAAAAGAATACCTCAAGCAGGCTTTGTGAAATGGGAAAATGAGAGCAAAATTTGGATTTCAGTGGGAAAATGTCTGATCAGACAGAGGAAAGGTGACTGTGGGACCTGGAAATCTGGGATTTGGGAGAAAACCTCACTGCTCTGCCAGCATCTCAAGAGCTGCCCCCCATCCCCCACCAGAAAGCTACTCTACCAAATCTCCTGGGCTTGCTCTGCTTTCCTTCCCTCCCACAGAATTTCATCTATCCTAAAATCCCTGTTTTTCTCCGAGATAATGTGATTTTTGGGGAGGAGTTTCTTTCCCTGTCACCTCGCTGCTGCTGATTTCTATTGAAAAGCTTCCTCCTAGGGAGGGAGGGGGGAACAAGGAGACAAATTATGGAGGGGCAGCATTTCTGAATCCAAATACATTAAACCATTTAATTCTGTTGACTCAGGGCTGCCTGGCTCTGAATGGGAATTAATCCACAGTGCACAAAATTAAAAAGCACAAGACAAAATGCTTAGCAGGCAATGCCAGGGTTTAAAGCAACCCATTAGCTTGCTCAAACGTCCCCAGTAAATTTTAATTTGTCAATAACGCTTAGAGCCTACAGTTTATTTACAGCCTGTTCAATATTACCAGAACCCCTGGCAGCTCCTCATTTGTATTTATCTGCCACAGTCAGTTTCCTTTCCAGGGACTCTTCCTAATCCTTTGCTTTGTATCTGCTGCAGACACAGCAGGGATGTGTCACCCCCCAGGCAAAGGTAATGTGGGGTTACCCTTTTTTACCCCAATTATCCCAGGGACCCATCCCTGGAGCTGAGATCCCAAGGGACCCATCCCTGGAGCTGAGCTCTGCTGCCATGGGGCTCCTCCAGCCTCTGTCCCACACCCAGGGGACCCACTGGCCACCAGCCAGCAGAGATGGGAATCTCCAGACTGGGAGAAGGGGACAGGCACAAGCAGCTGTGTGTGCACCCACAGCCTGGCTGAGCTGGAGCAGCCATGGCTGAAATCTGTCCTCCTCCATCTGTCCCACATGGGATCCCACGGGATGAGCCCTGGAGAGGAGAGCATGTAACAGGATTTCCCCTCAAAGCAGCTTGAATGCCTCCAGGCAGAGAACAAAGCCCGGCTGGCCCTGAGAATTTCTCCAAGGAAAGGAGTTTATTCTCAGGCACAGACACAAATGGGCATTAATCTCCTGTCATGGCTCATGTCCAGTTGGGGGGTTTGGTCCAACACTCAGGGACGTGGCTCCCTGCAGGGGTGACAAGTCTCCAGTGGGGTTTGTCCCTCCCCAGCTTCCTGCCCTCCCCCTCTGCACTCCCCTGAGGCAGGAGCACAGGCAACTGCAATGGAATTTTAAGTGGATGCAGCATCACTAGGGCTGAGCCTGCGGGAGATACAGGACAGGCTGGGCAACCCCTGTCTCAGGCTAAAGCTCAGAGAGGGAAATCCTTCCAGAGGCTTAGCCACAAAGATGGAACTGGACACTTCACAGGAAGCAGCTGCTGGACCCCAGGAGGTGCAGCAGCACCCTGCCAGCTGAAAGCCTGGTCTCCACCACTCACCACAGCCCCCTGTCCTACACAACACCCTGAGCTGGGGGCAGTGAGTGGGACCTGCAGCCCAGGCTCTGCCACAGACCCGTGTATGTGGTTGGAGGTGATGTTCAATAGCTTTATGATGAATGCAGGAGGCAACCACTGAACTGAAGGACCACTTGCTTTTCTGCCACCCTTGGGTAGGGTTTGCAAGCTCCTCATGCTGCTGAGCTCCAAGATGGCACGAAAGGACACCCCATCTTTCCAGCCCAAAGAGCAAAGCCCCATCACTTGCCTGCTGCTGTCTGCATGTAGCCAGCCAGGGTGCAGACTCGGCGCTCGCAGGCTCCGCCGGGCAGCAGGACGGCGACGATGGCCAGCAGGGAGCTGAGGGCCAGCAGGGCACAGCCACCCGCACACAGCACAGCACTGGTCTGAAAGGACACAGGGGGCTGTCAGAGGGGTCACCCCAGCACCACACCCCCCCAGAAATCCCCCTCTGGGAGTGGGGAGTGCAGCCCTGTCATGGGGGGCTTCTCTCCCACTTTTCCCTTCCACCGTTGGGTTCAGTCTGAGCCCGAGTTCAGCCAGGCCCTGCTCCCAGGGATTACTGGCACTGGAGCCACAGTGACAACTGCAAGTGCAGGAATGCATGAAGGGCCACGTCCTAAGACAAGTGCCATCAGATGTGTGTGATGTGTCAGTGCCTCTGCTGAGTGCTGCAGTGGATCCCTGACAGCCCCTGCCCCAGCAGGCATGACTGTGAGCAGGTATTTTGGGGATCCCACTGCTGCTGTCATTGCAGCTCTGCTGACATGGCAGGCTGCTCCCACCCCCAGCAGCCTAAAAACAGGGAAAAGCATTAATTCATGGCAAAACAGCTCGTCCTTGGGTACAGATGTTCAATCACTGCACTGCTGCTGTTTCTGTCCCCATTGCAGGTGACAGCTCCTGCCAAGGGGATGGCACTGGCAGCAAGATGGCCTGTAGCAGCAGGGACAATGCCAGCCCAGCCAGGGACACGGCCAGGGGCAGTGAGGGGACCTTCCTGCTCCAGCAGCCAGCTCTTGGCAGCACTCAAACAGCGTGAGGACACCTCAGGCCCAGCACTGCAGCAGCCACGTCAACTCCTGTCACTTCCCAGCAAATTCCAGGGAATGCTGCTGGCTCTGGTGAGTCACCCTGCAGTAACACCCCTGCAGCTCCCCAAAGCAGCACAGCTCCAAGGCAGATCTCACCCCCATCTTCCTGAAAAGCCTCACTTTTATAACCTCTGTGGGAGCTGCTCTGAGGTCAGGTCCCACTTCCACCCTTGTCCAGCCCTCTTGTCCTGGTGACACATTCTGGTTAGCATTGCACACTTTTCCTTTTTTATTTTCCCACCTCTACCTGAGCTTTTGGGCAGCCATGCTTATTACAGAAACAACCCCCAATAGAGCTTTCCATTCACCTCTCCTCACCAAAGAGGTTACAAACAATCTGCTACATGTACATTAGCAGGCTTAGTAGGGGAAGAGGAGCTGGATTTACCCTGTGATGCCAATGGGGGGTCCCAGCAGCTAAAAACCCCCTCCCATTAGTGGTGCTGTCCCACAGCTCTGGCACTGCCCAAATCTACCCCTGTTACTGACTGCTGAGCTGGTGTTGGCAGCTGGGCTGGCTGCTGCTGGGTGACACAGCAGCTGCCACTGCTCCAAGGAGGGACATACTGTGTCCCTGGAGAGGGACAGGCCAGGGAACCACCTGACACCCTGGTGTGAGTGCTTCTCCTGGGGCTGTGCAGTGATTAGAAATCAGCATCTTATTTATAGCCTGTTTATGCACTGAGCAATGCAAATGCTGTCCCAGCCATAAATGAATTCCTGACATGCAATGCAAAAGGAACAGCAGTGCAAAAGCTACCCAGGGAAATGGAGAGGCTGCTCCAGCAGAGATATCTGCTCCTCTCCACAATCACTGAAATCTGGACAGACAAATGCTGCTTCAGGGCTTAAGATACAAGGTTGGGACACCCCCAGCAGGGACCCCTGCCCTGTCCCTGCACCAGGAGGGACCCTTGAGGTATGGGATGGGATGGGATGGGATGACCCCATTTCACAGACACTCTCCCAGCCTGGGGCTCCATGGAGAAAGCAGCCACAGCCCTGCTCCCCCACTGCTCCCAGGGCAGCATGGCCAGGAAATCTGGATTCATAACAAAAAAAAGGATTACTCTGCCTGGCGTCTGCATTTCACCTTCTGCCTGGCAAACCATCCTCCTTTGCAAAGACCATTAATTATTTAGAGCAATGAATTTTTTAGCAGAAAGGGGTCTTGTGAAGCAGACTGGTTCCTCTCTTGTGTGAAGCATATTATTTTTAATGATCTAGGTTCTCCTTAATTGTGGTAGCTCAAATCCCCTAAAATCTCACAGTTCCTGCTGGAAACAACTGATGAGCTGCTCAGACTGTTAATCCCTATGGAGGAGTGTGAAGGTCTTTTGCAGGATAAAGTGACAGGAAAAAGGCACAAACAGGCTGGGTGCAGGTGAGTGTTAAACTGGCAGAAGAGCTGGTCTGGTTTGGGAGCTGCCATCAGGGTTTGGCAACAAGACTGAGGGGTCTCAGGGCTGGCAGCATCCTGATGTACACAGGGGTGGCCAAAACCCCACCAAATCCAGCCAGGCCTTGGCAAAAGGAACAAAGGTCTCGTGAATAAATGTGAGAAAATTCATGTGGGCAATAGGTGAAGGTAAATGGTGAGGTCTGGGTTCTGCCACGTGGGCCAGGAATGCTGAGCCAATGAACAGCTGCCAGGCAGCTCTTGGGGACAGAAGGGGTGGCAAGGGCACAGCTGCCCCAAAACCAGGTGACAGTAGAAAAGGACACACCACTGCTCTTTGCCTGGCTCCCACATTCTGCTGGATGTGTGCTGACATTGTCTGCCAAAACACTGCATATGCTCTTGGAAAGCAGAAATTTTGCTCTTGTCATAACCTTTCCAGGGCCTCAGCTGGGAATTATCCCAAGTGCTCCTGCCCTGTACTGGAGTTGCTTCTGCAAAGATCAAAAAGCTGCTTTCAAAGAGAAATAATAAGGTTTAAGTTTGGAGAAGTCCATGGAGCAAAGGTACCAAAGAATAGCAGCTGAAATTGTCTCCTTCCCAGTGTGCAGTACCTCCCTTTCTCCTCCCTGTTTGTGCCTGTTGCATCTTGAGCAGAAAGGAGAGGATGCAGGAAACAGATGCAAAGGCTGAAACCCAAAAATAGACAGGGTGGGGAGGAACAGCAGGGATGCAGGAGGCTGCCTGTGAGAGCCCAGCTCAGGCAGGGCAGGAAAAAACCCATTTATCCCAGTAAAGAGCAGAGGTCCCAGTGCAAACCCTGCCAGGGAGGAGCAGGGCTGCCCATCCCTGGGCATTGCTGAGCCCTGGCAGTGCCAGGGAGATGCCCCCAGGGAGGCTGGGAGCAATCCTGCCTCTGCCACGCTGGGAAAAGACATAAAACCATGTCAGATTTTCTGCTCCCACTCCCAGGGAGATTAATTGTTTATCCCCAAACAAATTAATCCTCCCCTGGTGGGACTGTAAATATGCCTTTATGTAGCGTAGTAAATTCCCATTAACAACAATCCCCTGCCTGTTATTTTAGTGCTTTTCAGGTCTGACACATGCCATGGCTGGGCCATTCACTTAGCAATAAATCTGCTGAAGATGTTGTTTCATTCACCAGAAAAATCAAAATTAAAATGTCACATAATGGCCGTCCTGGGAAGAATTTCTTAATATCCCTAAGGAAAACTTTTTAAAAGTTAACTCATCTTTGAGAGCCAGCATTGAAGCAGGAAGGGGGAAAGGAAAATAAACTCTCCAGTCCAGTTTTTAGTGCTGAGAAACAGTACCTGGTGTTTGGTTCAGCAGAGATACCAACCTGGCAAAGCTCCTGCCATCACTACAAACTGGGTCATGATGCACATTAGTTTATTAATGCAATTTATTAATTGGCATTTGACCGTCCCCAACAGCTGCCATCCTGGACAGGGCCTGTGGTACCCAGAGCAGCAGGCTGAGGCCAAGGTTACAGACTGCTGGGGTGTTCCAGCCCTGTTCAGATGCTTCAGCATCTTTGGGAATGGGGGCAGAAAATAAATGCCCTAAATAACTGGGAAATAAAGCCACAGGCTCAGTGACAAAAGGGAAGTGAAGGTCACAGTGTGTCTGGCTTTTTGGGGGTATCTGTTGAGAGAAGATATCTAAGAAAGCCCAGATGAGCTGGAGAAAAACTGTAAAGTCAACTGTAAGAGAAGAGGTGTCAAAATCCAACCATTTTCATTTTTGAATGCAACCGTTTCCTATCAGAGCTCTGTGTGATCAAACATTCCTTATGGGAATATGTTCTGGGGTTGAACTGAGTAGTGCTGCACCTGCAGAGGTAGAAACCAAACGGACACCGAGATTTAAACCTTGTTAAAAACCCAAATGGAGGTGCTGAGCGGGGAGCTGAGCTTTGGGGTTTGCAGGAATGTTGACACACACCGGTGCAGGTGTGGGCAGGTGCCTTCTGTGCCTTCTCCTCGGGCAGAGGCGCCGGGAATCTCGGGAGAAGTCAGGAATCTCCGCCTGGGAGGTGCCGGGGTGGGCGGATGGAGCCTCGCAGCTCGTTGGTATTTCCCCCACACGAGGCACAGAAACAAACATTCGCCATCTGGGCGGCATTAAAGCGACGGCCAGGAAGAGGATCCCACACATCCTCGGCTTCTCCTCCCTCCCCGGCAGTTCCCTTCCTTTGGGCGCCATCTGAGCGCTGTCTCCTGCCTGACTGATCTTCCCTCTCCCAGGAAATGCCATCCCAAAAAGCCTCAAGAGGATGCAGGGAATGTCCCACTGCCAAAATGCTCCAGGTGTGATGCCACCAGGGAGGTGGCTGATGTCCCAATCCCCTGATGTTTCTCATCCCTGGGATGCTTTGGCCTGAGCCACAGGGATGCAGAGGAGGCTCGAGCCCTCATTTGTTCCCCTTCAAATGCAGGATTTGGTGGATGGGGACCTGCTCACACCACAATATGCACAGGGGGTATCTCTCCCCAGCCCAGATTTAGCTGCTTTTGCACGAAATTCAGTACAGAAAAAGCTCAGCCAGTTCTGGCCTTCCAGGCAACTTTTCCAGTTCCCGGCTCACCAGCATATTCAACAGAACATCAGAGGGGTTAATGCCCAAACTGATTCAAGTGGGAGGGGGGGGAAGGCATTTTTTTAATTAGAGAGAAAATAAGAGACAGATAATATGTCTGATGAATTATGGCTGTCTCTCTTTCGGTGCCATTGCATCTGGGGATGCTGGAAAGCAGTTCCTAATGGCACTGCTTTATCTAAGAGGATGATGGATAGTAGTGAAAGGCAGAAAAAAAGGGGAAAAGTAAGACATTAGCACATCAATGGTGTGCCTGTGACCTCCATCAAGGGATTCGAACCAACTTAATGAAATTTTAATTAGGCAGCAAGCAGTGCACAGTGCCGGGTACCCGATCAGCTCTTCTTCCCCTCACTCTGTCATTATCCTTCCCTGGGATAAGCCCTCTCCTGGCGCTGGCAGCCGGGCTGGGCTCATCGCCGTGGCCAGGGAATGCCCCCGGGTCACCCAGCTCGCCCATCTGGCTTTTCCTCACAAAGCCAGAGGAGGAGCCCGGTGGGAGTGGGATTTGCAGCCTCAAGAGGATGCAGGGAATGTCCCAGTGCCAAAATGTCCCTGCCAGCCTGTGCCGGACTCCGCTCAGGTCCTGCAAAGGGGAAATGTAATGCTCATTCCAGAATGCCTCTGATGTGCCCAGAGGATGCCCTTCCCGAGATGCAGGGTTCAGGATTTGCTCTTTGCGGAGGGGCTGTGTGGGCAAGTGACCCCGTGTGACCTGGCCATCACTGGCAGGAGTGGCCACAGCTCAGCTGAGTCCCCCTGGCCCCGGGGCTGACACCCCTTCTTTGTTCAAGCAAAGCAGCTTCCCTCTCCCTCTGAGAGCAGTGGACAGAGCTAATCCTGAGAGCAGCCTGGCTGCATTTTAATCAACTTGACCTCCCAGGGCCCACCCTTAAGCTGGTTCTATCTCAGCACACCTTTCAGCCCAGCTTAGCTGAGAGCAGGTCGGTGAGCCCCAGTGGTGCTTTGTGACTTGGGCACTGAAGTGTGGGGCCACAGCCCAGGAATTACAGGTTTCCCCAACACCAGGTATTTTCAGTCCTGTTAATGGAGGTCAGAAAACTCTGGGTGGCTGATGAAAGCAGATAAAGTCTGCTCTGTGGTAATGTGCAGGAAGGTGGTGATGTCAAGAATTCCTTACACTTAGCACTTACAACTCTGGCCAAGGTTGTGTAAGTGCAATTAAAAATCAAATGGACTGGCAGACAGAGTCTGGTCTCTTGGGAAGTTCTTAGGATGAGGAGCTAAAAGTTGATTTCCTGAGAATCCCAAATTAATGTGCTGGCCTGATACAGGACTGGAGGCAGAGCAGACTCTGCCTGAGAGCCAGCACACACACGAGTCCCTGCTTCTCTCCCTGATTCCAGAGCCTGGGCTGGAAGAGGAGTGACAGATTTTCCACAGAGTGACAGATTTCTTCCCATCTCCATGAGCACCCCACGTGCTTTTCAGTGGGATCGGGGCTGCTGTGTAGCTACTCTGCCAGCCTGGCCCCAATGGACAAACCCCAGATGGCATCAGGGACCCAGGGCTGAACTGATGCAGTGAGAAACCAGCAATGAAGATTTAATAAAAGGGTAAGCAGGTTTATTGTACATTTTCCCTAAGCTTTGCTGAATCTTTTCAAGTCCTGCTTTAAAGCCCACTCAAGGAACTGCTGGGGTTGGGCAAAGCCTCCCCCCTGTCCTGAGGAGGTTATTTTGGGCTCTGCTCCAGCATGGCATCACTGGCTCCATAGGCAAATGGTCCATGTGGTTTTAACCTGAATATCATGGGCTGATCAGCTTCTTTGTTATTTTAGATTACATGCTTGGCAAAGCCTGAAAATAATTGGAGACTATCTGGAAAAATAAAAATAGAAATTTGCAATGTGGCAGCAGTAGCTTCCGAAGTGCAGCACTGAGACAGGAACCCATGAGCCAAATGCTCCCACTGAAAGAGAAAATAAATTAGCTGAGGATGAAGCACTAGTTTGCACGTACACAGTGATCTGGCACCAGGAAAAAGGAAAGTCATGAGATGCAATGAAACCACCCAGAGCTCAAAAGTTCACCTGTTTTTTCCATTTGGCCTCCCAAGAGCCCTCTCCCCAGGGCACCTGCACACCTTGGGGTGTCCCTCTGCAGCCCTCACAGCTCCAAGACATCCCACAACAGATCCTAAGGGCCTCACTCACAAATTGGCTGGGCAATATCACCATCACCATCCTTTCTCCTCTCTGGCTCCAGCCAAATCCTCTCCTGTTTCCATCAGCTCCTGCAAGGTCTCAGCCTGCCCACAACCTCTGCAGCCATCAGGGATATTTTATTGTATTCCAACCCATCAAATAACCATCATGATGCTGAGCTCAGTGCAAAGCCCCAGCAGCACTGACAGGGTTAAATTAAAGGTACCCATGATATTAGAGAGCTGCAAAGTAATTATGAAAGGAAGCAGAAAAAAGCCAGCAACTCTAAGCAGACATGAAGGCCCTCTTAAGAGAAGAAAGGCATGTTAATTAACCTCCAGACATGATTCAAAGCATCATTTGTAGCATGATTAACATAATCCCCCAAGTGCACACACAACTGGCATTAACCATCATTTGCAGGACTGAACGCTCCCCCACCCCTCCAACAAATCGGCACATTGGAGCAGGGAAACACTGGAGCAGCACCGAGCCTGCACGCCGCAGGAAACAAAAAGAACAATGTTCCCCAGGGATGGGCATCCCGGCTGCGGGTGGGCATCCCCCCCAGGTGTGCTCAACATCCTCCCCAGGTGTGCTCAGCATCCCCCCCAGGTGTGCTCAGCATCCTCCCCATGTGTGCTCAGCATCCTCCCCAGGTGTGCTCAGCATCCCCCCCAGGTGTGCTCAGCATCCTCCCCAGGTGTGCTCAGCATCCCCCCCATGTATGCTCAGCATCCTCCCCAGGTGTGCTCACCATCCCCCCCAGGTGTGCTCAGCATCCCCAGATGTGCCACCAGCTCCATTCTGGAAGAGCTCCTGAGCCCCGCATCACTTTTAGCTCCCTTTGCCCCCGGCAGCCCCAGCTCCCACCCTCCTGCCAGCAAACTCCACTTCAGCAAACGCTGGAGGCTCTTTCCAGGAGCTCCCAGATTCCTGTCCACGTTCAGCTTTCATTTAAAGAGAGAGCTGCCCATCAGATCGCTGGAAAGATTGGAAATTAACGTCACGGCTCTGAAAGCAAAGAAGAAAGAGCCACGATTTCCCCATCTCTCCAAAACGGAGAGAAATCTCCTGCTTGAGCTCGTGGCCAGGGTTCCCAGCACTCGGCTCCCCCCGTGCTGAGAGCACCGAGGCGTGCGGGCTCGGAGGCTGCTCATGCAAGAAAGCCAAAGCTGTCGCCTGCCTCAGCAAAGCTGTCAGGACTATTTTATTCTATTCCAACCCATCAAATAACCATCACAACAGGTATTCTCCCCCTCATCATGGCAGAAAGCTGGTAAGGGAGCGCTCTCCTCTGAAAGAGTCCGCGCTGGTTGTTGTTCATTAATTATTTGGGTGGTGTTAACAAAGGTGGCATGTCACTAAAATGCCCTGCAAACCCCCCTCAGTGCTGTGATTGTTCATCTCTTCCTCAGCCCGAGCTCAGGAACTCAGAGATTTTGTGCTACATTATATTCTGGATCTCAGTGTTTTCAGAGGCTGAAGCTTGTTCAAATGAGTCACTGCTGAGCTTCCTTCTTATCTTTAAAGTTTGTTATTACTTGGAAGCGTTTATCTGCATCCCATTTGCAAAAACATCTGAACAAAGGCCAGCCCATGGAAACAAGAGCATTTTTGCACCTTTTTATATAAATAGGAAGGAGTTTATACAGCTGGTTCTTTTCTTTGCAATTCACAATATTTGTCTCTAATGCCAATTTTAAGGACCGTGATGGGATTTAAGCAATCACACGCAGACCTGGTGTCCTGGGAGAGATAACAGCGCAGCTCCATGGCAGGCTGAGAAATCCAGCTGCTGACACCCTTTGTGCCCGACCGCGACCGCCCGGGGATGCAGCCCTGCTTTGGGGACCCTGCCACACTGTGACCTGGAACGGGTCCAAGCTCGTGTCCTCCGAGCAGAGGCAGGGATTTCACCCTCACAGCCTCGGGGTAAGAAGCTAGGAATGAAGGGAGAGGAGGGAGAAAGGACATGGGCAAGCGGGCGGTGGGATGCCGGGGCCGGGCTTTGTGCGGTCCCTGCACACACCCAGTGTGACCGGCGGCTCTTTGTCACCCTGGGACACCACAGCAGCTCCACGGGGCGAGCGGGGAGGTCTGAGCCTCCTTCCTTCCCAAAACCTGGCAATGGCATCACCGCGGGTGGCCGGGCAGGGGGACAGGCACGATCCCCCACATCCAGGTTCGATTTCTGGATCCACGTGTCCCAGGAGCAGCAGTTTAGCCACCTCCCTGCTCCCTCCTGCTCAGCAAACTCAGCCGGGAGTGATGCCCAGCGCCCCGCTGGGAAGCACAGAAACCTCTCCAGCTTCCCCCTGAGTCCCAGGCGGAGCCTGCCCGGGCAGCGCGGGGGGATCTGGGGTCCCGGCAGGGCAGGGTGGCCGGCTCAGCCCCGCGGCACTGCCGGGGCCACACTGAGCACCGCGCTGGCACCGGGGTTCCGTGCAGCACCCCGAGAACAGCCAAGCATCCCAGAGAGGGATGTGACCCCACAGGGATCGCGGGATACCCAAGGGGTGCTGAGGAGATGCTCGGAGGCAGGACGGGTGGGATGCAGAGGATGAAAGGGGTGCTGGAGAGAGCACGAGGAGATGCAGAGGATGCTCGAGGGCAGCACGGGGGATGCAGGGGATGCCTGGGATGATCTGGGCAGGATAGGGATGCTGGAGCAGGTCTGGAAGACAGGACAAGGGACGCTGGGGTGATGACAGGAGGACCTTAGGGTCGTGAGGAGGACAGAGAGATACTGGAGAGCAGGAGCAGGTTTGGGGGGAGGCCAGGAGGTGATGGGGTGACGCCGGGGAGCCCAAAGCAGGCAAGGGGGCGATGCCGGGGAGGTGATGGGAGATGCCGCGGAGGTGATGAGGGACGCCGGAGAGCCAGCAGCAGACACGGGTGATGTCGGGGAGGTGACGG
>VXAX01002284.1:99110-171756 GCA_013399835.1 Leptocoma aspasia | reverse complement strand
GCTCTCCGGTGAGCGGCAGCGACCGCCGGCTGCGGGCCCCGGGCTGCCCGCGGCTCCCGGCGGCTCCGGACGGTGACCGGGGCGGGAGGGGGCTGTAGCACCTCCCACGGTTCGTGCAGGGTTTGAGCCTCTGAGCCCTTCCCGGATGGTTTTTTCACAACGCTGATATACCCGGCTTTGTAAAAATGACAATGGGCTGAGAATGTACAGCAGCGGCTGAAAATCTCAGTGAAAAAGGGACCTCATCGCACTGAGCTCTCCGTGGAAGCCAAAGGAGTCCTTGGCAGTTTATTCTGTAATAGATTTGTTAGGGAGCACAAGCTGGGAAATTCAGGGCTCCTGAAATATTTATAATACTCCAGCAGCACAAATGGGTGCAGTTGAAGTGTTCTCTGTGAGTGCAGCGTTTGGCAGCACTTTGTGCTCGTGCTGCAGGCAGGGCTCTCAGCCTGCCCAGTTGTGGTTTGGGTGGTTTTTGTTGAGAGTGGCAGCTTTTAGGAAGGGCCCCTTGGGAAAGTTCTGTTTCCTCGCGGTGCTGTAGCTCGAGCAATGCAAGCACTGATCTGCTGAAGCAGCGCTGTCCTAAAGCCTTTCTAAAACCTAAACCCCCTTTTGGGGTTACTGAACCCAAAATGCAGCTCCTGGGAGGCAAGGACGTGGTACCTGGGGTGACGTTGATGCTCTTGGCTCACACATCCCCTGGATCTTGCTCAGCCAAAGCAGCAGCACTGAAAATGTCACTCTTTGGGGAGGTTAGTGCAGTAGTTGTGTGAGAAATGAGTCTAAACTTAGCAGATCTGAAGAGTCTGGAAGCCACTGAGGGCTTTGCAAGTGCCATAATCCTTTTTGGGGTGTTTATATAAACTGCAGAATAAAACTTTGATAGCGGTTAGAAACTCTTCAAAAAGAGCTCCTGCTGCTTCATTGAGAATTGTGGAGCTGAGGTTCCATCCTGATGTGGGATCACAGGGATAAGGTCAGCTTGGGAGGAAACTTTCTCAGGGAGAAAGCCATGAAAGGTCTGATTATCTGAGAAGTGTAATTGAGGATCTGTGCTCCTTTGATTAAAGGATCTTTGGTCAGAGAGGCAAATCAGCACTAAATGCCCGAGAGAGACACTGTGAAGGAGAGGAGAAAAGCAACCTTTCATCTGGGCTGTGCATAAAACACTGCTTGGTGTGATCTCCGTTTTTAGGTGTGGTTTTTAGAGAAGGTTTGAACTGAAGTTGTGAGGAAAGCAGCACATTAAGGCTTAGGATAAAGCTCTGGCCACGTGCAGTCCAAAATCCTGCAACCACCAGTGTTTCACTGTGGTGAGCTGTCGTTAAGAGGATATTGCAGTGGGTAAAAATTAAAACTAATTTTAAATTAAACCATAGCAAGGATCATAAAGCAACTGACCTGTAGAAAAATCAAAACTGAGGGTGAAGTGTTTTTGTAGCTTGGGCCTTAAAATAAAGGTCTGGCAGACTGAGGGTGGATAATGGGTTAAGAATTCAGAGTATAACAGGTGAGCTGGGTGCTTGAGGGCAGGTTATGAAACTGCTGCCAGTGGAACAGCTCATCCCTGGGGATATCTTAGGAATAACATGCAGTCCCACAGCCTGGCTGACCTCAGCAGGATCTCCTTGTTTTTTGGGTGCTGTTGACGCATTGAGAATGCTTTTTGAATTTGTTCAGAGCATTTCAAGATGTGAATTAAAACTCTGGAACGTCACATGCTGGTTTGGCACCCTTTGGAATGGTGGAAATGTCACCCTCAGTCCTCATTCTGTGGTTCCTTCTGGTTTCACACAGGCACCACACAGCATCCGCTTTTTGGAGGAAGTGAAAGTGAATTCATGTAGTGAAACTTCACTCTCTGAAATTTGGGCTTGTCCTGGATCGGAGCTGGTTTTGTCCCCTCCTGTTGCTGATGTCACTTGGTGGTGCTCAGAGCTGCTGGGGACAGAAGCAGCTGTGTGGAAAGGGTTGGGACACGACCCTGGAGTTGGCATTTCCAGTAGTAAGGAGGTATTTAGGGAGGAACTGAGTAGCTTGGAAAGAAGGAACAGAGGTATTTAAACTGCAAATAGGCTTATGGAGGGCTCTTGTGTGAAACCCAGGAATTCCTGCTGACAGCTGGCAACTGGTTTGATGAAATGTTGGAGTGATCTGGGAAAGATAAGAGTTCACAGAGGTTGCTTGGTTCCCTGTGTGCCTCGGTGATTTCTCTCCTGCCCATCAGCCCCAGTTATGTAAAGGCTGGTTACCTTCCTGCTGCATCGGGTGCAGGTCAGCCTGGAGACAATCTGCCTGTTTTCATGGACGCTTAAACCTTCAGGCACAGCCTGTGCTCCCTGGCAGCTGAAATTTTGGAGCCGAGTTGCCGATGTGCAGCCCCGCAGGGTTTGTGCTCGCGGGGCAGGGAGGCTGGCAGCCACCGGCCCGGGGCTGTTATGTAACCGGGGCTCTCCTTTCAGACATTGAACGGGCTTAGCTCGGAATAGGAATAGGAACGCTTCGGGTGGGTTTTCCGGATGTGTTTTGTGATGCAGATGTGGGATTGTGCTGGGCTGTGCCTTGTGGTTACCTCAGCAAGGGCTCCACGGTCGGCGTTCAGGGGGTGACCTATTTGTAGGAATAATCCTTGCCTGGAGCAGCCTCCCTGGTAGATCACATTCTCCAGTATCACCCCTGCATTTGTTTCTCTGCCATCCTCTTTATGTGCTGCTTGGGCTTCTTTATTTTTGTTTTGAACAGATCTCCTCCTTCACTTCCTTTAGGAGCTTCCTTTAAAAAATAGTAATATTTAAAAAAAATAAATCCTCAAAGTGTTTTTCCATCACAACTTTTTACACTGTTATCTCCCCATCCATTGCTCACCTGGGGTTTGATGAGGATTAAGCAAGACTATTTGTGAGAGAATTAAATGTTTGCAGGGAGTTTCCAGAGCATTTCTGTGGTGTCCATCACATGCATGGAAGCAGCTCCATGGAGCCAGAGCCAGCCCACATCTCCTCAGTGCTGGGTGTTGTGCTGCTCTTCCTGTAACACAAGTGAGATGTTGTTTTTAGGTGATTTTTGGTTCACAGAGAGCACCTGCCAGTGCTCTACACTTAAAACACACCTTTCCCAGTCTTCCCAGTTCATGCTGATTATTAGTCACCCTGAGTGTAGCTTTAATTTATAGACAGCAAACATCTTCCTCCATGGAAATTTAACAGACTGTATTTCATGCAACATAATTAATGGATGATAAGGTTTTGCTTTTGAAAATAAGTCAACAGAAAAGCTTTGAAAGCCTCTGTTAGTTACTGGATGTGCAATTTAAATGAGAAATCAGTTTTAACAAAATTATAATTTCCGTCTGCCTCTGATACTTGCTGATGTTGGGAATTCTATGTCCATTCTCAGGTAAATGCCATTAGTGACCCAAAATAGCATTAATCTTTTCCCTTGTATTTTACAGTGAAAGGCAAAGAACAAGAAAAGACCACAGATGTGAAAGCAATTAAAAGTAAGATCAATCTTTTGTCTGTAAATTCAGATCTCTGCCATCATCCACCATTTTTATCTTACCCAACAGGATCAATTCCTTACTCCTGAGCACAGATCTGACCTGTGCATCAAGCCAAACCTAGAACTTAATTCTGTTTCTGGGTATTTATAGTAACTAATCTTTCCTCCTCATCTTGCTGAATCTGTAGGTGCAGAAGGTTATTAAGTTATGTCAGTTATAGCATGAGCTTTAATTCAAAGTGATCAGGTCACCTTGCACGTGGTGCCTGTTCTTTATCCACAACAACTTGCTCCTGAAGTTTCTTACTCAGGTGCAGTGTCCTTTGGAGTTTGGAAAGTGCAGCTTCACTGTGTCTGATTTGCAGAAGGAGCTGCAGATTTAACTTGGATGTGGCCTGTGAGGCTGAAGATCCAAACCCTGAATGAGCCATTCCTTGCTGCTCTGTGTGGTGCAGAGGTTTTGCTGCTAAATCCCTTAGGAAAGGAGAAAAGATCTTGGTGGAAAACATATTTATAAACTGTAGTAAAACAAGTTTGCTTATCCTGTCAGATTTTCTTGCAGTACTGAAAAGAAATGAGGTAAATGCCAGAATCTGATCTGTTACTTTTATACCCTCAGACAAAATCTTGCTTCTGTACTTGGTAATGTGTTATCTGCACATCAAGAGAAAATCACAGGCTTTTTTCACCTTAGTGGTCTGTCTTTCAAATCAAGTGCAGGAAACAGTGAGTTGCATCCATTTCAGAGCCACACCTCACCTTTCAGTGCAACTACCAGTATGGTGACCCTGAAAATAAAAATAAACTTGAAAATTTATGGTATTGCACCTTGTGAGCTGCTGCAGCAGAGAGCACCTTTGTTTGACCCTTAGAGAGAGCAGAATATTTTTTTCTAAAATGTCCAAAATATAAAATTAAATTTAAATCTAATTGACAAAAGCCTGTACCATTATGAAGAGTGTGGCTCTGGCTCTGCACAAGTAACCTCCACCAAATTTTCCCACTGCTGCCATCCCTTGGCCTTGGAAAAAAGGTATTTTCTCCATTATTGGTGGTATGAAACACCCAGAGGCTTGTAAGAAGCAGCAAGTGGTGTCTTGCTGTCCAATCCTGCAACTGCACAAGCAATTGGCAATAATTTAAATATTTCTATTGCTCCTGAGGTATCTGTGCTGGGACATCTAAGTGTGAAATTGTCAACTGTCATAAAATTGGGAATAAAAATAAAGTGATGCAGCATGGAAGTCATGAACCCAAGTTGCCTGACACCTTGATGGAACACATTCCTGGGAAGTGTTGAGATAATCAGCTCATCTGATGTGCTTTATTTTTGAGTCAGGGGTGTAAGATGTCCCTGCACAGCTTCCTGAGAGCTTTGGAATCTGCTGTGAGCATGTTTGGGTTTTTTTCAGCTTTGTCATCAATTAACAATTAGCAGAGTTTTGTGTAAGGAAGTTGTTATTTGTTGTTTTTGAGCTCCAGTAGCCACTCATGTCCTAAAACAGCCAGAGGGGGTTAAGTTTATAACCTGGGTTTCATCACAGGTATTTCCTTATTGCCTTTTTTTTCTCTTGCAACCAAGCAGAAGCAACAAAAATATTTTTGACACATAACTCTTATTAAACCTCACAGATAGCTTTGCTTGGGATTTTTTAATCACATTTTAGCTTTCAAAAAGGCATGGAAATGGATTGGTAGGAGCTTTGGAACTAAACTGAGCTGTTGACAGTGTAAAGTTGTTACAGTAGTGGTAATCAAGGAAGCAGGAAGGCTCATGAATATTTCCTGTGTAAACTTAGATGTGGCATCTCTTGATTTGCTGCTGAATAAGGAAAATAGAGGTGGGTGGGAGTGAGTTTATTCTTGCAATAATAAAACTTGTGGTCTTTGGTCAGACCCTTGATCAAGGATGACACACAGTGGTACAGTGAGGTTTTCATGAGACTGACCTTGCAAACTCCCTGGGATATTTTGGGCTGCTTAGCATTGGGCAATGTTTAGAAGAGATCTTGGGGTCCTTGTGCTTTAACAATTCCTGTCTTGATTCCAGCTCCAATCCCAGTACATTCCCCTCAGAGAAGCACTAGGAATCATGCCTTGCTGGAGGCTGCAGGACCAAGCCATGTGGCCATCAATGCCATCTCTGCCAACATGGACTCCTTCTCCAGCAGCCGCACAGCTGCCCTCAAGAAGCAGCCAAGTCACATGGAAGCTGCTCACTTTGGAGACTTAGGTAAGGTTGTCATAATGGCAACTCTTCTTTTTATTCTGTGTATTCCTGGTGCACTCACCATCCCTTGGTTTTCAGGTAAACAAATAGGTAATAAAAGTGTGGCTGCTGTTCCAGTAGCATCTGTGTTACCCTGGGAGGGTTTTGATGGGGACAGACAATTCCTTTACTTTGTCATTATGCTGGAACTGCCTCTTCACAGCTGCATTACAGGACACTTTTGTATCCAACCCCCACACACCTGTGGTACAATATGGACTCACTCCCTTTCATATTTTCCTTTAGGCAGATCGTGTCTGAACTACCAGGCTCAAGAGACCAAATCAAGCCTCTCCAAGACCCTTGAACAAGTCCTGCAGGACAATGTAGCCCTCCCTTACTTCATCCAGTTCATGGAGCTGAGGAGGATGGAGCACTTGGTGAAATTTTGGTTAGAGGCCGAGAGCTTCCACTCCACCACCTGGTCCCGCATCCGCGCGCACAGCCTGAACACGGTGAAGCAGAGCTCCCTGGCAGAGCCAGTGTCCCCCTCCAAACAGCAGGAATTGGCCTCCTCTCCTCCTGCAGCCTGGCTGGAGGAGAGGCTGGAGGGCTCTGGGCCAGCCTGGCTGCTCCAGCCCGAGCCCCACAGAACTGCCAGCAGCCAGAACCACGCGGGGCTGCCGGGGCGGGAGAGCCACAGCACCAGGGCTCTGCCTCTGAGCAAACCAGAGACAGGGACTCACCCTCTGCCAGCTGATCAGCAAGAACCTCCCAAGCTTTCAGTGTCAAATAGAAACAGCCCCTCCTCTGCACTAAAGGACTTGTCAGGAAAACTCATGAAAAGTAAGTGCTGTGTGTTGCCTTTGGTTGAAAAGGTGGGAAATGAGGAATTCTTTTGTGCAGGGAGCTGCCTCAGTTCTCAGGTTCTTAGCAAGTGTGATGTGATGTTGCAAGGAAGAAAGTTTTATGTATCACTGATGTTAACTTGCTGCTGGTCAGTTTGAGCTGTGTATTGTTTGACTTGTTTAAAAATAAAAAAGCTGCTGAAGAGACTTCAAAATCATTGTGTATTCAATGAGCTTAGGTTGCTTCTGTACTTCCACATGTAATCATAAGAAATTAAGTGAACATTGCTATGTCCAGTTCTACCCTCACCCATCCCACCTTAAAAGAATTGCAGGAAGTTTGGATGGTGGGGCTGGGAATTGATAATTAACTTGCCATGCAAGGTAAATATCCTGTATTATATAGAATGACATAAGGAGTTGTTGCAAGAGACTTGTGGAGAGTTATGTGTGGAATGTACTGGTTTTGTTCTTGGATTTATTTGATAGAGTTCCTCCCCTTGTAACTGATTTGTGTCATTTGGATTCCACCTCTTCAGAGGCTGCTGGAAGTAAGGATGAAATTAAAATATTTCCTTTTGGTAGCAAGCTACATGCACAGTAACATGTTTCTCTACTTTGCATCTACTCAGTCTTCCCTCATTTGTGCAAGTCTGCAGGCAAAAAGGAAACACTTCTTTCTTCATATTGGTTCCTTTTGTTTGCCCAACTCTTTCCTCATGTTGCATTTCTTTCTCTTGCTGTTTGTCTTTCTCATGTAGTTATTTATCATGTGCCTCCACAATACATAACCTCAGCCCCAAAGCCACTTAAACAAGGAAAATGATGTTATAGTCACCAAAGCACCTCTGCTTTCTGATGTCTAAAAAGAATTTGAAAACACAGGGTCCTTACTGAGAAATCTGAAAAGGATTTGAGTGTAATTTTTTTCTCTCTTCCAGAGCAGAGTCCCAAGATCATGTGTAAAAGAGCATCACTTGTTTGAAGCATATCATTTTAACTTTTTTTTTTTGGTAGTAATTCTTATATAATGCAAATGATTTCTCTGTGATAAGAGCTAAAATTTGGGAATTTCGCTTGCCTGAAAGGTGTTGCTTCTGGGACCATGGTGTGCAGCTGAGGAAGTGGGTTCTGCCTTGTGTGGTGGTAGGGAAAGTTTGGAGCTATGTTGTTTTATTCCATCTTAGTCTGTGCTGGGTTTGTTGTGACCTGGCTGGAGATCACACAGTCCCTGCTGCTGGTCAGGGGCAGAATATGAATATCCTGCAGAGGAAACAGCCCTGAGATTTAGACACCTGCTTTTCTGAAGAGCAAACATTTGTTACTCAGTCACACCGAGGAATTCCAAGTTTGATTTTGTGTTTCTTCCCTGCAGGTATAGAACGGGATGCAGTTAGTACTTTTACCAAATATATTTCTCCAGATGCTGCTAAACCAATCCCTATTACAGAAGCAATGAGAAATGACATAGTTGGTAAGAATTAATAACTGCTTCCTCATTTCAGAACTGCTCTCTCCCCATAAAAATGTGTCTCTAATACATCACGCACTTTATTTATTTTTATGAATTTTAAAGGCAGCTGTAAAAAGATAGGAGATTACAACTGTCAGTGGATCTGACCTTCAGCAGTGCTGTGAATATCCTCATAAAAACTTTCAGAGATTTTGTTTTAATTAGGGAAGGAGTTCTTGGTGATTATGGAGGGGATCTAGATATAAGTCTCAGTCAAATACTTTAGCCATGTTATTATTATTTGGCCAGCTTTGAAAGCTCTTTGCTCAGTCAGAACCAGCTGATTCTGGTGGATTTGAACTGCAGTTTTTCATTAACTAGTCCTTGCTCGTGCCTTTCAGCTCCATCAGCCAAATCCATGTTAAAATTAACCTGGTCTTTCTTTGCAGCAAAGATCTGTGGGGAGGATGGCCAAGTGGATCCCAACTGCTTTGTTACAGCACAGTCCATAGTGTTCAATGCAATGGAACAAGAGTAAGTTGATGCAATGGTTTGGGTTCTTGTGTCTCTTGTCCTAAAGGTTCTGTTAAAAATGTTTATGGAGACATAACCATATCAGCACTTTTCTGTGCTGTCTTGGTATTTGAAACTGCTCAGATTGCCTCCTCCAAGTCCATTCCTGCTGAACTTGGCTGTTCACACTGATGTGTTTTTTATCTCTTTCTTGTGCCATTTACAAACCTGCCTTGTTTCTTGCTTGTTTTGTTTTTATCCAACCAAAAGTATCAGAGTTCTGGGAAGAGCTGATTGGTTCTGAGGGTGCCTTGGGTGCTGCTGACCCTGGTAACTGATTGTCCGTGTCTCTGTGCAGGCACTTTAGTGAGTTTTTGAGGAGTCACCATTTCTGTAAATACCAGATTGAGGTGCTGACCAGTGGGACTGTGTATCTGGCTGACATTCTGTTCTGTGAGTCAGCCCTGTTCTACTTCTCTGAGGTGAGTGTCAACATTTGGGTTTGATTTTAGATCCCTTTCTAGCAGATGAAAAAAATACGTGTTCATTCCTTGCTGGCTTTGGTTGGATATTGGGAAGGAATTGTTCCCTGGGAGGGTGGTGAGACCCTGGCTCAGGGTGCCCAGGGAAGCTGTGGCTGCCCCTGGATCCCTGGAAGTGTCCAAGGCCATTTTGGATGAGGCTTGGAGCAACCTGGGAGAGTGGAAGGTGTCCCTGCCCATGGCAGGGGGCTGGAACTGGATCATTATTAAGGTCCCATTCCACCCAAACAATGCTGTAATTCTATGATTCTAAACACAATAAAAAACCCAAGGTGTATTTTTTCTGAGAGAAAATGCACTGAATTTTTTCCTGCCCCTACGTAGGACTAATTAAAATGTTCAGACCTGTCCATTGTGTTGTGGAATGAGTATTTGAGATTTCCTCTCCAGTTAGTGAGTGCTTCTCAGAGTCTCTTTGCTTTGTAGAAGCTCTGACATTGTCTTCTTAATCTTCACATTATAGTGACTGTAAAAGCCTGGAGTGTTATTGCAGATAACAAATCATAACCAGTGCTATGTGGAGAGGTCACCTTTAGTGATGTGATAGGTTAAATGAAAGATCCCACAGTTTCAGGCTCCTGCACCTTTAAGGAATCAGCTCCTGATGTACTTGTCCTGACAGTCTGACAAGCTGATGTAGATTGAAACTGCAGCTTGGGAAGCTGAGACAATGTGCTGAGCTCAGTGTAAGCTAAATGTAGCATGAAAATGGTGTTTCCTGTCCTAGGATGAGACAAATAGTTTTTTGGAAACTAAGTGTGAAAGTAAGTGCAGAAAAGAAATGTCAGAAGTTCTCTTTTTTTTTCCTTTTTTTTTTCCTCAAGCAAGCTAAATCTGTCTGAAACAGAAATTCAAAATATTGTGTCTTGGTGACAATTTTGCATCAATAATATATGGCCTATGTTTCTTGTACTAAATGGGAAGAAGGAAGTTAAAAAAATTATTCAAAGTTTCTTACTAAAACTTCTTTATTCTCCTCTTTTTCTGATTTCCCTTCTAGTACATGGAGAAGGAAGATGCAGTTAATGTATTGCAGTTCTGGTTGGCAGCAGATAACTTCCAGTCTCAGCTTGCTGCCAAAAAAGGCCAGTATGATGGGCAAGAAGCACAGAATGATGCCATGATTTTGTATGACAAGTGAGGGAGTTCAACAATCCTTTGTTTCTGTATTTGTGGTTTTGTGTTGTGCTGTGCAACAGGAACTTCTCTGCACTCTTGTGCTGTTCTGCTCAGGTGCATTTTATCAAGGTGCTTTTTGCACACATGAATGTCTCCAATCTTTTGATATACATGAGGAGAAATCCTTACAAGGATTCCATTCTTGAACATAATTCAGGATTTTCAGGACTTGATTGCTTGAGTTTGTTTGGTTGGGAAGTATCAAAGCTGATTGGTTGACATTTGAAAATGGAAGGGATTTAAGCCTAATATCAGATACAGCACTGCAGAAAAACCTTAATGTTCAGATACTGTTATCCATATAAAGTAGGCTGTAGAAACTCTTCTCACATGTAATAAAACCCAACTAGTGCTTGTTCTTAGTATTGTGAAATATTTCATTTTTTTAAGGAAGCAATCAGATCCTTTTTAATGTCAGACTTTCAGGGGGGGAACTTCCTTCCTGTATTTTGTGCTTCACTTTAGCAATAAGACAGCTGGGAAGACAGACAGCACAACTGCTTCCAGGAAATGTTTGTTCTTAAGCTTAAGTGGGAGACTACTCTACCACAACTGAAGTTATTACCTGAGGAGGAAATAATAATTGGAGAGGAAGCAAATGCTTCACTCAGAGGTTCATCAATCATTCCCCCATCTTTAAACTCAGTTTGCAAGGATGTGAGCAGTGGAGCCAATGCTGCTTTGGAGTTCTGGCTGTTTCCTGCTCCATTCCTGTTTCCCATTCTCTGTTTTTCATCTGTGTTTCAGGGCAGGGCTCTCAGAACTGTTTCTGGGAGGGGGATGTCTCACCTGTAGTCAGTGGGGACCAGGTGTGTGCAGGTTTTTGCAGTGTCTGGGGGACAGGTGGTCACTGAGCACCTGCAGAGGTTTGCAAATCCCGTTTGTGTTGTTTCCTTGCCCTGCCCCAGGTACTTCTCCCTGCAGGCCACTCACCCTCTGGGGTTTGATGACTCTGTGAGGCTGGAGATTGAATCCAACATCTGCAGGGAGGGGGGGCCTCTCCCCAACTGCTTCACCACTCCCCTGAGGCAGGCGTGGACAACCATGGAGACGGTGAGATCCTTCTTCAGAGTGGGCTTCACACTTAGTGAAGGTGATGGGGGGGTTCCAGAGTGTGCCCCTGATTTGTCCTGTTCCTTTACTGACTTCCTGTTTACCTGGATAATAGAGCAGCTTCAGGAAAATCTGCCAGACTCTTTTCCCCAGCCTGATTTGAAGATACCACCCACTGGCTGCTGTTAATGCTCTGTGAAATGTTTGTCTTGGGTGATTATTGCAGTTTAATGGAAGTAACAGAATTTCCTCCCATGTGAATTGCTATCCACAGCTTATTTTATATCTTTAGAAAATTTTCCTTCCTCTTAGTAGGAGTTGTTTGCAAGTCTAATACAAGTGCTGTGGTTAATAATGTAACTCTGGGATACCCAGATAGCAGAAATGAATGATTTGATTCTGGAGCTGCAGAGAATTGTGAACAGTGAAACAGAATAACTGTAAAGCCTGTTGGGTTGTAAAGCCTTTCTAGAGAGGAAGAAAAAACCCTGAACTTCAGTTCCAGTTACTGTGGGATTTCATTAATAGGCAGTTGGGTTTGTTCATTTTGCAGTGGGATTAAAACTTAAAGCAATGCAGTTGCTAATCCACAATAATTCCATGCATGGATGCTTTTACTTGTGTTCCATCCACACAAGGACTGAGATGTTTGTGTGCTCTTCTCTAACTATGCAGACCAGCCTTAATTAAAGAGGACTTTTTCTATCTCTCAGGTTTTCCTACCTGGTTTCTTGTCCAGCAACCTGTACTACAAATACTTGAATGACCTCATCCATTCAGTACGAGGAGATGAATTCCCAGGAGGGAACATTGCACTGAGTATTCATGGCCCTGGGAGCTCTCCTGATAGTGATTCCATAGGGAGCACAGATGGCTCTGCCTCCCAGGTAGCAGTTTGGGTTTTCTGTGTCAATATCCAAGTTTTTACCCTGGAAGGAAACACCATTCCACTTTCATTTAAAACCTGTATTGTGTTAGGATGTGTTTAATCTACCTGCAGCTCAGTTCTGTCAGAACTGTCTCTGCTATTTGTTGTACCCAAAGCCTTGTGCTGCTGTTATTTCTTTACATCAGTGATGTCTTTATTAAGCTGTTACTATTACTGAAGACTTTTTCATGATGCCATAATATCTAAGAATGCTTGTTTTTAGAAATAACATGATTTTGTCAATACCATAGTTACAACTTCAGGTGAAAATTGACACTTGTGAATATGCTATCAAATTTAAATATAAACATGCAAGCTTTGTGTGCTCAGTTCTTTTAAAGTGCCAGATCTTCTGTCCTGAAGAGTACACTCATTTCCAGGGCTGAAGGCATCAATCTGCTGAAACACAGAGCAGATTCTGGCTAACCTATAACCAGGACAGCTTGGAAACTACAAGCCCAGCTGAGAACAGAAGAGCCAAGCGAGTGCTGCTTTTATTGAACTCTGCAGGGCTACCCTGAGCTTCAAATCCAGTATCCACACCAATGTTAGTCATGTCCTGGCTTTCCAGCAACTTGGAAGCTGTACCACCTGCTTGTACTATTTTTAAACCTCCTAATTTGCAAGGAGGGAATATTCCTCCCCTAGCTGTGAAGGGGGGAATAAAATCTCTGTTCTTGAAGCCTCCTGCTGCTTGATCCTCTGAGCAGGAGGAACTGCTGGTAATTGGCTGGGCAATTTAGGAAATGAGGTGCTGCTTTCTGTGGTGTGCATTCCTGCTTGTCTGAATAGGAGAACCTCTGTGTCTCTGCATATTTTTGCATAAAGAGCAGCAGGAAAGGAGCTGCCATTGGTGTTCCTGTTCCGTGCTGAGGCGATAATGGATCGCTGTGTGTTGTGCCCTCCCTGCTGCTGCTCTGATGTTTCCTTGGCTTTTTTTTCATAATCTTATATAAATACTCCAGGCCAGAAGATAAATAATTTGTTCTCTGTGCATGGGGGAGGCATCTGTGTTTGGGAATTGCTTACCAAGAGCAGGAGGGGGATGTCCCAGACTCACAACAAATGATTTGCGAGCACACACGGATCTGTTGAGCTGATAATGCTCAGGCAGCAGCGTGTGCTGACCTGGGCTTTGTGTCTTTGGCTCTCTCCACAGAACTTTATCATCCTCTGCTAAAAACAATGTCCTATGAGTTGGGAATTCAAGGCTGTGTAGACACACTAATTCTTTTATATTCTTGCTTAGAGACTTGATGGAGGTTTATCTGTGTTAAAAGCACTAAAATTGCAGTTTTGTTAAGAAGCTGGTAGTTATCTGCATTGGGCACTAATACTTAGAATTTTTATTTGTAGTCCAATGTCAAAAAGGCTAATGTTAAAATCCTGAAAAATTTTGATGAAGCAATAATTGTAGATGCTGCAAGTCTGGATCCAGAATCTTTGTATCAACGAACGTATGCGGGGTAAGGTTTATTTCAGTGTATTGTTTCCTTTCTGGTTACATGTTTCACCTCTGTTTCACTTCTGCTGTGTCCTCCTGCATGGAGAGTAGGCCTAAATGCAAGATCTTAATATGTCCATGTCTTAATATTTGACATTAAATTTATTTCAATAGTGTGATTTAACACCCAGCGTTATGAAATGGTTATGAAATGGTATCCACCATTTCTCTGACCAAAATGGCAGCCAGGAAAATATTTCTAATTGGTTTTTCTCTTCCTCTTAGTTATTGTTCCTCTTTGATTCCAAAATGTAGCCAAGTATATAGCCAGTTACAGCTTTCTATAATGCCAGAGTTCTTTTGATCACCCACATGGTTCTTCACTCCTCTCCTCAGGAAGATGACGTTTGGAAGAGTCAGTGACCTGGGGCAGTTCATCAGAGAATCTGAACCAGAGCCTGATGTCAAAAAATCAAAAGGTTTGCTTTGCTTTTTATCTCCATTTCTGTCAACATCTGCAGAGCTGCTCTTTTCCCTGCTGGAGTTAAGATAGGCAAAGTGTTTGACTCTTTCCAGATCTATTTTAAGCCATATAGAGATGCTCTGGGGATTGGCCTGCACTGAGGCAAAACCCATCTCTGGCCCAGTTTCCTATCCAAATTCTGCTTTTCTGGTCCAGCTGGAGTCCGGGGAGCATGAGCAGCCTGTGGGAGTTGGAGCTGTCGATGGAACCTGGCAGGGATGGAAGTGTCAGCAGCTGAGCTGGTGATCAAACCTTCAAAGCTTTGGTGTTGAGATGAAAAAGAACTGCAGCTCTCCACATGCTTCCCACCCAGGCTGGGACCTGCTGCTGGTGCTCCTTTCAGCTCTGGGAAGGGCTCAGTGTCCAAATGGCTCCAGGCAGTCCCTTGTCTTTCCTGCCACTCCTCCATGTCCTGAATGCCAGCAGAGCAAACCCTTCACAAGGGTGACAGGAATCAGCCTTGTACCTCACTTTGCTGATATACCTTGCTTGCTGTTTTTATCTCAACCAGGGTCCATGTTTTCACAAGCAATGAAGAAATGGGTTCAAGGAAATACAGATGAGGTGTGTCCCCTTTCATGTTCTTCTTGTGGGTTTACACTTTAGATTAGAGAAATAAAGTATTGATGTTCTTAATCCTGGCTGTTACCTCTGAGTGTCTTTTTTGCTGCACCAAGAACAGGAAGACTCTGTGTGCTAAATATAATTTGATTGCATGTATGTGTGAAACTAGTTTGCTCTTTGCCAGTGCTTGCTGGTTGAACTAATTAAGTGTGCAGTCAGGGTTTTTCTTATTGTGGTTTTATATATCTATAAGTAGGGGTGGAAGTGCTGTTTGATTTTTATGGTGAAGTGACCACTGCACATGGATTCCAGGCTGCATTTTTCCCCTTCTGAAGGGCTTGGACAAATCCCCAAGAGATAAATCTAAAATCTCTGCTAACTCTCTTAGAAATTGCATCAAGCCTTAAGTACAATAATTGAAATTAACACTGTACTTGGAAGCCAGGTGCATTTCCATTGAGGGAGGATATGTTTATTCAGGTTATGGAGTTGGGAAGGTTACCCTGACTCCGAGGCTCTGCTGAGAGCACTGTGTTTTTCTTTTAAGAACCTGAAGCTATCTGTGCTTTGGGCTGTGTTTTTTCAGGCTCAAGAAGAGATGGCTTGGAGGATAGCAAAGATGATTGTCAACGACGTCATGCAGCAGGCGCAGTGTGAGCAGCCTTTGGAGAAGGTCACCAAGGTAGGGGGATGGAAGAGCTGCTGTCTTCATCTGGCTCCAGCCAGGCTGTGGGAGGAGCAGAGCTCTCACTTGCCTTCCTCCTGTGCCTGAAACCCACGCTGGTAAATGTTCAAACCAGCAGAGCATGAGAGGAAGAAACAAAGGTTGAAAGTGTTTCGGCCTACGTGTGATGTAGGAATTTCTTAACAGATGCCTGTGGTGGTTCTCCTGTGGAAGCATTAAACTTGTCTTAGTTTGAGTCTACAGACTGCCTAATTAGTTAAAAGGGTGATCTGTGCTGCAAGATGAAGTGTAATTCCTTTCTTGAGCTCTCACTTGCTGTGTCCTCTTAGTCAGTAGTGGTATTTCTGCTTGAAGTGTCAGTAAAATTCAACAGCTGTGAATCTGTCTCATTGGGTGCACTCATTTACACAATTCTGTCTCCAGACTTTAAAAAGACACAGTAACCCTGTCCATAGGTTTGTGTATTGTTGCTTAGTGGCTGTGTTGTTGTACAGCCCATGTGTTCTCTGTCTAAAAAACCCCAGTTTTGAGGTAGCATTTGGATTTTGTGAAATACTGGTGACAGCAGGTTACCAAGTTAATGTCTGGTACTTCTGACTTTCAGGCATGTGAGTTTCTAAAAATTAACTTGCATTACGTTCAGTTATTGAAGGTAAACATGTGCCAAAGTCCAGTTATTGGATCCAAATGGGTGGATCCATGGTTTCACTGCAGGAGTGTTTTCTTTCTAATAGAGCAGTAAGATTTAAATGACTTGTATAATGATTTCACTAATAGCTTGGCTGCAAGTGATACAGTTCCAGACAACCAAGATGAAAAGGTCACTCAGCACAGTATTTAGAAATCTCAAATGGCTGCAGATGCTCTGGATTCAATTAAGCAAGTAATCAAAAGGTTGAGTGCGTTTGGATTAGGCTTGGGGCTTTTTTTCTCCCCCAAACTCAAACAAACCTGACTTCAATGTTTTTAAACACAAAATGTCTACAAAATTTCTTTCTATTGAACAATTACCTTGAATGTTTTAGGGTGAAATGAACTGTTTTTCCCTTTTCCAGCTATGATTTTAGAAACTCCAGGACAGGAAATCTGGTTTTCCACTTTGAGAACGAGTGAACTTTCCCTATTGGTGGATTCTTTAACACAGCCAATAAAAACAAAGCACTGTTACTCCAACCTCTGGAATCTCCCTCATTTCTAAGGAAGAATTAAAAAGAAGCAATCCTGGACCTCCACTGTAGAGAGTGAAGAAACACTTTTCCCTGGTGTATGTGGCATTCACAGTAAAGATGGTTCTGAGATGAAGATGCAGTTTACAAATGTGTCACTGAGAAACTGTGATTGACTTCACAAATACTTGACCCTGTCTCAGAAAAAGACTTTCAAGCAAAATATCTGGAATGGGACACAGAGGCCACAACAGAGGGGAAGGTTTTGCTGTAGTTTCTGGTTCTACTGCTTGTAATTTTTAAACACAGAATTGGAAGAGCTGTAAATCCATTGGCAGTGAATGACCTGGGAAGTTCTAAGTTTAATTTTCCGTTACTTGAAATAGATGAATATTCAACTGTAAGATAAATGTATTTTACTTCATAACTGCATTAACTTTGAAGGCAGTGTAGAAAGGTCAGGAACTCCTCCTTGTTGAGCTCCTACACCTGCACACACACACACACACACACCCACCCACCCCTGCCCTGCTTCCACCACGGAGCAGATCCAAGGCTGGTCCTGCAGCCCCTCTGCTCCCACCTTGGACCCTGCAGACTGCTCCACTTCCAGTCCTCACCATCCCACAAGCAAGGCAAAAAGGAATTGCTGCCATTCTCCATCGCTTGTTGTCCTCCACCCAACGTAGTATCTAATTCCAGATGTTTGGTTAACAAAGAAAAACGATTTTTAATGACCTCTGGCCTTCTTCCTGACACTGTCAACACTTACCATGTTACACAGCACCTCTTTTTTTTCCCCCAGCAAATTGATTTTGCAGGGTAGCAGAAGTACTCAGTGTCTCACCATTATGTTACTGCTGCATTTTTAGTATACAACACTTTTATTTTGGGTCTTTTCTTTTTTTTACTCTAATGATTGCTTTTCTTCCTCAAACTTGTGCAAAGAAATCACTATGCGAAGAACTCAAATCATTTCCAATGTTCCGAATATCTTGATTGACTAGAAAGTGTTATCCTGTTGCAATATTTGATTGTATAGAGACACACTGTATTGTTATGAAAAAGCAAAAAAGGCTGTGTATAGGTTTTTGGTACTATGTACCACCTCTTATTTCTCTCATACCCAAGCATTCATGTACTTAAAACATACTATATTTAATTGTGTTTTGATTTAAAATATATAAATATTAAAATTTGTGTTGATTTTCTGTTTTCATGGGGTTTGAAGTTTCATGGGGGGTTTTTTAATGTGAGTTTTAGGGGTAATTTTGTCCACGTTTCTTAATGGATTATGTTAATGGGAGGTGTGGTAAATAAGACTAGTTCTTATTCAAATAGTAAGTAAGGTGTTCAATCACAGGACGTGGCAGAAGTTGGGCTGGGAAAGGTGTAAAAGAGCAGAGATTGGTCCTGAAGTATTGAACCACACTAAACTCTCGCCTGTTTTAGCACACCCTTGCCTCAGTTTCCCTTCTGGGCAGGATCCCGACTAATCCTGGGTGTGTTCAGGAATTACAGGTTCCAGATTTGGGTATGGATATTGCTCAGGGCTGCGTTTCCTTAAACCGTGGGCCGGATTGAGTGTGAGAGGCTCGGCCTATTTTGGGTCGTTTTGGCATCAAACCGCTGAGGTTCCGGAGCCGCGGTGAGCTCCCCCCGCGGGACTTGTCCCTGCGCGGCCTCGAACCCGCGGCCCCGGAGCGAGCGCGGCGCTCACCGCCGGCCGCCAGGGGGCAGCAGCGCCGCGCTCGAGCGCTCCCGCCCGGCCGCGCCGCTTCCGGCCCACGTGGGGCGGGCGCGCACATGGCCGCGGTGAGCGGGACCGGGACCGGGACGGGATGGGATGGCCGGGAGCGGGGCCGGGATGGGCAGCACCTGGAAGCTGCAGGGGTGGCAGTGCTGCGGTGCTCCGGGTTCTTCTCGCCCTCTCCTGGGGTTCCCCCGCGCGGTTCCTGCTCAGTGCGGGGTGTTTCTCCCTCGCACGGGCCCTACGCGGGGTCCCCCGGTAGAAGGGGGACCTTCTCCCCAGGCAGGGCCTGTGCCCGCTGCCCGGTGGGATTCCCGGCGCTGAGCCCGCTGTCCCGCAGAACATGTCGCCGGACGAGGAGGATGTGCAGCGGCTCCTGATCCAGTTCCGCGATGAGGCAGGGGAGTGCCTGGGCTCCCCTTTCGACGTGCCGGTCACCATCACTCCGGACAAGCTGCAGCTGGTCTGCAACGCCCTCCTACAGAAGGTGAGACCCCTCCCCAACTCCCCGGCACCCCCAGCCCGACCCAGCGCCGCCCCTCGCTGCCTCACCTGCCCTTCCTCTCGCAGGATGAGCCGGTGCCTCTGGCCTTCTTCGTCCACGATGCCGAGATCGTGGCGTCGCTGGAGAAGACCCTGGCAGGGCAGAGCGTGGAGACAGAGAAGGTGCTGGACATCATCTACCAGCCGCAGGCGGTGTTCAGGGTGCAGGCGGTGACACGCTGCACCAGCTCCCTGGAGGGACACACCGAGGCTGTCATCTCCGTGGCTTTCAGCCCCACGGGAAAGTACGAGGGTGTGGCTGCAGGCGGGGATCAGGGCAAGGCAGCAGCTGCCGCTCTCCTGTCCTGGGGACACGGTGCTGAGCTGCTCCTCCTCTCCCAGGTACCTGGCGAGCGGCTCTGGAGACACCACTGTCCGCTTCTGGGACCTCAGCACGGAAACACCACAGTTCACGGCCAAAGGTGGGTGCTGGGGTGTGCCAGGAGGACAGCTTGTGACCCCCTCCCTCATGGACCCCCTGTCTGCCTGCGGGGCAAGCAGAGCAGAGCCTGGTGCTGTTTGAGCTGTCCAGGCTGGGACCACAGCTTGGGGAGGAAGTAGCTCTCTTTGGCAAAGTGGAAAACGAGGGGCTGGCCAAGAGGAACACAGAGTGTCTTCTTGCTGGGACACCAGGGACAGTCACAGCTCTCCAGTCACACCCACTTGTGCTCTCTCTGCCAGGTCACCGGCACTGGGTGCTCAGCATTGCTTGGTCACCTGATGGCAAGAAACTGGCCTCAGGCTGCAAGAACAGCCAGGTACACATGGGCTCCCTCAGCATGGGGCTGGGGGGGGTTAGGGGTGTTTCTTGTTCCTTCAGAGTGTGAGGGGTGTATCCCATTGTGTGGAGCAGGATTCCCATTCTCCAGAGGAGCTTTGTGTGTGGATGTGTCAGGGTATTGCGAGAAGCGTCTCTGTGGCAGGCAGTGCTCTGGCATTGTCACCTTGGGGAGCTCTTGCTGCCAAGTCCTGCTGCCTTGTGGCAGATGCTTTTCCCTCCATACAGGAAAGAGTCCAGGCTTTGGATGTGTTGTTGGCAGGCAGCTCCATCACGAGGACGGTGTCTGGAGTGAGGACAGGTCAGGGCTGCTGTTAGCGTGACCCAGCCATGCAGCAGCAGCCTGGTCGCAGTGCTCCCACACAGACACGGCCAAATTCCCTCTTGCAGGAATGTGAAAGGAGTTCAGCCCCCGTTGTGGGGCAAAATTGATGTGCTTGAAGTGCAGAAATGCCTGGGGAAGGAGGAGTGTGTGGTTAAGTGGGAGCTGAGCTGCTGAGGGACAGTCGCTCTCTCTGACCTTTGAATGGTCTGGGAGCAATGACAGCACTCACAGAGCTGCCAAAGTTGTGATGCCAATCCCAAGGAAATGTCCTGGGCCAGGGTGGTTCAGCCATGGTTTGGTGCTGGTCTACTAATTGAGCCCAGAGAGCTGCTTGTCCTCCTTTTCCCTATTTCTGCCAGGTTCTTAAGTAGGAGATGAGTAATGCCTTGGCTCTTAGGATGAACATTTATGTAGAGAGAGAATCAACAAGAGAAAACCAGCATGTGTCCCACCCACAGCATCCGATAATCAGCAGTGTTTAGCAGGCTGTGGCTTTCACTGTGCTCTGCAAACACTCACTGAGTCTCTGGCACAGGGTGGCTTTTTAGGGACCTGTATCCTTTTTGAGTTGAGTCAGATAACTTTGTAGCAGCAGCGTTGTAGGCAGACAGGAGGGCAATCGGGTCTCATTCTTTTGGGTGTCAGCTGATTGCTGCAGGGATTTGGAAAGGCATCCAGCCCCCTTCCCCTGCTGCTGCCTGCAAGTGCAAACACAATCCCAAGGACACCTCTGCTTTCTAAATGGAGCGCCAACGTCTCTGGGATTCACATGATGTCTGTGGCCTGACGCGACCCTCGTGCTTCCTCTCTTGGACAGATCTTTCTCTGGGACCCAGCCACGGGCAGCCAGATCGGCCGGGTGCTCTCTGGCCACTCCAAATGGATCACATGTCTGTGCTGGGAACCGCTCCACATGTAAGTGAAGGGGCCAGCTCAGCCCTTCCCCTTTGCTCCTGTGGAAAAGAGCAGCCAGACCTGAAGGGCATTGCTCCTGTTTGCCTTTCTTCTGTTACGGGAAAAATCCCGTGTAGGACAGCTCTCAAGGTGAGCTGGGAAAAATGTGTGCAGCTGGGAGCCAGGAGTCCCAGCTGCTGCTCACAGCCCCCCTGAGTTGCTGGGGAATCACTGCCAGGCTGTGTCTCTTTTCCCCTGGGAAAAAGACACACCTGCCTTTGGAAAATACTGCTTTTGTGGTGCTGGACAAACACTGATGTGCTACTCCAGCAATGCTGAGGTGGGAGCAGGGAAGCCTGGTGGTGTCCAAGGGCAGAGCACTCCTTTCTGCTCTCCTGATCCTGCTGGCCTCTGTCATGCTGTTTGTTTATCGTGAGGGACGATTAACTGTACAATCCCCTTATCCCTTCAATCAGCTAAAGCTCCCTCTGGGAGAGGTGGGTGGAAGGGGACAGTTGTAGCCATTAATCCAAGATGTTACAGAAATAAATAAAAAAGAAAGAAAAAGGGCCCCTTCAGAGCAGAGCCCTGCAAATTGAATTTGCCAGTAAGAAGCTCCAGCTATTTGCAGATAATTAACTGGATTAGCAAAAAAATGATTGTAAGGAAGATGAGGAAATGGAGAGGAGAGACATGACCCTGCCAGGGCTGCAGTTCTCTTTCTTCAGCCAGTTCCAGTGCAATGGGAGGGGCCGTGCTCTTCCTCTCTGCTGGTCCCACCATGCAGAGTGATAAAGATGTGCAAAGGACAGAGGGATACGGCTGCCCTGTCCTTGCTGGGTTGTGGCCAGCTGCTTCCAGATGTGTTCAATTTGCCCCCTGAGCCACAATGGATGTGGAGGGACATTGCTCCTTTCAGCCCTGTTAACACAATAGCACTCTATCCACAGGCTGGAGGTGAAGCATGGCAGAGGCAGGGGAACATCCAACACATTCCCAATGCCATGGATCTGTGCTCCCTGTGTGAGGCTGATCCCCTGCCCAGGGCTCTTTCCTGTGCCCAGGGAAGGTGCCAATTCGTGGTGACCTCATTAGCCAGTGGGTTAAAGCTGTGCAAGCAAGGTCATTGCCAAGACCTCAGCTGCCAGGCTTACCCTGATTGAGTCTCCAATGTGCAGGAGTTGGTTTGGAGGAAGCATTTGTCTGCCTGTCCCCTGCCTTGTGAGACCTTGTTCTCTGTAGGTCAGCGCTCTGCCCCTGTAGGTCCGTGCTCTGTCCAGCCTCTCTCTGATCTTAAGCCAAAATAAAGTTGTATTTTATTGCCTGCTGGACCCTTGAATCCTCTGGGGCTGGTGGGGAAGGTGCACTAAAGGATTTGATCTCTTTGCCCAGAAACCCAGAGTGCCGTTACCTGGCCAGTGCCTCCAAGGACGGCAGCATCCGCATCTGGGACACGCTGATGGGCAGGTGTGACAAAATCCTCACAAGCCACACGCAGTCAGTGACCTGTGTGAAGTGGGGGGGTGATGGCTTGCTCTACTCCTCCTCCCAGGACAGGACCATCAAAGTCTGGAGGAGCCAGGATGTAAGTGAGGGACTGCCCTTAGGCTGCTGGCAAAGGGGGCTGGGCACACTGTGGGGTAGCTTTGTCTGCTCTTCCTGGCACAGCTTGTGCCCTGAAAAACAGAGCTGCTCTATCTTCTTGACTTGTCAGACCTGTCGCTTGGCACCATTTGCAAGGGGTAGCTGTTGTGTGATGTTTTCATCCTTAAGAGCATTAAATTGGATTAAAAGCCGGAAACATCCCTGGAGCAACCTGAACTGATGGGTGTTGTGCAAGGGAACCTGATTCCTGAAGCTCAACAGTGTTGTGTCTTCCCTGCTTACCTGCCTGCAGCTGGGGCAAGCAGGTTTGGAAAGTTTGGGGTTGGTGCCTGCAGCCCGGTGGTACTCTGGTGGGTGCTGTGCAGCCTGGCTGTGTCCTGCCTGTCCTGTCCCTGTCTGAGGGTGGCTTTGTCCCCAGGGGGTCCTGTGCCGCACCCTGCAGGGCCACGCTCACTGGGTGAACACCATGGCCCTGAGCACCGACTACGTTCTCCGCACTGGCGCCTTCGAGCCGGCCGAGGCCACCATCAACCCCCAGGATGTCAGAGGCTCCTGTGAGTGCAGCTCCCACGCTGGAGGCTGGGGGAGGACTGGTCATGCTGGAAGTCAAGATTTTTCTTGCCCATGGCAGGGTGGAGCAGTCTGGGGGATGGGGAGGTCACTCTGTTTTCCAGGGCTTTTGCTCCCAAATTGCCTTTGGCAAATTGAGCAGTCACAAATGTTTCTGCTAAACCTACAGAGCCAGGATTGGAATTGGCATGACAAGGTTATAAAGTTTCTTTTCATCCAAGGATTACCAATCTCTCTTTCACCCTCCTTTTCTCTTTTTCAGTGTCAGAACTGAAAAACAGGGCACTGCAGAGGTACAACCAAGTCCGGGTAAGTCCCTTTTGTCCCTGCTGTCACTTCTAACACTGTCACTGGTAAAAGCAGTGGACACCCCAACACCAGTGTGCTTCCAAACTCTCCACACCTGGCCTGTACAAAACTTGGGCTCTTTCATCCCTTTTTCAGGGCCAGGAACCAGAAAGGCTTGTCTCAGGGTCAGATGATTTCACCCTGTTTCTTTGGAGACCAGCAGAAGACAAGAAGCCACTTGAGAGAATGACGGGCCACCAGGCATTGATTAACCAAGTCCTGTTCTCACCAGACACCCGGATCATAGCTAGTGCTTCCTTTGACAAGTCCATAAAGCTCTGGGATGGTAGGACAGGAAAGTGAGTTTGTTTGTTCTGTTAGAGGTGGTGCTGGTATGGAGTCTGTGTGTAATGCTCAGGGCACACAGGGCCCCAGTTCGTGGCCAGCAGCTCCTTGGTGTGTTCAGCATCTCTGTAGCCTCAACTCATACAAAGTCACTCTGCTGCCTCCCCTTTTTCTGCCCTTGGGAAGTCTCTTGTCTGGCTTTTCTTGTGTCACGGTGTCTGTGCTTGGCTCTGTGTGTGCAGCCCCACTGTGACTCAGCCACAGCACTGCCTGGCACCTCTGTGCACACCCTGTTGCTGCAGGGTCAGTTCTCCGGGGCAGGCGCAGCTGTGGTGGGATGGGATGTTCCACTACACTGATCTCCTGAAGATGTGTGTGTTGGGAACTGGACACTGACCCAGTTTAAACAGTTCTTGTGCCAGAGAACAGCTTGTTCTGGATGATGCAAATTCTTGTAGTTACAAGTAGTGCTGTTGGTATTTGGATGCTCCTGTAATCCAGCTTTTAACTTTCAGCTGCAGTACTGGTGAGCTCTTGGAGGCAGCAGTCCTCCCTTGCAAACCAGCCTTAATGCTCATGAGCTTGGTTTTCATGTCAGCTATTTTAAAGGTCCTTCTAAATCTGGGCTGCTCAGCTAAAGAGGGAAGGACACACCTGTGTAGTGAGGCTGACGTGTTGCCTGCTGGACAAGGGTTTCTTGGCAGAGAGGGTGAGATGAAGAGCCATCCTCTAGAAAGTTCTGAGCCCACTTGGGAGGGTTTTTGGATGGACTCTGTCTAGCGATTGACTGCCTGGAGTGTGCTGGGCATCCCGTGACTGTGCCAGAGAAGAAAACACGCAGGCAAGGGCAAGTTTGGAAGAAAGCCTTGCTGTTCTAACAGCCTGTCCTTGTCCCCAGGTACCTGACGTCGCTGAGGGGCCACGTCTCGGCCGTGTACCAGATCGCCTGGTCAGCCGACAGCCGCTTGCTGGTGAGCGGCAGCAGCGACAGCACCCTCAAGGTCTGGGATGCCAAGAAAAGGAAACTGGCCATCGATCTGCCTGGCCATGCGGATGAGGTGAGCTGCCTGGTGGAGCTGAGGTGTTTGGGAGGCAGGAGGGACCCCTCCTCCCAGCACAGGTGACTGATTTCCATCACACCAGGTGTATGCAGTGGATTGGAGCCCGGACGGACAGAGGGTAGCGAGCGGAGGGAAGGACAAGTGTTTGCGGATGTGAGTAACGTGTTTGTCCGTGAGGGTGTTGCAGCTACTCCGTGTGTCCCTCAGAGCCACAGTGCCCTTGCAGGGACCTGCGTGGTTAGGGCACGATCTCCCTGCAGGGACCTGCATGGTTGGGGCATGATCTCCTTGCAGAGAGCACTGGGTCAAATTCCACCTTGGAGACATGACCTCTGTCAGGGCAGGAACTGTTGCTGGGAGATAACTAGAAAGCAGAGCCTCTCCAGCCAAGCAGTCAGGATGAAATTGGACTCAGATATTTTGACTCCTGGAGAGGGGAAGGGACAGTTGCACCAGCTGGTCAGGTCTTGCTTTCTGACCTTCCTGTCTCTCCCAGTTATGCAGACAAATTCCTGGGAGCTGGTTGCCATTTGACTGTGGCTGGTGACCCCAGGTGCTGCTCTTGTCTGGTGCCTGCTGCCCCACCACAGGGACACAGAAGCTCTTTTCCTTTCCAGATGGCGTCGATAGGAACATGGAGCTGCTGGTCCTGCCCTCAGCACAGTCCTGGGAGATCTCCAAGGTGATGGACAAAGAGATTGACCCAAACACGGCTCCGTGTTCCCGTTGGCAACTCTTCCTGATGGACTCTTTCCTTATATTTATTTAAGGAAATTTTAATTCTTATTAAGAGCTGTGCGTTGCTGGATGATTTCCTCTGAACATCACAGGAGGGATATCTCATCTGCCTCCATCTCAGCTGGCTTTTTATTGGAATTTCAGCCTCACAGTAGCCATTGTCCTGAAAGGGGCAAGTGAAGGGCAGAGACTGCTCATGCTGCTTCTTGCTCTGTGGAGAAGAGGGTTTTAGTGGGAGCAGAGAGGGTTGTCCTTATGTGGCCTTCAGAGAGAGAGAAAAATGGGAAAAATCAGCACATTATGCCATTGCAGAATTGTGCTTGGCTGTATGTCTGGGACAAAGATCTGCTGAGAATGAGGACTTGGGGCTTCTTGTTATTCCAGTGAGGTTTTGCTTTTCCACACAGCCCCATTTCCCTGTGGGCTGTGCCGAGCATTATCTGCCAGTAATCCCCTGCATCCACAGCAGATAGCTCCTTTGCTAATGTGTTTGGGGTGCAACAGGCATGGACTTCAAATGACTGCTGGAGCTGTGCTGAGTTTTCAGGTTTAAACAGCCCTTGGGAATGGGGAAACGAGACTCTGAACAGGGGAGAGAGTGTCCATTTCCCATCCACCACTGGCTCAGGGGGAAGGAAGGATAGGATGGGGAAGGGGAAGAATGGAGCAGGAATTTTGTGTGGCACTTGTCCCTTGCCCTAGATACGTGCTGACAGCAGGGCTGGGACTGACACAGAAAATGGCAGTACTTCCATTCCACAGAGCTGGCTCCATCTGGAATTTCTCAAGTGCATTTACTTGCCCAGTGGGTGAGAGGGATTCACACTGTCAGCTAGGTATTTGTAAGTTTGCTTATGAGTCTTTTTATCAGTCAGTTCAGGCTTCCAGCCATCATGAGGTGAATAGACCTGGACTAAGTGTTTATTTCCAGGATGCTTATGAAACAGAGAAAATCAATATGTGATTAATAAGGAGCAGAAATTACACTGTCAGATTTAGTTGCAGTGGGTTAGCATGAAGGTCAAAACATTCTGCATAGCCCTCATACACAGTGATTACTACAACTTAGAACACGAATTTGGGTCTCAGATGCCTCCCAGCTGCAGAAGATGCATTTTAGGACTTTATCCCCACTGGCAGGATTGCTTTGGAGAATTAAGATTGTGCAGTAATGGCCTTTTGCTTGTCTGCAAGTGTTCAGGTGAGCCAAAGGCTGGAACAAAGGGTTAAATCTTTAACATGACTGAGAAGACAATTTGTGGGTCCTGTTGCTGTGAGTATCTCCTTCTGCCAGCCAAGTCAGCAGGGATCTATCTCTATGGGATCTTTTGGGAAGAGCTTAGTATCCCATACCTGCTCTTTCATTAGGGTGCTTCCTCCAGCTGGTTCTTGCTGACAGTGAAGGCCACGTTGCGTCCATCTGCATAAACAAAACCTTCTGTAATTCACTGAGGTAAATGTGGGACAGGGTGGTTTAAAACCAGTTGATAAGTCTGCCCTTGGGAAGAAGAGGAGCAAGTCACTGGTAACAGCCAAGAAGCCTGCCTGGTTTCCAAGTTTTTTGGGGTGTTTGTGCTAAAGGAAATGACCCACCCTTGGGAGTTCAGGCTCTTCCTGAGTGAAGAATCATCATTCTCTGCTTCCTCCCCTGGAGTGCTGCTCAGGGTCACTGTGCCCTGTCAATCCATGGTGTGTTCTGTGTTGGAGGCAGGGATGTATCAGAGCTCAGGGAAGTGATCCTGCCTGTGGGAACTTGGCTTGGCTGTGCATGTGTGTAGGTGTACCTAAAATATCAGTGGACCTTGCCCACTGATTTCCAAACCAAAGCAATCACTATGTGCCCTCTGACCATGCTCTTGCCATCCCTTCAGACTCTGCTTCTGTGACATAAAGCCTGATTAAAACTCACCTTTTTAATGCTGGAGCAGAAAGGTCCAAAGGGAAGTGAGACCTCTTGAAAAAAGAAAGGGCCTTGAAACTAAGTTTGCATCAAAATAAGCTCTTGGCCTTAATCTTCCTGTGATCTGATAGCAGGTAGATTTTTGAACCACGCTCTGTGATGGCTTTGCATGTAAACCAAATTGTATTTTCTTATCTAAGCATCTGCTGCTATTTTTACCATTCATACAGCACCAGCCTCCATGCATACTAAGTGCTGGCCTTGCTCCAGCTGTATTCCTAAGCAATTCCCTGACACTCCTCCCTCCCAGTTTTATTTGAATGCAGCATTTCCTGGGTCTGGCTGCAGTCTCCTGCTGCTCAGGCACTGGGGGAAGGAAGAGCTGCTGCCCTTCCCTCCAGAGCTGGCTCCTGCTTGGCAGGAGCCCCCTCACTCAGCTGGGGATGGGAGCTTTAATTAGCTAATTTGGGCAATTGCAGATGCAAATTTGGGTTGATGGTGTTACTAATGGGGAAGATGTTACTTTGTGTTAAAGGACAAATCTAGGAGGTAGGCTGGAGCTGTGTGATTGCTTTTCTGGGATCAGCAGCACCAACCTTCCAGAAAACCTGCTGAAATGCCTGAGCTTTTCCAGTGCTGTTTGATAGGAATCCTGGGATCTGCTTCCATGTTTCAGTCCAGTTCCTCCTGAGTTACTCATTAAGCATCCTACACAGATTTTCTTACCACAAGGGTGTTATTTTTCACTGGTAATACAAGAATAATTTTAAGCATAGCCAGAAACTGTTCTGCAGAGCCCTCTAACACTTTCTCCTTTAAAAGCTCAGCTGATGCCACCATTAATTTTGTTACAAATCCCAATGGGAGGACAGTAGTGATAAGGACTGGGAAGTGTGCCAGTCCTCTGAGGAAGGTTTACCTGTCTAATGAAATCCTGAGTGTGATGGAGGGAGGGAAGGAAGGGTATGGTAAGAACACCTGGAGTGAAGTCAGTAGCCTTGAGGTGAGCAGTATGCTGTCAGATTCCTACCTTTGGGAGCTGATTTAGATAAGGGAGGTCTTAAAATCCATGTGAAAACTCTTTCCTGGGGCTGTGTCCTGCTTATCCATGCAAGTGGAGTGTGTGTTGTGTTCCCTGGGTCCTTGGAGCCACATGTTCCTGTCCTGTTCGACTCAGATGATCTCTTGACTATTTTCCCAGATCTGTAATTTAATTTCCATGTGAAAGTTTATAGCCTGGGGAGAGAAAGAGACAAGAAAAATGTTTCAATGAATAGGAAGAAAATGAACTTCATTCATTGTTCTGCATGAAAAGTAGGAAAAGCAGCCTTTTTTTTCTTTTTTTTTTTTTTTTTTGGGTCAGCCCAGGCACTGTTCAGGTGGTGTTTCTACCTCAGGGCTGCATTTTGGTGGTGTGATATGGCAGAGAAGGGCTTACTGTGAAGTCCATTAGTGCTTTTGAGGATGAAAGGTGTTAAGAAAACTCAGGGCAGTGATGTCTGTGTTCTGTGGAGCTGCTACCAGATGAAAGCATCCTTCTCTGCACTCAGACAAGCAACCTGGAAGTTGCTAATTCCTTCCTAGATGTGTTGCTCTTGTGATCAGAACTCCTGGCTCACAACTGGGGGACTGATTTGTCTGAAGCAAAGTAGTGCAGCTGGGAAGGAGCCCCAGAGCCATCTCCAGTACTGCTGTTCTCTTCACTCTGTGAATGGTGGTTGCAGAGCTGTGGGTTGCTGGTGGTCTCTCTCAGTGGGCTGCAGCTCCTGCAGAGCGTGATGTTAAGAAATGAACCAACTCAGGACACGGTGCTCCGTGGTTTTGAAGGATCACTGGGGTCTATCAGGCAGGGTACTGGTGCACTGCGTGTTTTAGTGTCCTGCTGCATGGTTAGAGCCGAGCACCCCCCGGATGCTGTAGGAGACAGGCTAAATGCCGGATATCCGCCTGTAGGAGCAGCACTAGCCCCATGGGGTTAACCTGCATCTCTCTCCCAACATCTCCGGCGACGAGGCTCCCTTTGGGAAAGGTGAATCCAGTCCGTTCTGCCTCTCAACTCTTCCAGCATCAGAAGCAAGTGAAGGTGCTGTTTGTAGGTTCTTTGTAGTCTGGATGCTGGAGTTACCGACAGCCAGACAGTCAAGGACCCAGCTGGGAGGAGTGACCCGCATGCAAATCCCGCAGCCCGCAGTGAGCGCTGCCGGAGCCCCCGGGTGCCGCTCGGATCCCAGCGCAGGGTGTTTAGTTATTCCGGTCAAACCTCGCTGCCGCTCCTGGCTGTTTGTCCTTGCTGTGCTGAAACAAACCTGCTTCAGGGCTCCAGCCCCATCACGGGAACAAAAGGACATCAGGCAGTCCTGCTGCCGAAGGGAAATGTGTCGGGAAATGTGAATCGGTTCGCAAGTGGGATGCAGAATAGGTGGCTTAGTAATGGCTGTTGTGACTTTCGTCTGCTCGAAAGGCATCTTCTGAATGAATTTGTTTTTCAGCTTCCCTAAAATGTAGCTCGTGACATTGATTTTGGGGTGAGGATACACGCTGATGCTGGGAGGATTAATACGGAAGTGAGAATCGGTGGATGGCAATAAACAACCAGTTCTGAGGGAAATTATTTTTATGAATCAGAATATTTAACACATGGAGGCTTGTGGGCTTTTTCCTGGTTTAAAGGGACACTGTGAAGCGTATCACAAAGTGTCTGTTACTACCAACACTTTCATTTATGATTAACTTGGAATATTTTTACATCTCATTTATTCTTTTCACAGGGGTGTTCTGAGTTGTTGAAATTATTTGTCAACTCCACTTTCTCGGGGTTGTTTGTTAGGGTAGTGCCATGGGTGGATTTTGGGTGGGAGCTCAAAACTTCACCAGATAAAGGGGGGATTCAGTTTTGAGGAGTTTTAAAGCCCTTTGGTTCTCTTTGGCACAAAACAGATTTCTTAGGATTCCTCTGATACCTTAAAATGTCCTTCATAAAGCTGTCAATCTTTCTTTAAGAATCTCTTGCTGGATTTTTTTTTTTAGTCTAAGTTCATTGTCTGTGGAGAAGTCTTTAGCTGAGGAGGTCCTGACATGGAACACGGCTCCAGTAGTTCCTGGTTTTGAGTGTTGGAAAGCCAAGGGAGATAAGTGAGGAATGGGGAGAGGCCCAACTGCACAACTCTTCACCCAGTCCCTATTTTGATCTGGTGACACTGAAAGCAGAGCCTGTGTCATGTCAGGGAAGGCACAGCACAGCTGGGTGGGGTGAGAGGGGTCACACCCTGCATCCGCTGGGGCCCGTGGGGATACTGGGGAAAGGGTCTGAAACTGGGATGTGGAGGTGGTGTGATGGAGAACATGGGTAGAGGAGGGGGGAAGAGAGCAGTGAGGAATGGAACGCAGAGGAAAGGAGCATAATTATGTAAACCTGGAGGTGAAGGTCAAAGGCTCCATGTGACTGTTGTTTGGTGGCTGGTTGGGGTTCTTTTAATGTTTGTACGTGCTGTAAACAGCCCCAGGCTGATCTACAAGTGCTGGGAGCCAGGGGCTGTAAATTACAGGCGTTGCTCTCCTCATAAAGGGAGCAAACGACTCAAAGCGTCTTTGGCTCACAGCACTTTGTATGCCTTTGTACTCCTCCATTGCCTCTCCATTCGTTGAAATTCCTTGTTTCAGGTTGGAGAGTCTTGCTCATTACTGGAGCAGGGACAGGGCTGAGAGTGTGTGACCTGGGGTGCTATAAATAAGTAAGCAGTGCCACTGCCTTGGAAATGATGAGGGGTTGATCCACTACCTGCCTTCCCACTCCGGCTGCTGACTGTCCCAGCTCTTGTCCTATGCAACTCCGGTCCTCCCTCTTCCCCTGGTGGCCCCTCAGCGTTGTCCTCAGTGGCGGCTGCGCCTGAGGCAGCCGAGGACAGGGCTGAAGTGATGGCCGGGCTGAGTTTGGCCTCTCTGCCCAGCTCCGGGGTGAGGGCAAGGGTGGGCCCAGGGGTCTGGGTCACCGTCCTCCCTGAGAGGACGACCCGACGGGGCCCCCGGAGCCCTGAGGGGCCGGGTGCGGTGCCAGGGAGGGCTCGGGACAATGGCCCCGGTCCGGGCCCGCTCTGGGGCGCTGGCGGCGGAGGGACCGCCGGGTTACCCGGGGTAAGGCACTCTTTGGCCGCCGGCGGAAGCACCCGAGCGCCCGGGCCTGCGCACTGCGGCCTATAAGGGCCGCGGGGCGGTGCTGAGGGCCGGGCACTCGGAGCCGGGACTGGCCGAGTGCGGATCTCTGTGGAGGAAGTGGTGGAGCGGCAGGAGCCCCGGGAGGCGCTGGCGGCCTGAGAGACCCCCGTCCGCACCCTCACTGCTTCCTCCCCTCTCGCGAGGGCTGCGGCGGCGACAGCGACAGCCACCCCCGGAGCCGTGGGCCGCGCCTCCCCCCGCGTCGCTGGATGCTCTGGGGCTCGGTCCCTGAGCGGGGCCGCGGCGCCGGCAGCCCCCGCTGTGGCGGGGCCATGGGGCCGGGCAGCGGCAGGGCACGGAGCTCCCTTCCCCGCTGAGAAGGCCCCTCGTCCCGGCGCCGATGCCGCGCTATCCCCTCACACCCGGCCCCTGAGATTCCCCTCTTTCCCCTCCCCATGCCCGACGGAGCCCCTCGCCTCGGTGACGCCCTGCAGCAGCCCCGCCGGCCCGGGGGTCTGCGGCGGTATGAGAGGAGCTGCCCCCGCCGCCGGGGGCAGCCAGGACCGGGGCAGGCTCCCACCCCGCCGCCGGCTGCCGTGAGGCGGCTGTAGCTGGAGGAAGAGCCCCTTTGTTTTCCCTCCGTCCTTCCCGGGGGCTTCATGCCCCGCTGAGGGATGATGGAGGTGGTGGGGGACTTTGAGTACAGCAAGAAGGACCTGATAGGACACGGAGCCTTTGCTGTGGTCTTCAAAGGTCGCCACCGCAAGGTAAACAGCGACGGGCTTCGCCCGCAGCCGGAGCGGGGCTGGTTACACAACCCGGGGCCGACAGGAGCCCCTCTGGTGGGTGACAGCTGCGGTGGTGGGGCGGGGGTTTGTGTCCTCTGGGGAGTTCTGACGTGCTTCGGGTGTTCGGGGAGAAAAAAGAGCCGAAGGGAGGTGCGGGCTGGGCTGAGGCCCGCTGCTGCCCCGCGGCCCTGAGCCGGGATCCGGCCCCGGCATCTATAAACCCTTTATTTTTTCCCTTCCCTCAAGCCCACCGGCCTGTCCGCGGTCCCACCGCTCCTCCCCGCTGTTGGCAGCTCCCTGCCATAGCGGCGAGGGGAGAGTTGCAGCTGTAGGGGAGGCTGAGCCCTTTGTTTGTCGGGAGGGTCGTGTTTATCTCGCTGGATAACGAGGGATCTAATGGAAAATTGTCTCCTTTGGGATTGGCCGAAGATTTCTTAAATTCAGAGGTGTCTGGTTTCCTGGCGTGACTTGCTCATCGCCCCGGATATTCATAGTTACGTTATGGTTTCTTGATGCTGTGAGTTTATTCTGGTGCCTAAAGAGCTTTGCTTTCCAGAAAACAACCCTTCAGATTTAGCATTTTGGAGGATTAAGGCAGCGCTCACGGCTTGGAGAGGCAAGGTGCAGTGATTTTGGGGTTAAAAAAAAAAAAAAGGGAAAAAGGGAAACGGAAACTTTAAAGGCCAAGGGAGGTGCTCCTACCTCACAAATAAACGGTCGGCTTATTTTTGGATAATATATAAATAGACAATGTATAAGCTTGCTTTAAAACAGAGGGGGTTCTGTGCAGTTTTCATCTGCAGAGAATAAAAAAGCTGAAAATGAGAAGTCCTTAAGGGACAGTAAAAGTAACTTGATTATTGTGCGAGGTCTGAAAAAGCAGATACATAGCACTGCTACCAAAAAATAAATGGGATATGATTACTTGTTGGCTTTTTTTGTTTGTTTGTTTTTTGGTTTTAATGCTTTGGAATCCATTAAAATGCAGTGTAGCCGAAGCTGGATTTTAATAGCTGTCTAAGCTATTGTGGAATTAAATAGTTCTTGGTGGTGTCATGTGATGTAGTAATAACTGGTGGGTAGAAGAGGGGTGATCTTGCAACTTTTTCTTAGTGTTTTCCTAGATAGTTGTTAGAGGATAAAGTTTAAAAAAAAAGTAAACTAACAATACTTTTTTTGTTCACTTCCAGAAAACTGATTGGGAAGTAGCCATAAAGAGTATTAACAAAAAGAACTTGTCCAAGTCACAAATCCTACTTGGAAAAGAAATAAAAATCTTAAAGGTATGTTAATATGCAGTGATTTTTAAAGCTGCTTTGCTTGAAAAGGAAAAGAGACTTCTGACCTAGTTCATTCCAGGTCATGGGTGCTATCACAGTAATTGCTGTTGTGCTGTTTCTTTGTTAGGGATCCAGAAATAAAAATACTAAGAAAAACAGAAAAAAAAATACATCTGTAGTTCTGGAAATGGCCCAGAACAGGTTGTGAGCATGCTTTTGCAGCTAAAAGTAGCAAATTGTTGTGGAAGCAGTCTCTGCTTTGCTTATGGCACATGTGGAAGATTTTGTCCTGCAGGATGGCCAGTGTGGCACCTTCTCCCAGCAGATCATAGCTGAGGGTGAAGCATCAGTCTTTGATCTTTCTTCATGTTTTTTGCTCAAAGCTGCCTTGAAAGCTGAAACCAGTGAGCTGACTTTAATTCCTGAAGCAGCTGCCCACTTCTGACGTGTGATAATTGCCTTAAAACGTGGAGTGTGGCTCTAACAGAGGAAATGTAATGGAGCATCTTCCAGTTTTTCAGTGTTATTTTATGGAAACCTCTCCTTGGATGGTCATTTAGCATTCCCTGCTCTCTGAATTTCACATCTCATTTCACACAGCTTTGCAGTAATAATGAGTGCTGCTTTCTTCCCCTGTTTCTGAGCTTCTTGAGATACATCACTGCTTTATATACCATTGGATACATATTATATTCTCATTTATTTATTACATACCAGAATTAGTGTGCTGCAAGTACCTAACAAACAAAAGTTTTTTGAGCAGCTGCAAGTAATTAATGAGCTGTCCCATGAGATTTATTTAATGTTATTTGGTTTGATCTTCTTTGTATTATAAAAGTAAGGTTGATTTGAGCATGGTCTAGTTGGTTACTTCACTAAGCAAGAAATTGTGTAGGAGTAGAAAATGAAATCTTGTCAGCTTTCAATGCTCATTAGGGGATCTTGTGCCCTGGTACTTTCTGTAACAAGTCACAGACATGAAGTTCTGGAACCAAATGTTTTTATGACCTCTCAAGATATTGCCTAACTTCCTTATCCTGTAAATATTGTCTAAACATCTGGGATTTCCTCTACATTCCATCTGATCATCTTAAAAAGATTCTCTTAGATTATCACCAAATCAGCACTCTCAGCAAATTAAATTAATAATAATAATAGTAGTAGTAATACTGATAACCTTTTTCCATAATACAAATATTTTGTTTTACAGGAACTTCAGCACGAGAACATTGTAGCTCTTTATGATGTCCAGGTAAAATACATTTTGATTCCTTTTTTTATTAAAATTAATTTATGAAAATATAATCAATATATGTGTAGAATATATGCCAAGTAGAAGATTTTGCATGGATTTAGTCTGAATTTATTTTGAATGAATCTATTTTGTTGCTGTCATCAGTTTGGAATTTAGCAAAAACAAGTGGCAGCGAGAGCAGCATCTTGGGGATCTGTGTGACAGAGAAATGTGGTGTTCAGCCCTGTGTCACAGTGAGGAGGAACTGAAGGAAGTAGAAAACCACAATCACATGTATCTGTTGCCTGTGTGTTCAGAAGGACAGGATACAGTGAAAAAAGCCAAGCAGACATTTGGATCTTTTCAATTAAATTGCTTCAGGTTGTCTTCCTGTCTGTATTGCCAGGGTCCTGCCTGATGAGGTGGAGGAGTTGCTCTGCAGCCTGTCTAGGGGAGTGTATTCTGCTTAGGAAGTACATTTTTGTATCCTAAGGCCTGCCAGTGTTGAGCAAAGCTAAATAAGGCATGGGGTAGCTCATGCAGCCATTTGTTCTGCTTGAATAAGAACTGTACATTTATCTCCTGGGCTCAGTCCTGGTGTTAAAAACAGAGTTACACTGATAAAAAACAAAATTACTGAGAAGCACCTTTGGGGCATTGCATAGTCAAAGCAACACTAGAAATAGAGATTGTGACATTCAGTCTTTCCTGTGTTTACACATTCACATGCTAAAAGCTTTTAGTTTGTGTGGATGTGTATCTTTTGCTATAGAAATCTGTGTTCATGTGACATAAATTAGGTGGGCTCAGGTTTTCCAGGGCTGGAGGACTCGAGTGACTTTTGGTACAAAGCTGTGATGTTCATGTAGCAACTGACTGTGCATCAAAACTTCTAGGTTCAATCTACAGACTGTTTTTCCTGGATCTTGACTTCCAAATTCTTCATTTTGAATGATGTTATCTGCTCTGAGAGGGAAAGTATTGCCTGTTGTGCTTCTTGACAAGACCAAGTTTTCCTGAGCATTGCTAAGTGGAAATAATCTCTCAGCATCCTAAATTTAGTATGTCCAGACAGCTCAAAAGCAACTGGAATTGTTGACTGAGGGTGTTGGTGTGTGAGTAAGCAGCTGAATTTCAGATTTATCATTTACAGTTTATATGTGAAGGTTCCTTAGTCAGCTCTGCAGCTCAGCCTGGGGCTAGTGGACTAGTTAGGTATTTGGATGATTTAACATCTGAGCTTTGGAGAGACTCTTGTTCTTTTGATTTTTACACAAGGAAAGAGACTGCAGAGTCCTACAATTGGCTATGATTTCTTTACCCAAAGGGTTTTTATAAGGATAACTTTTAGGCTTTTCTGTTCTGCCCCAGGAAAGGGTGACAGGACTTCTTGAATGATCAGTGCTGCTCCCTTTGAGAAGGGGATGTTGCTGCTTGTCACCAACTACTGTGTTTAAATAAAAGGAGCAGTTGAAGCAAAGAGAGGGCAAACATGTGTCCTGTACCTTGATATATTTCAAATACATTCATAGCACACACAAAGCTTGGCAGCAGGATGCTGCTTCTACAGAATGAACTGCTTTGCAAAATATGGTATAAAGAGTGTGCCACTTGCACAAATAAGCTTTTCCCTTTCTGCTGTGTTTGTGAAGTGGCAGACATCATTAACTTCTGTGATTACATTAATTTACAACCCAGCAAGAATGAACACTATGCAAGGCATTCACATGTCTAGTAGGCTGTTACACCTACTAATTTTCTGTAGCATTTCATGTTCTAGCGTGTGCTGCCCTTTTTGTTTGCCAGGGTATTGTGAACACAGTGATACAGTCCAGCAGATAAGACTTTAGGATTTCAAGCTATTTCTAAGTTTACAGAAGCTATTTTTTTCCCTCAGTCCTGGAGCCAGTGGAGTCTGTGTCACAGTAGGAAGTTCTCAGTGTGAATGGGAGTCTGTTTTATTTTTGTAGTTCTGTTGGGCTGAAGCTTTTCTTAACCTTAGACAGTTTGAAATAAGAAAATGCTCCTGTTTCAGATGCAGTTTGACAGCTCATGTAGTTGAATAAGCCAAGAGCTGATTGTTGCTCTGAGTTTCCAGATGGAAAAGATGGTGTGCAATGAAAGTGGCAAAACTAAGTGAAAAAAGTGTAAATTGATAGTGATCAAGGATAAATACTTGCACACCTCATAATATTAAATTAATGGCAGTACTTTGTGATTAAAGCTGTATCCCTGCATAGCAATTTGGAATGTGTGTTTTGAGAATGAATGTACAGTTATTTTATATATTGCAAAAGGCTTCATTTGGATTGCTTTTCAGGAAGTAGCCAGATTCCTTCACCTTCATGTCTCTTCATTTATGTTTGTGTTCCTGTTGCATGAGCACTCACACAAGTCAGCATAATAAAGATGGATACACCATGAAGGTTTTAATTAAACCCAAGAAGAACTTGTAGGCCATTCTGCTGATTGTGCATGAACATTGTCAGACCTTCTCCACTGCTCATCCTTCATCTCCTGGGAATACCATTTTGATATGTTGTTAGTGTGTCTGGAGTTCAATTGCTAGAAGTGCCCATTCGTCTGCAGCCACACCCCAGTGAGCTGGTGTGTGTTAATGGTGGCAAAAAAATGTTTTGTTCTGCAGCCAACAGGATAATTGCCCTTGATTTCTGTGAGGTGGACGTGCAGCTCTGGCAGGTTTGAGCTGCAGATAAGCATTTTATGTAAGCAGAGCACTCCACTGCTGCTGGTGCCACCTCACAGGGCTGGGGAGCTGCACACAGCAGGGTGTGGAGGCCATGGTGCTAAGGCTGAGGGAACTTGTAGAGATATTTAAATAAATACCCTCCATCTGTGAGAGACAAAAGTTTTTCAGCAGTAGGGCTCTGGAAAATAGTTCACCTCTGAAAGTGAAATGAATTTTTTTGTGAAATGCTTAAAGAAACTCAGATACAATGGGTGGATAGCAAAAGAGACATTCTTCACTTATCTTCTTGGGCAAGTGTTCGATTGTCTGTCATTCAAGAATTAAAAAAACTCCCAAATCTCTGAAATGGTTTAAGGATGCAACTCTTTTCTCATGGTGGTGCTGTGGGATGTCATTCATCCTGCGAAAGAAAATCAGTCTTGGATGCTGTTAATTGGAGAAGTGGAGCCAATGTTTCTCAAAAGCAAAAGGATCCTAAAATAGCCTCTAACTTAGCAGTGTAAAATACACTGAGACCCTTGGATAAAGTATTCCACTGAAGTGGAATGAAGGTATCAGTAAGTTATTTGGAATGTTCTATATTTAGGGCATGAGTTTACAGTTCTTTGCAGTTCATGATCCCAAGTGTGTGCTGAGTAGAACTAATCTCTTACACAGGGCCAGACAGTGCCTGTTTTAGCAAATAATTTAATTCAAAACCTCTCTAGAATGTCAGCCCTCGGAATGAAAGCCTGTAATGTATCTTGGAGATAGCATTTTGGGAGAGTGAATTAATGTCCTCACTGTATGGAGTCTGAAGTTTACTATTTGAACAGTAGTTTAGGGAGAACTAATTTCTAGAGTGTTATTGGAGAAACAGTGTCTGGATAAAAATTGTTTCTTGTCTTAGCTTGCTGGTACAGAGCAGACAAAAAACCTGCAGCTGCTTCTGCTGTCCTTGGGAGCAGAGAAAGCCAGTGGGAGTGGAGCCAGAGATCCTTGTGGGACCTACAGCTCAGCTTTGTTGTACACAGAGCCCAGGAGTTCTTACTAGGGGTGCTGAGGGGAGGAACTGTGGTTTTAGCAGCAGGAATTAAACACCTCTGGTTTACCCAGTGACTTGGTCTGGTACTATTGCATGTGTTTCTTGAGATATTTGCTCCAGGCATCCTGTGTGTGCTCCTGATCTCAGTGTCTCACAGCTTTCATTGCCTCCACGCTCCCAGCAGAACAGGGGATGTCTCAATCTCTTTATTTTTGTCCCCTCAGCTCCTTGCTTAAGGCCTTTGTGTTTGTCAATATCCATCCCCTGTGTCTGTGTGGAAATAATCATATGAGAACATGTTGTTCAGATAAAAGAAAAATCCTGCCCTGTAGCAACTGTAAAGGTTTTGAAACAGTGCCTGGCAGCTGATGCCAGCTGAAAGGTTGGTTATGACAGTGCAGGAACGACGCCAGTGTAAATGTTGGAGGTTGGGGACAACCAGGATTAGAATTTGTTGTGGCCCACAGAACCAAAGAGTTGGAGTTATTACACAGGTCTTAGCTTACCTGCTGTGCCTAGATCCTGTAATTTGAATTTCAGAACTGTTTCAGCAGAGTTACTATGCAGTCTTTTGCTTACCTGCTGTGCCTGGGTGCTGTAATTTGAATTTCAGAACTGTTTCACACGATTTTTTAGTACACAAATGTGCTGAACCTTTGTGCTGACAGTAGCTGTGCCTTTCCTTGGTGCTGGGCAGCAGAGCAGCCCCTTTCCCCACCTCTCATATATTGCTTAAATACAGCATTTCATTAACAGCAAATGGATGATCCAGTACTTGTGGTGCATTTCTCCATGGCTGATTGCTCTTTTATGTGAATAATTGGCAGCATGCACCCTGCTTGAATCCTACAGGCACATGTCAAGTGACATTTAGTCTGAGATTTAACATTTTGTCAGAATTAACAAAATGTTCAGTCCTGGGGGTGATAGGAGCTGAACACAGAAGTTGCTGCTGTGTTGCACTCACAAAGTAAAACAAGAATGTCTGTAATACAGAGAGAAATAGCCTTTAAAAGATCTGGACCTGTCCTTTTTCACTGTATCATTAGAATTTTTGCCAAGTGTACTTAAAGCCAAAAAAAAAGTGTGTTCCTGGCCAAAAAATTATATCCAATATAGCACAAATGAACATAGCAGAAAATTAATCAGATAACAGCAGTGCACAAGCTGTCAGGTTAACTCTTCTGCTTTGGGGACTCCCATCATAAACTGCAGTGAAATAAAATCTACAGACTGGAAGCAAAAAGAGAGGAACTATTTGCCACAGTTTCTGCTTTGGGAGCTCACTAAGCTCCTTGCAGACCTTCAGCTTGTTCTAAAGGAGGACTTGTGAACCAAAATGAAATCTAGGGAATGTTTCTGCCAGTACTCCAGAGATCTAGCAACAGCTCTTGGAAGTAACCATGGATGTTTTGACTTCTTTTTCAATTAATGTTTTTTTAAATGGAACTACTGTGCTGTGACTGGGATTCAAGTTGGAACTTCACATCCCCCAAGACAACTGGTGGAAGCCTTGGATTAAAACGTAGCAAGTTTTGGCAAATATGTTGCCTTTTAACTTCTTTGTCTGAGGTTTATCTGTTTACCTTTCAGAATTGTAAATTGGTTTCCTATTAACCTTTGCTTGCAAGTAAACTTAGATTCAGAATAAAAAGGAGCAAAAGTAGGTTTTTGTCAGGAAAACTTTCAGCAGCAAAACAAGGGTTGCTGGGCAAAACTGGTAATTGTTGCAACACAGCAGATATTTGTTTTGCTTATTTATCTAGGTAGAAGTTTAGGTCAGAACAACTCCAGCTGCACTAATTTTGTGATCTGTACATCAATGCAAATTGTTGAAAGCTTTGTTATCTGTTTCAAGAGGTGGTTTAAAATAACTTGCTGGATCAGCTTTATTCCTGAATGTTAGATCTGAAACATGCTGGTTTCCTAATCTTTCCTTTTTGAGCACTTTGCTCTGCACAGCGAGTCAACAGAAATCACAAGTCTGGGGAATGTTGATAGGGAGAGCTTTATTGTTCAGCAAAATAATTTAGAAGGGCAGAATGTGTCTCCAGTACTGTCTTGTGTGTTCTGAATGTACTCCCAAAATGGAGATCACATTCCCAGTCAGGCTGGCCAAGAAGTGTAAGGCAAAATTTGAGCAGTTCTGAAGGGTTGAACAAGTTCAGCTGTTTGGAACTAAAGCTTGTGTTGGTGGGAAATTGAAAAGTGTTTGGTTATGAGTTCAAGTTGGGACAAGTTGTGGCTAGGGAGGTTGGTATCAGTTCTGTGCAAACTATTACTTCCTCACTATGAATTGGAGAGGACTTTTGAGTCTGGGAAAATGTCTCTGTGGAATCTCTAATCTGCTCTGCTGATTTATTAAAAAAGGATTTTCCAAGCTACATTAAGGAAACATGCTCTGCTTCTTACTATGACTTTACTTGGTGACTTGATTTGTTATTTTTCATCAAGAATATATATTTTTTAAAAAAGATGAGTAATTCCATTTGAGGGCAATCCAGTATGGTCTGCAGAAATGACTCTAAAACAGGTGAGGGCTGGTACAACAGGGCAAATCATCAGCTCTGTGTTTCTGCAGGGAGCAGTTCATTTGAGAGGACTTTGTTTCCAAGGGAATCCAGCAAACACATCCTCTCAGTTCTGTGATGAATAAATGTCTGTCATGAGCTGAGCATTACATGCTGCCATAAGCTGCTGGGTTTGTGCAGTGGAGGCTGTGACGCCGTGGAACATCTTTGTGATTCATGGGATCGCAAAGCTGGGGTGGAAATCCAGGAGCTGAGCTGCTTTCTTGTCACTGGAGAATGGACTTTCCATGCTTCTTAGCTGGATTGTTCTCCTCCACGTCACAGTTGTCCTTTAAATGAAGTGATCCTCAGTTGGCAGAATTTTCAGTGTGATAAATTGGGATCTCAGCATTGCTGTTTGGCATCTTCGGGATTCCTAAAAGACAGCTTCTGTCTTGGAAGGTGTTGTTGCAAAGGAGAAATGCAGAAAGGAACAATTATATATTTTCAGTAATTTGCAAAGCAAGTAATTACTAATGGGTTTTTTTGCTTTGCTGTATGCACTGAGGTTTCGAGGTGTTTATAGGAATGGAAATTATGGTTCACGTTGGCCACAGCTATTGCAGAAACATTGAACAATTGGGACTTCCTGAAATGTGATCTGCTGCTGCTTAAATATTCTATATTGGTTGGAGTTAGCCTGCTATTCCCAATAGATTTGACTCATACTCCTGGAAACTTGCTTTCTTTGAAGCTAATTTCCAAATGTAAACAAATCTGCAGAATGTGCTTGATGTTTTGGGCTGGAGAGCACCTCAAATGCATTTCTGCAACACAGACATCAGTGACTAAATGCTTCCCAAAAGTGAAGCAGGCTAATACAGTGTTGAATTAACCTTAAACCAGCCAGTTCATCTTGAACTGTAATTATTACCATTATCTGGAGCTGTGTGGATGTCTGTGTCTGTGATGGGCTGTGCCATCCCTGAGCTCTGTGCTGTGTGTGGTGTTTAAGGTCATTGGTTTCTCTAGCCTGGGCCCATGGGTCCATTTTTGCTTTTATTTCTCTTTTTCAAGCTTTCTAACATAAGCTGTTAGTGAGCCCTGGACAATGGCACCCTGGTGGTAATTCTTGCCAGAGTGGTCAAATTGAGCATTTGCTGAAGTTCAGGGCAAGCACAGAGAAAGGTGGCTGAGTTCACAGTGTTTATTTTGCTGTGCAATCTCCCTTTTGACTTTCTTGTGACACTGTTTAGCAGAATTTAGCCAGTCTGTCTGCAGTCCCACTTCCCACTGGGGCATGTGCCTGGCCTTGTCTGGTGCCATCTCACTTTTTTTCCTTCAACTGCCTTAAACACATTTTCCCTCAATCTGTCAGCCCTTGTTTAGGTTTATTTTTAAAGGGAAAGGGAGGTAACACACTGTGTAACTAAAAGCATCATCCTGTTTACTGTACACTTCCCTTAGTTTCCTTCCAGTTCTCTGTGTGTTCTTTCCTTTCAATCTTAATCAGTTCAGAGGGAGAAAAAAATACTTTTGCTTTATAAAAACTCTCAGAATCTTCAATTTTGTAGGCCCAACAGAACTGTCTTATGCAGGAGACTTTGGAAAACAATGTTGATTATTAGCACAGACAGGTCAGGTCTTTCTTCCCTGACACAAAATAAATATTTGGAAAAAGGATGAATGTTTTTGTTACAGTCAGGTTTAAGCACAGATTTATTTTTGTAACTGGGTTTGTGAAGTGTGTAGATAACCTACAGTAGAAGTTAGGCAATCTGTCTTTCAGGAACTTTCCCCCAGTTACAAGAGAGGGAATTCAGGTTGCAGATAGGTCATGGGAGGTCAGCTCTTTGGAAAATCTGAGGAGAATGGACACAGCTCCCAGCTCTGCCATGAGGAGCATGGCAGGGGTGTGCTTCTGCCAAGGGCTCACTCAGGGAAACACTTTGTGGAAGTATTGCCTGGTGGTTTTATGGTTTTGCACATTAAATATATAATATATAAAATATTTTTAGAAATGTAAAATATCTCATAGTGGAGAATCTGCACTTTTGCTATACTCTGAAACAGTGACTTTACATTAAGGTGTCTCAGTGATGGAAAAATCCCATGTTACACTTGGTTAATGCAGGTACAGACTTTGTATTCTCACATTCTTAAATCAGTTTTCTTCTCTTTTAGGAAATGCCCAATTCTGTCTTTTTGGTCATGGAGGTATGTGTTAACATGTATGTTTCTGGTTGATTTTAAAGACTTTTAGACAAAACTATTCCTTTGCACAGCTGCAAACTAACCATGGCTTGCTAAAACAAACAATTTTGAAAAGTAAATTATGATTTTCCTATGCCCCATTAAATTTACCAGCACTGTTTGTTTCATAAATTATTCAGTTTCATGTTATGATACTGTAAGTATTGATGAAGTGTGACACCTCAAATTATTAATTACAAATAATTGGCAAAACAATTTTAAGGCAAACAGCTGGAGGGGATCTAATTTACATTAAAAGATTACAAAGTGAAATTATGTAGCAGGTGTTTCAGTGCTTATATTTTGAATAAAACCTTTTGTTTTTAACAGTACTGCAATGGTGGGGACTTGGCAGATTACTTACAAGGTAATTTATTACTGTATTTCCCTATTATTTTCCTTTACAAGATTATATTCTGTATTCCTGACATCCATTGGTATTTCTCTGGGATTTTTTTGCTTGTGCTTTAAATATGGATAAATGAGGGTGAATATGATAATACACAGACATAAAACGCCTTTTTTTTTTTTTTGCCACAGCTGAATGTAACATTCCCTTATTTGTCAATGAGGGAGAAGCTGTAGTTAACCATCAGTAGCATGCTGAAAAAATGTGTGGGTTTCTATTTCTAAAACTGCATTTTGGGGGCTGTTCCCAGTGTTTTGATTCCACCTGTTTTTCTTTTCCAAGATGTGAACTTAAAAGCACTGATTTTCTTATATAATAATGCTCTGAAGAAAGAGGCAGTGCTGGCTTAGGGGAGATTTTCCATGGCTCTGCCCAAAGTGGGGACAGAATTCATAAACTATGATAAATGGATTCTTATTCAAAGCAAAATTTTGATCAGAGATGTTAATCTTCATATTTTTCATGATGAAAATATTCTACTTGCCCTTGTATCTCAGCCTGTTGAAGGAATCTTTTTTATGCACAGCTATTGTTATGGTAACTGTGTTTATTAAAAGCCTAATTCACTTGACATTAAAACCTTTGGAAATACTCAGTGAAATCCAGCTCCTGTGTTCAGTGCTTTTTTGGGCTGCAGAATGAGATAATACCTTCAGAAGAGACTTTCAAAAGTACATCTCTTTTTTTTTGCTTTCAGAATAAGTTTTATCACGGATGAAATTTCTGAGCAGAGTGGTTCTCAGCATCTCCATAATCATTTGTTTACAGAACAAATTTTGTGGCTTCAGGTTTTAACGTGATTTTTGGATGCACTTAATGTGAAGTTCTTTTATTTTCTTGGCTCCTTTGCCTTTTTAGCCAGTTGAGGATTTAGTGGCGATTGAGAAGTTTTACAATTACGATGCTACCAAGCTGAACAAACCACTGGAAAAAGAGATGATTCAGAGTTCTGTAGCTGCTCTAAAACTATGGTGATATCTGTATTGTTGAGGACATTTCCATTTGTAGAAAACCACTGGACACTGGATCATTCTGAGTGTAATTCATGATGATTAGACTATAACTCATTATGTTTTCAGCTGATCACTGTGAAGTTTATCGCTTTTACCTAAAAATATTGATATTTACCCTCCCCCCTGCTCCTGTATGTGTGACTGCCAGCTAAGGGGACTCTGAGTGAGGACACCATCCGAGTGTTCCTGCAGCAGATTGCAGCAGCCATGAGGATCCTGCACAGCAAAGGCATCATCCACAGGGACCTCAAGCCCCAGAACATCCTGCTGTCCTACGCCAGCCGCCGCAAATCCAGTGTCAGTGGCATACGCATCAAAATAGGTACATTGCCCCTGCCTGGAAGGGTAAATCAGCTCTCTTGGGTTGTTCCCCTCCTCAGAAATGTCTCTCCAGTTCAAGTACTGGATATGGAGTGTATTCAATTGATGCAAATCAGACAGCAAGTCAAGAATGATGAGCTTCGTGCTGTGCTGCATTCTCAGGATAAAAAAAGATTGAATCGTAAAGACCTGTTTGATTAAATCTGCAGGACAAATCTATTCAGCTGATGTTTCTAGTACCAAAGTACTTTAATTAGGCATAAATCTAACTTTTGAAACTTGAAGTAGCCTTTAACCCATTTCAAAACTCTGTGTATGCAAGACTCCAATTGCAGTTCCAGCTCCTTTCTTTTTTAGTGGTACATCCTCCTAAGGGTTATTTGGGAGGTTTAGAAATGAAGGTTATTATCTGTTTTTGGTGTGGCAGAAGGGAGGTTTGGCCTTGTAACAGGAGAGGGATGTCAAAGATTCAGGATACTACCAAACTCCTCTGCAAAGGCCGCTTCAGGAGTTTTAATCACTCCTTGTTGTCTGTTAAATGTCTATTTAAAACTACCTTGTTTTTAACAAGTTCTTTCCCATGCTTTTGCTCAAAAACTGCACAGGGGAGACAGAACTTCTTCCCTTGCTATCCTTACTTGATAGCTTCAGATGCTTTTGCCTGCATGGAAAATTCAGGCACCTGAAACTTGACTTCTTCAACTTGTACCTGGTGTGATTTCACTGCAGGCAGATTGTATATTCATCACTCTTAATGAGCCATTTATATTTAGCCAGTGACTTTAATCCTTTCCTGCTGACGCCAGCCAGGCTGTTCTGCAGCTGGGGAGGTGCCTGAGCAGCAGTTTGTGCAAATGATGTCACTGCTGCTTCTTGGCTTGCTCATTTGGAAGATAATACATTATTCTTTCAGCATGACCAAGATTGTACTATTCCATGTAGCTGCCTAGATATTAAACCTGTCTTTTTTCAATCCCACTGTTAATTGTAGCAGATTTCAGTCAGAGACAGGTGATTTCTAAACTGTAAAAATTTGAAAATGATCTTTCTCTTCATTGACCGAGGTTGTTCTTTACACAGCTGACTTTGGATTTGCTCGTTATCTGCACAGCAACATGATGGCTGCAACTCTGTGTGGTTCCCCTATGTACATGGTAAGGGATATTTCACAGTATCTTGCTTATCTCAAACATTCTCCTGCCAGCACAAAATAGATGACTGCTTGCAGATTGGCAAATGCCTCATGTTGCTTTACAAGGATCAGGGACAGAGTGCAGTTCCCCTTTCCATAGTTTTACTACCTTTTTTTCTTTTCCTTGGGATTTGGAGATCATGACTCTTAAAATCAGAGAGACATCAAACATTTCTTAGTGGTTCTTTGTCCAAAAGAAGAACTGCAGAAGCCAAGTAAATAACACTTCCCTCTTCTTCCCAAACATGCCAAATGCTGGATGCTTTCTTCAGAACATCAGCATTTCTAGTTTCTTTGTGGTTTAGAAACTCAGCTTTCATTTTAGATGGAGCTGGTACCTCTCAAGCCATGTGATGCACATGAAAATGTTAATTTTCTCTTACAATGAAGTGGTCTCTGTTAATACTGCTCTGACAGTAGATTCATATTGCTGTGGCTTTCATTTTTTTTTTGTTTTCCCTTCTGAGACTTTGCTGTTCTTTCCAGGCCCCTGAAGTGATTATGTCTCAACACTATGATGCTAAAGCAGACCTGTGGAGCATAGGAACTGTGATTTATCAGTGTCTTGTTGGAAAACCACCTTTTCAGGTAACACTTCCTTTCCTTTTCCCTCTTCTCAGTCTGAAGGACATTCTTGGGGCTCTTGCTTCTAGTCAGGAAAGCAGAAGCAAGTAATGTCTGAGTGTTGGTGCTGCAAAGGCTTGAGAATACCAAGGGAGGAGTTGTTCATGCTTAGTCTGCATGATGAGTGTGTTCAATCCAGAGGAAATACATAAATAAGGAGCCTCAGTGCTGAGGGCACTGCTCTGCTTGGTGTTTTCTCCTTTAATGCCCATATGCAAAAGTCTCCTTTTTGTGTATGTGTGCTTAAGTACAAAAGCTATTTCCTCCATGAAACCGAGCTTTAATTAATGTACATTTTTATTTGACAGGCCAATAGTCCTCAAGATTTGAGAATGTTTTATGAAAAGAACAGGAATTTGATTCCTAGGTATGTCACCATGGCCTTTCCTGTCACTTACACTTGCTGATTGAACACTTTTTCATCTTGGGGAATGCCTGGGATTCATGAAAATACTTGCTATTGCTATCTTTGCAAGGATGTAGTGTGATACCAGTGAATCATGTTGCATCTTGCCTTCATTGTAGCTGAAACTAAATGTACTAAGGCTGTAAAGCACAGATAGTGATGACTTAGGGATGTGGCAGAATGCTGATTTCCTGAAATTCAATGTGCCGTGCATTATTCAATGCAGGCATTACATTTAATGCATATTTTACTTCCTCTTGTGTGCAGCATTCCAAGGGAAACATCAGCTTACCTGGCTGACCTACTGTTGGGTTTGCTTCAGAGAAACCAAAAGGATAGAATGGACTTTGGTATGTATTTATTTTTTCCTCTTGCTCTTTTGACTTTCCATGTTAGTTGTATTCATGTGACCAGAATAATTATCTTGACCTTTTGTCCACAGCCAATTACATGAGAAGTGAAGTGGTTTTTTTTTTTTCTTCTCTGTTTTCATAGAGAAGGCAGAGTAGCTAAAACAAATCACTGGATAACTACTGTCAGTATTAAGTGATGCACATAAATCATGTCTTTGTTTTTGAGTAGTGAAATATAAATCAGTTTAATCCTTTCAATTATGCCCTTTCCTTTAAGGGTTTACTGCTATACCTTAGATTTCATGTTGAAGTCTTATTTCTGTTACTTTAACTGGTGTTTTGGCATCAGACTGGGAGCAAACATTTCTGATCTCCATGTGATGGAAGAACCCACTTTGGAAACACACTATTGAAAAGTTACATCTTGATTAATTCTTCTTAGCTGCATCATGTATGTCATGATATTCGTGCTGCTTACTTAAATTTCATAGCACTAGTTGTTACTGCAGTTTTATCATAGCTACCAGGAAATGTTAATCTTAAAATTTTAGTTCAGATCCAGGAAAAGCTCACAATAATTGGGTAGAATGTCACAAATTATATTGACAGTATCCAGAGGTCAGTATATAAATCTCTACATGTAGGAGAAATAATACATCACAAATATGGACTGTGAGTAATGAATTCCACTCTGCACTCTGGGTGTGCTGATCCCTACAGTTTCTTCAAACATGGGAAATTCACTGTATCACTTGTGGTGGTGGGAGAAAGCGTTTGTGCTTCGAAAGAAAAACAGAAAGCAGAAAGGCAGTGATGAAAGTCATGTTTTCCTTGGCTGAGCCACTTCGAGGGCCTCAAAGGGGCTGCTCTGGAATGTGCTTAGCAAAGGGAGTGAAAGGGAGAGTTTACAGCAGAGCCCAGTGGCCTGTTGTTAAAGTAAAAATAGCACTGGAAATGTTGTTGATCTTCCAGCAATGTAAAGTAGAACAGCAGGTGTTGTACAAAAGCTGGAGAGCACCTGATCCTGTGTTCAAGTGAATAATTACATTGTTCAGGCATTACAGCTGGATTCCTTCCCTTATCAGGTCATGGAGAAAAGTGTTGCTGAAGGAAGGGACATACTGGAAGCCTCAGATTCTTTATCTTTTTTTTTTCCTCCTTGTTATTTGCTTATGTCTGAGGCACAGCATTGTTTTTCCTCCAGTGTTAGGACATTAAAGTTCACCCAGCTCAGCAGCTGGCTCCCACCAAGCCTCAAATTCCCTGAACCAGCTGAACACTGCTCCTTGCAGAACAAAACTTTCCATGTAACCTGGTGGCCAACTGGTTATGCTCAATTAAAAGTGCCTCAGCATATCCATTTACAACAAAAGCAAAGTATTTCTAATGTAACAACAGTGAGTTCACTGAGGAAATTGTTAAAGAAATGGTGTCTAATTCTGCTTTATGCATGAACTGGCTGCACAGGTTGTGTTCTGCTGTTGGGAAGTGGAAAGGAGAATGGCTCTGCTGTGATTTTTTTTTGCCACCTAAGGTGTAGCATTAATGGCTTAAAAAATAAATGTCAATCCTTGGAAAAGGCAGAGCTAAAAATACTTTCAGTGTCTGATGTGAAAAATGCTCACTGTTTTGAAGAGCAGACTAAAACTGAATTGCTACCACAGAGAACATAATTTCCTCAGCAGTATAGGGATGTTTCTTGTGTACATGGCTTTAAGTGCAGTCACAAGATTTCTTCTAGTGATTCAGTCTGATTTGCCTTGCTGACTTGATGTTTGAAGTTATTAAATTGATTCTTGTTTCCTTTCCAAACTCTATAGCAGCACATACCATAGAAAGCTTTAATCTTTTATGAGCTCTTCACCCTCTGGCTCTGCAGTGTTGATTCTGGGAAGGCAACCATTTATCACCATCTGCAGTACAGTCTGTAAATTCTGTCATTGGTACATCTACTCACAATGGTGGTTGTTTCTTGTTCTACAGAAGCATTTTTCAACCACCCTTTCCTGGATCACGTTTCAACAGTGAAAAAATGTAAGTAGCTGTTGGTTTTTTTTTGGTTTTTTTTTCACTTATTTGTGTGAATGATGAATGTTGCGGGCTGGGAGGGAGAAAGATCTGCCAAATATCACACTAAGTGTTTATGAGACATTTTCCTCAGCCTGCCTGTTGTTGTGCTCTATTATGAGCCTGAGTGTTGAATCCTTTCTTGTATTATGCCAGACTGAAATGTGATACTTATTTACTTGTTCTTTTGACGTTTGCACTGAACTTAAATACCCTCGTGTGATTGAGGATGTGCTGTACTTATGAGCTGTGTAAGGGCTTATGAGTGAGAAACAGTGAGGAAATTTGTTTGAAATTCAGCCTTTTGAAGTCTTAGTCTCTTTTTTTTTCCCCCCTTTGGGTTTTTCTCTTCTAGCTTGTCCTGTACCAGTGCCCACATACCCAGGCTCAGTCTCTGGCAGTTCCTGTGGTAGCTCTCCTTGTCGCTTTGCTTCTCCTCCAGTAAGTTCTGTGTTACACAACAATCTCCAGAAAATAATTTTATGTAATGTTTAGCCAAGGATTCATGAATTTTTAAAATCTTTTAATACTTGAACACTGTAAACTGTCATGTTTAGGAGCAAAGAGCAGGGAACACCCCTGTCTTTTCCTTAAATACCATTAACACTTTGGTGCTCTCTTATTCCTTGTGTTGTATCTTGTGGGGATTTTGTTGTTCTTTTTGGTTAAGGTAAAAAAAATACATACAAATATCAAATGCTGGAGCAGCAAATCTTTAGATAGTCTGGTGTGGTTTGCAATGTAATGGCTGTTACAGATAAATTTTGAATTGGCCCTTTTGGCTAAGGCCCCTTATTACAAACCAGTGACTTCAATTTTATGTGACATTTGGAACAGGTACATCTGTATCACCAGGAATGATTGAATAAATCACAGTTGTTTAAACTCACAGCCTGATCAACTGTCTAAACTGACACTACAGGGTTATCCAGGATTTGAAATGTCACAGTTCAAAAGCATTTCTACTTTCTGAATCACTGGATTTACAGTGGGTTTTTGTAACTTTGTTTTTCCCACCGCCCCCTCCAGTCTCTGCCAGACATGCAGCACATTCAAGAAGAAAATTTGTCTTCCCCTCCACTGGGTCCTCCTAACTATCTTCAAGTCTCTAAAGACTCTGCCAGTACCAGTAGCAAGAACTCCTCTTGTGACACAGATGACTTTGTTCTTGTCCCACACAATATCTCTTCAGACCATTCATGTAAGAACCTTTCTTATTTTTACATCTCAACCCAATTTTCATTCATAATACACTTCTACCTCCTGCTGTTCTTTGGCTCTCTTTGCTCTAGATGTGTCAGAATTCAAATTGAAGTTAATTTATGTAGTTTGATTCCTCTTTGGAAGGAAACCCTTTGGTACTGCACATCCATCTGGGACATTTTTATCTTCAGTTGAGCAGCCAAATATGCAATAAGGGTGGTTTAAAGTCATGGAAAACAGTGGGGCTTGGCAGTAGAAGAAGAGATTCAGTTGTAAACAACTGCTGATAAAAGACCCAAGGATTCTCTTGGAATTCTTTGTGGAAGCAGACACTTTGTTTCCTCCAGACTCAATGAACATTTATACCTCATGCTCTAGAGCTTTAAATAACAGGTGTAGGTGAAAACATAAAACACTTCCAACATGAAAGGTAAAACATCAGCTTGGGCTTATACAAAGGAAAAACTTGGATGTAGCACATTTATGACATGGTCCCAACCTGAATTGCACAAAACCAACTGATTTCTGGATGATGCCACCAATCTGTGGTAAATACTTGACTAAATGAATGCCTGAAGGGTTTCTGCCATCCATTGTTGCAAACATCCCAGTGCTGATACCTTGTACTCCTAAACAATAGAGTTTATTTCAAAATTGTTATTAATACAGCAACAACTCACAAACAAACAGCAAAATAACTTGGTAAAGAGCTCCCTTCCCCAGTTCCATTTTTGTGGGGGGTCACATTTGAGGTATTTTACTACACAAAACCATTTGGGGAAACTTCTGTATATTCACAGAAGTGCTTTTTTTTCTGCAACAGCAATACTGGAAATTTAATTTTTTTTTTTCTGATTCTGCTTGCTGATGTGGGTTTTCCATGTGTTCCCTCCTGCAGATGATATGCCTTTGGGAGCAGCTGGCAGGCGGGCTTCCAGTGAGTTCTTGATGTGTGGAGGGTAGGTGTGCTGAGCTTCTTCTGAAAGAAACCTCTTCTTCTAAAACTGCTGCTGCAGCTGCAGAAGGGAGTTCTGGGCTTTTGGCACTGGGTTGTCATAGCTCTGTGGACTTTCTGAAAGATTAACAAGAATTGAATTTGAGTATCTAAACAGTTCGAATTGAGGAAGTTTTGCTGCCAAGTAGAGAGTTTCTCTGGTGTGAGGACCTATCTTTTGACAGTGGTTTTTGTTTTCACAGGCAGTCACCATTAACTATTTCTGGAAGCTCAGGAACTGTACAGAAACCATCCACAGCCTCCTCTCGAAGTGCTGCTTCTGGTACACCTAACAGGTGTGTGATGTGGCCTTAGATTCTCTGCTATTTTATGGTTTTGGCTTTATTTATTTATTTTTTTAATTGTGAAACTGGACTAAAATAGAAGCCCAGCCTCTTTTCTCCAGGCTCTCTACCCTTCATGCCTTATCTGGTGCATCCCTAAAAGGTGTCCTTAAGGAGTTGAGAGCATTCTTTGTCTGTTTAAATTTTGAGCTGTTTAAAAGCAGAAATTTAAGGACACGACTGACTTGTCTTCTTTGGTGATGGGAAGCACAGCACAGCCTTCATGTAGTGAGTCAAGATGTTGAATGCAGATAGATTTTACAAAGTGGTTGTGAGAGAAGAGGAACTTTGAAAGCCCAGATTGCTGTGGATTTGTGTCTTGTGGCTGGCTTGGTTTGTCTGGTCACTGGGTGTGGCTTTTGTGCAAGTGAATATTGTGAATTTCACGGTTGTGTCTCACAAGATGCCAAAGTCACATGAAGGGGCTAAACATGTATTGCAGGTTTTCCATCAGCAGGACTGGTAATTAGTCCCCTTTCTTCCTCATGGCTGTAGGCTTCAGTTTCTGCTGAAGTTTAAAATAGAACTGATTTTCATCAGTGGGGCCTGAAATCTTTCCTGTGTTACATTGGAAAATGTAAAGCTTAATTATGGTGTTTAACTACTCCTGGAATATCTAAGCAGACTTTGTTCAAGTGATGAATTTCATGATGTTTTCAGTACAAACAGAAAGAGGATGAGTGGCTAACTGGGGAATAAAGCTATTATGTTGGGTGCATTTTTGGCTTGTGCCAGTGCTAGAGGGCTGCAAGTCAGCATTATTTGTTTAGAAATGCTTGTCACAAGAAAAGTTTGTTACTTTGTGCTGATCTTTGTGCAGTTGGGGAAATGTGCTGACAGGGGCTGTCGATACAGCTTTTAGCCTCATGTTTTATGTTTAAGGGCAGATAATGGGGATGGTTTGCCTGTAGAGATCCATTTGCTCTGAAGTGGCCATGTACAATGTAGTATAAATACACTGTTCTTTCCTTTTTTAAGTTGTGTTAGGCAGAGTTTTTAGAGTTAGAAATTATATGAAAATATGCCAGTTGTGTTATCTGTACATTACTAACAGCTAAATGGTCATGTGCTCAGAAACAGGTGCTTACTGTTCACTATCTGTACTGTAATAGTTTGATTTAATTACTGGCTGAGTTAATTCAGTAACTGCACTTGGGGCTGCATGGGGCATGGTCTGAAGAAAGCAAAGTGTGTGTCTGGTATTCTGCAAGATGCTGGTTTTGGGGTTTGATTTTTTTTCCCCCCTGACAATATTCTTTCATTGTTTGTGGGTTGTTTCTTTTCAGTTTTTTTGGTGTTTTACAGAAGGTTATGCCCTGTGAAACAGTGAATCTTTCTGATTAGCTGATGAAACTGAATTAATTGTGCCCATAGTTATGTTGCTTTATGTTGTGTGTCTTCACAGACAGTCTCTAGCCAGAATGGCCAGATTAGGTCGAGGTGGTTCACTCTCCTGTGGTTTATTACCAGTTCCATCCTCTGCATCTCAGAGAAACAAGATTTGCATGCAGCTCTGCACACATCTGTATTGCATTTTCTCTGACTGGTAACAAACCACATCAGACTGGAGGATGCCTGGCCAGAGCTCAGCTCTGGGCCTGATCTGGGGAGCCCAGCACTGTGCCTCTGCACCCCACTCACACAGCACTGCTGCCTCCTGTTAGCTCACAGCTCAAGAGCTTGCTTGGATTTACCTACAAGGCTGTGTGAGAGCAGGGAAAGGCATTTTCCATGCTGAGTTCTTTAAAAGTTGAAGTGCCTTCATGGTCTCCTGAGTGTCACTGCCACAGTTTAAATAACATCTGTTTCCCTCTCCTGGGGAGAGGCTCCCTGTACTCCCTGAGTGTGCTGTGTAGTCGTGGCAGGCTGCCCACAGCCTTCCTGTGGTTTCCTCTTGGGAGTCCTTCTCCTTGCCTGGAAGTTTTCAGGCTTTCTGCTGACTGTGTGTCCACAGCCAACATCCAAATTACTCTGTGGGATCCAGAAACTGGGTGGCAACAGCAGGACCAACTTACTTTCTTTTGCTAAGGAAGTTCTGTGCCTATTACAAAGTAATATTTCATTTTAAGTGGTAACAAAGACAATAGGACAATTACAGTAAAAAACGCCCAGATTTCTGTTCAGCTGGAGCCAGGCAGTGAGTCTTGTAACTGCCTGTCTTCTAGAGAATTGTTTTCACATTTCTTCTAAGAATTTGTAATCTTTCTTTAAAGACATGGTCAATAAAGGACCAGATAGTAAAATTATTATCTTCCAAACAGCCCATTTGTTTGAAATTTTTTCAGTTGAGTTCTGTTTTCCTTTAAAAGTGTTGGTTACTGATTACATGCAGTGCTTTGAGTCCCTTATCAGGAGCAAGATTGAGGCAAGGCAGGTCACTGACACTCCAGCTGAGCTTGGGCAATCTGCAGTTGGAATCTGTGGATTAATGTTCAGGTGTGTGGTTTGGTTCCTCCTGCCAGGGGCTGGTTCTTACATTACATAACATGTTTTCCTCCTGCAAGTTCATGATGTCTCTGGGGATATCTCTGCCTGTTCTTCGGTGGCTTTTGTCCACATTCCAGCCCTGCTCTGAACTTCCTGTCCCTGGCGCTCTGGGTTTTCCTAGAACACTATTTTCAAGTGTGCTAAACACAGCAGGCAGCTTGGCAGGGAGTCAGAGGGATCTGGAGATCTCAGTGATGTGTGACCAAGGGCTGACTCCCAGCTCTGTGTGATCCCAGCCAGTGCAGGGAAGGCAGGGAGTCCTGAACAGTTCCTGATCCTCCTCGGTGCAGCGTTGGAGCTGGTTAGGACAAGCCAAGATCGCAGTGCACCCAGGGAGCCCAGAAGAAGTTCATTTGCCTGTTTCCTAGATTTTCTCCAAATTCCTACAGTACAATTCTGAAAGAGTGACACCTGCCTACTGTATTCACCTCCTGTCTCCATCTCCTGTCTCCACACCTTCCAACTTCAGGCACTGTCAGCCTTCCGTGTCCCCCCGCAGCGAGACGGCGCCGATCCCGGTTCCCACCCAGCTCCGGAATTACCAGCGCATAGAACAGAACCTCTCCTCCACTGCCAGCCCCGTGTCAAACCCCCACGGATCACCCAGGTGAGCCTGGGCTTTTTAACTCCTTTCTCTTGGGTCTGCCTGGTGTTTGTGCCCTGGCAGATGTCCCTGCTTTCTTGCTGATACCGTTTTTTTTCCACGCTAAAGAGAGGTTTCGATGATAACAAATAAAAGCCCTTCACAATTTCAAGATTGGCACTTGAAATATTTCATGAAAACAAAATGAGCTTGTTCTTTCACTCAAAATGCAACCCAAGAAGGTAGAAAGATGAAGTCTTGCTTTTTTACTGCTCTTTGTGTATTGCATGGCATTACATCATGAACTGAAATGTCAGTAATAAGTTATGTTTTGTTTTCACACATGTAGTGATGAGATGAATGCTTTGTTCTGTAGAATATCAAGGAAACAATTTTTGGCATGCTAGTTAACCAGCTTGTCTCATTACAAAGCTCTAGTGAGCCAGGCTTATTCTCTGCCTTGTGGTCTACAGGATCAGGCTGGTGAAGGTCAAAGACTCATAAATAGACTACTCAGAACTCTGGAGATCTTTACAAAAACAAAACCCGGGGTTTCTTGCATTTTTTTCCAGGATCCCTGATTTGATTATAGTTGCTACATTCAGGGAAATTACTTTCCCTTAAATAATCTGTTTTCAGTTATCTGATCTGTATTCCAGACCCAATATGAAAATTTTGTCAGAATCTTTGCTGTTTAAAAAATGGGCATTTACAGCAGTACTTAGTTGTAAAATAAAAAAAAATTGATGATCAAGTTTTTTGAAGATTAAAGTTTACTAAGGGAAGTCTGTTTTAATGTCCTCCAGTTAACAGACTATTACATTCAAAGTTTAAAAGTCCGTAGTAACAAAGGGAAATAAATCTTGATTATTATCACTATGGAAAGCTTAAGTTCCTAGCTTTCTCTTGAAACACCAGTGCTTCCTTTAACTGATGAGACTCCTCAGGGGGGATTCTGAAGGTTATCTGAAGGAACCAGTGAGCCCAGTGTGTGTGTGTGACCATTGTTTTCCCTTTGCAGAGCCGGGGTTGTGAGGCGCTCCAACACCAGCCCAATGGGGTTCATGAAGATGGGCTCGTGCTCTCCAGTGCCAGCTGACACTGCCCAGGGCGTGGGGCGCAGGCTGTCCACAGGATCTTCCAGGCCATATTCTCCTTCACCACTAGGTAAGCACAGAAGTGCTTAGCAATTAGTAAAACTTGATCTGGAGCAGTCATTCAGAACTCTAATTCGTGCTTGAAATTCATCTTAAAACCCCTACCTGCCCAGCCAGGTCATGTGTGCAGAAATAACTTCTGTTAAATGGCTCACAGAAGTAAGCTAACTAGGTTTTTACTTGCTTTATTTTTGTAAGTGAAATAGAAAGTGTAAATCCACATTTTGGTTTTGTTTGCATAGTTGGAACCATACCTGAGCAGCTTGGGCACTGTTGTTGTGGGCAACTCCAAGGACATGAATCAAGGAGCAGAAACTTCTCAGGTGAGTGACTGAACAATGCAATCAGCATTATTTTAATAAAGCTTCTAGAGCATTTTGTGAAGGGATAGGAGAGCCAAGACACATTAGAACGGGTTAATAGGGGACACTGAGTTTTTGTGGAAACATCCCATTTGTGGCCTGGGTGACACCTTTGCCCATAACTAATTCCCTACACAGTAAGACAGTGACTGAAATTTCTTATTCTCAAGATGGAACAACAACTTTGATGAAGACTGTCTTTAACCAGGGCTGGTTTATAATGAGTGGTAGTAACATGCTTCTCAGAATCTGGTTTTGATAGACCAGCTCTGTCATGCCAGTTCTCAGAAAAGGGAGGCAGAGCTGCCAGTGCACAGCATGCAACACGTTTTCGTCATTCCCTTGGGAAATCAGCTGGGATCTGATGTTCCTGTTGCTAAGCAGTCAGCAAGTTTTGCAAGTCATAAATTATTATGGCATGCCAGCAGGAAAAAAAAATGAGATCAGGAAGAAATAGGACTTGAAGATGTTCTGAGACTGTTAAAGATGGAATTGCACTGTAATGCCAGAAGGATTGTGTGTAAGAATATGCAGCTCAGCAACTGTTCTTCTGCTCTGTGCACATTTTGGGTGCATTTTCTTCTCTAGCTCAAATACTAGTTATACATCTTATTTTGACTTTGTAAGATGTGGTATTGAAACTACATTGTGAGTTTTTCTCCTGTTTAACACTTGTACAAAACCTTCTGGACATGATAGAGCCTTCACTTCTTGGAGTAGCCATGTTTGAGAATGATTTCATCCATATGAAATAAATTCTATGATGTATCTCAAAAATTGCCTTTGTAGTTGCTGTGCCATTGGCTGGCTCAAAAAAAGGAATGAGTGAATCCTTAGATATGAAATGGTCTCTTAAAAAGTGAAAAGGGGTGTGTGTGAAGAGAATACAAAGCACTGTGTTTGCTTTTCTTGTTGCAACTTTACTTTGGATAGAGTTTTGGCAGGCTGTTGGTTTAGTGCCTTTTGCCAGTATCAAACTTAACTTGTGACACACCATAGCACTGCTTTTATGGCTGGCACGGGTTTTAATGTTTCATTTCTTCATATGTTTTCTGCATTCTTTTCCTCCTTGGTTTCACTTCTTAATTTGAAGTGACTGCAGTGGTATTTCTGTTTGTACAATACCACAAATTGCAGCAAGTCTGTTTCTCAGCATTTTAATGGGTATGGGAAGCAGTTTTTTGCTTTGGGTGAGGTGAGGTCATCTGAGCTGAGATTTTTCTAAGGACTGAAGATGTCTTTCGTAATGTAGCTTCTGAACTAATTGAGCTGCTCTTGCTGCCAGTGGCAGCAGAGGACACACTTTTAATTCAGAAGCCTTCCCTGGGGTGGCAACAACACTGCAACAGTAACCAGTGAGATTTCAGATTGATTCTAAAACGACAGGTGAAGACTTCCCAGTGCTGTGAGACAGACTAGCAGAGGGATTTCAGGCAAGCAAATTCTTGGCTGGAAAGTTAATGAGAAATAGACTTGATCCCTCTGCTAGAGCTGCAGGCAGACAGGCTGTTCTGAAACATACTGCCTAATGGAGTGGAATGAAATCAAGATGAAGTAGCTCATATTCAAAATCCAACTAGCAAAAATATGGGCTTAAGGAGGCTGAGAGATGTGTTGTAACAGCTGGGCACTTTACTGAGCAAACTGCAAGAAGTTTAGGGTGGGTTTTTTGAGCAGACATTTATGAAATGAAGCTTCTCTCTGAAGATTCTCGTGGCCAGCTTTCAAAAACCTTCCCTAGTTGTATNTTTTTTTTTTTTTTTTAAACACGAGTGAAACTCACTTCAGTGTCAGTTCTTGGAGGTTACAGACAGGCATTTTCTCTGGGAAGCTGTGACCATAAAGCTGAAGTCTGATGTACTGTTTGTAACTTTGCACAGTTCCTGATCATGAGACATAAAAACATACACCAGGAACAGAACATTTCATCAAACTTCAGGCCTAATTTTGAAAAGGAAGGGGCATCTTTGAGTAGGTGAGGTGTTTATAAGAGTTATTTCCCCAAAGCCCTCTGTTTAAATGATAACTTAAGCTCTCCCATTTGCTTTAGGAAAAACTGCACTTGTACCTAAGTGTGGACTTCTCTGTCAGCTTTTGAAAAAAAATCCAGTCTGACAGACTAAAAAGTAAACAACTGCTCAAAGTAATGTCCCCACACTGTTCCATCTGAACAATTTGGTTCTTTTTAGTTCTTAGTTTTCTTGCAGGAACATGAGCTGCCTTTGTGTCTGCAAATGAAGCCATTACACACAAAACAAGTTGTTAACATGCAATGTCACATTCAGGCTCTTGTTTGCAAGAATATCATTCCAGGCCTTGAGAACCTCTATTCAGCTTGGAATTTCGGTGCTGGTTATGCCATTCCTGCTGAATCCAGCCACTTTATTTGTCTTAGTGTAGGTTGCCAGATGTACTGCAGCTGCCAGGACAGCTGTCAGCCTGAAATTGTGCCTGTTTGGCAGCTTGGAGGTCTCATCAGTGTGGTATAGCAATAGTTCAAATAATCCATGGGCTAAATCCATTCTCCTTGCTATCTAGTGAGCTAATTATCAAACACATATCAATATTTGCAGTTTAATATTGTTCTCTGGAATTTTGGGCTTTATCAATACACTTTGCAAGCAGTTCAAGTAGAATTTTACCTTATTGTTTGTCATCTCCACAGGTTCTCCTATACCACCATCTCAGTCTCCACAGTCACTTTTGATGGGAGCAAGGTTGCAGAGTGCTCCTACTCTCACAGATATCTACCAAAACAAGCAGAAGCTCAGAAAGCAGCATTCAGACCCAGTTTGCCCATCCTATGCTGGGTATGGATACAGTCATTCTCCACAGCCAAGCAGGCCAGGTAGCCTGGGAACATCCCCTACCAAGCACATGGGATCCTCACCCAGGAGCTCAGACTGGCTCTTCAAAACCCCACTGCCAACAATCATCGGCTCTCCCACTAAGGTTTGTTAAATTTGCAATTTGCAGTAACAAAGTGCCTGAAATCAAGAATATTTTGGGGTTCTAACTTTGAGTTTTTTGGTGTGTTCTTGCTCTTGATTCTTAAAGGCAACAGCTCCTTTCAAAATACCTAAAACTCAAGCGTCCTCCAACTTGCTGGCCCTGGCAAACCGCCAGGGCTTGGCTGAAACCCCACTGCAGCCTAAAGATATCACTGACCCAAGGGACTTCACACACTTCCACTCCAGCCAGGCAGCTGACAAACAGGCAGGAGAACAGCACAGCAAAACCACCTTTGGCAGGTAGGCACTGCCAGGAGCAGAACATTTCATCGAATTTCAGGCCTAATTTTGAAGGAGGAGGGGTATCTTTGAGTAGGTGAGGTATTTATAATAGATATTTGCCTAAAGCCCTTTGTTTAAATGATAACTTAGAGCTCTCCCATTTGGTTTTGGAGAAACTTTGCATCCCTGGGGGAGGCAGCTGGGCAGCAGAACTGCACACAGCAACTCTCAGAGGGTGAAAAAGCTGTGAGGGGATGCTGAGGTTTGGTGTGTGCAACAGAAACATTTTGTACTGGCTATAAATATAGCAGGGACTTCCTGGAGCACTTTGTGTTGCTGTCTAGTTCTCTTTTGTTTTGATTAGCTGAATCTGGAATTTCATTGCCTCTGTAAAGCCTGTTCAGTTTTTGCTTGGAAATCTCTATGACAAAATTTGCAATATAAATTTTTCAAGAGAAAAAGGTCTCTTTATTTTTATGGTTTGCTCTATTTTAGAAGATCCATGTTAACAAGCAAGATTTCAATAATTTCTCTATTTTTGTTGAAAAATTCTCTGTAGTAAATACCAAGAATCTTAGTTATCCTTAGTTGCAAGTTGGATGATATTCCTGAATAACTTATTTTTTGGGAATTCCTGTGTTTTCCTCTCCAGATCTGTTAGTACTGGGAAGCTGTCAGATCAACAGGTAAAGACCACCCTTGGGGGCCAGCTATACCAAGGCAGTACAGACAGTCTCAACACAGAGAGGCCAATGGATACAGGTAAGGATCAGAGTGATACATCCAAGCTGTGCCTGGGTTTTTATGGAATGCCAGCTGGATCACAGTTCTGCTTCCAACTTTGAGAATTGGTTCTGACAATTTTTAGCCCCAGCACAGAAGGCTTTTTTTAGTGTTTAATGGGATCTGTTCCATTTCTTTAGCGTAGCTTTAAAAATAACCGAGACAGGAAAATACTTATTTTTGTGCTAAACACAGAAATATCTTGACTACTGCTTATGCTGGCTGGAGGGGTTTGGGATTTTCTGGTTTGGTTTTATTTTTAATTTAGCATTTGTGCCTTTTCATTTTCCACCTTGATTTCATATGAAAGCAAATTTATGTAACTCTGGGTGTTTGCTTGGATTTTTTTCTCCTCCTCCCTGAGCTTGTCCCTTGCCACCAGAAGTCTCCCTTCTGAGCAAGTGGAAGGAGTTCTGCAGGGCTGGTCTTTAGCCTCCAGACCTGTCATGATCTGCCTTTAGAATTTTTCTGCTGTATCTTTTGCTGCAAAACTGGCATCTTCAGGCTCTCAGGGAGTCTCTGTTGCTCTTTCCTGGGTGAGAGTAGAACACTGAGATAATGAAAGCAAAAAGATACATTAAGGTGCACTTAACTGTTTGTGTCTCACCAAGACTGTCCACTCAGCTTCTTTTATTTCCTGTGAGAACCTCTGACTAGTCCAGGGCTTGGATCTGTATCAAAGCACGTTGTGTTGCAGTGCTCCAATTTGCTGCATATAATTACCTCTTGGTGTGATTATATGGAATAGGGACTAACTTGCTGAAATGTTCCCTCCCAGCTCCAGCAGGAGCCTATGGAATTGCAATGGCAACTCCATCCATGGGAAGTGGGGCAAGTTCTCGGGCTGTCATGTTCACTGTGGGGTCCCCTCCAAGCAGTGCCACCCCTCCCACCTGCACCCACATGGTCCTCAGAACCAGAACCACCTCAGGTAAGACTTCCCTGGCAGTTGTGTGGACATTTCTCAAAGGCAGCACTTGGACTTGTCACTTCTGGGGCCTGATTGCTGCCTTGCACAGGGCCTGCAGTAAAAGTGCTCTGGAAAGTAGAGATTAATAGCAAATGGTTTCTGCCTTTTCCCCCCTAAAGAGGATCAGAGGCACAGATTTACAGTCCAGCAGGAGTAACCTCCTGTGTACACAGCTTTGCTCCCTCACTGGGAGTGTGATCTCTATGGCAAAGGTGGAGAGGAAAAGTCAGAATTCCGATTTTTGCATGCTGCCATGCATTGTCCCAGAAGCAGCACACCAGGGGTGGGAGCTGCCTGCAGTTTGGCAAGAATCAGCTGTGCTGCCAAATATCAAAGATCACAAGGTTAAGGGCTTCAGGTGAGCAGTGTGAAGCACAGCACAAGCTGAAGTCCTTGTCAGCCATGACTCCCAGAATCTGTTAGGAATTGTCACTGTTGTTGCAGCACAGCCTCTGCACTCTGTACAGAGCCATGTGAGGAGAGCCTTCCATGGGGCATTCTGTGCTGGCTCCTCATGTGTCACTTGCTGTCACCCACAGCCCCAGTGCTGAATCAGACTGAATGTGTGTGTTATTTTTCTTGTAGTGGGATCAAACAGTTCTGGAGGGTCTCTGTGCTCCACTAGTGGCCGTGTTTACATGGGCTCTCCTCCTGGGATTTATATGGGCTCTTCTCCTCCCGGGGCCGAGGCAGCTCCCAGCCTGAAGTACATCCCTTATGGTACTTCCCCTCCCAGCCTAGAGGGCTTTATCACTTTTGAAGCTCCTGAATTGCCTGAGGAAACTTTAATGGAGGTATAGAAACAATCATTTTGTGTTTTCTAATGTGTGATGTTGCTCAAACAGATGTGGTAAAAGCAGGATTGCTCTGTGTGCTTTGTAGTTCCCTCTGCACTGTCTCACATGTTGGTTTTTTTATTTAGGATCTTGAAAATATTGCTGTGTCAGTAGTTGCCAGTTTCCCTTTGGTAGTTATTGCTGCCATTTCATATGTTTGAATAGGTAACCAAAGGAACATGACTGCTGTTGTCCTCCAGAGCCTCCCAGAGAGGCCTCTGTTTAATGGCAGTGGATGTGGGTGCTGACAGTAACAAAGCCCTTCTGGGCATTTCATTGCTTCTTCACAGTCAGGGAATGATGTTCAATCCTACTTGTGGGAAGACTGTCCTATATTTTTTTTTATGTGTGGGGGAGTGACACTTTAAAAACACAAATTGGGGTGGTCTTTCCCCAGAATGCTATTCTTGGAGTGTACATTTCTCAAGACAGATTGCTGTTTTGGTTTCTCATTCACATCTTGCTGGAAGTGTTTGGGTCCCTATTGAATATCTTTTATAACATGAATGCTTACCAGTACATTGTATTCTTCCCACAGATAGAGCTTAAAATGTATTTAGACCTGTATTATTAATGAAAATATGATAAATATTGCTAAGATATGTTTGATTAGTTTTGAAGGCTTCTTTTTGAGGAGAAACTCTGCATGTGTACTGTGTGTTTTACTGACAGCAGTGAGTTGTTCACTCCAATTGAAGTTTTTAGTCTAAAGTGTAAACTTTGGTAACAGCCACCTTTTAACACAATTTAATTCCAGAACCAAGTGTAAATTAGAGTGAGGCAGATCAGTTCTTGTGTAGGTATTAAGTCCATTACATAATAAAAGCCAAATGTTCCTCCTGGCTCCTCACACAAGTGCCAAGCATACTTTTGTGTTGCTGATAATAAAATAAGTAATTTGTCCCACTTGTGATTGCTTTAGTTCCTCAGGTTTCAACACAGAACTCCATGTACCAATTCCTTTGGCTTTGTTGAAAGACTCCTAAGTACAAGCTACAGTATCTTGAATTCATTAACAAAGAAGAGAACAAGTTCAGATCTGTTGGGGCCCATTTGGTTCTGTCATCCCTAATGCTGCCTCTACCACAATGTAATTCCTGCACAGAACTGACATAGCAAGAAATCTTTAAATGATTAACAAGAGTTTTAAATGTGGCTGATGGCTTAGGGTGGTTAAATTGCTGTCATCTTTCCCTCTGACAGAGAGAGCACACAGACACACTGCGTCACCTAAACATGATGCTGACATTTACAGAGTGTGTTCTGGATCTGACAGCAGTGAGGGGAGGAAACCCAGACCTGTGCACTTCTGCTGTGTCACTGTACCAGATCCAGGAGAGCATCGTTGTGGATCAGATCAGCCAGCTCAGCAAAGAATGGGGGTGAGTGTCCAGTCAAGGAGAGAATTAGTGAAGATCCAACACATCCAGAATGTATTGAAACTCTGCCCTTTTTGCTGGGAGTGGTTGTTTTCCTGTAGAGAATCTTTATTGGAATTTTTTTTTTTTTTGACAACTGAAGACAGAGCAGAAAGAGCAAAGAGCAAAAGATTTTTTTCTGGTCTGCCACTTTTCTGGGGAAAGGGTTGGGTTCAGCAGTGCATTTCTGAGCATGGAAATGTGTACCAGCTTCTGGCAGATCTGAGCCCTCATCCCTTCCTGTTGACTGAGGTGGAGGTGGGAGGGGAGAAGAGGTGTCCAAAATTGGTTTCACTGGAAAAAACAGTCAATCAGCCCTAATAAAAAATCAAAAGCAAGGAGAAATATGAGAAGTTTGAAGTGGTGGGAAAGGGCAGTTCTACTTCCTGCCTTCTTCCTGAAGTAATAAAAAGCCAACAGAAAGCCCCTGTAAAGTGTTTGCCTTTCACAACTGAGAGTTCCAGGGGGATAGGAAATGAAAAGTACACCCAGTCACTTGTGGTGAGACGTTGACCTCGGGCAGAGAGTCCCCACAAATAAGTGCTCCTTTTTCAAATGTCTGCATTTAAAGCAGTTTGTCTTTGCTGCTGCAGCTCCTAAATGAGCAGATGTCCCCTCACCCCATGACAGAGTGTTTGTGAAGGGAAGGGAGGGGTGGAGCTGCATTTTAAACATGTCTTCCTTTTCTGCTGTTGCTGGGTCCTGTGGGGTTTTGTGATTAAAAAGTGGTGTCTGCCCCTGGCTTGAATGCGTTCAAAAAAGGTATTTTGATGCATAAATTACTTTTTTTTCCCCCTCTTCTCCCTAGACAAGTGGAGCAGCTGGTGTTGTATATGAAAGCTGCCCAGTTACTGGCATCTTCTCTGCATCTTGCCAAAGCACAGGTCAAATCTGGGAAACTGAACCCATCCACTGCTGTTAAGCAAGGTAGATGCAACATCATCTAATTTGCTTTGCTTGTGAATTTTCTTTGCTGATACATCACTCAGAAAGTTTAAGTTGCAACATTTGTTCTGTTTTTCTTCTCTGCAGGAGAGCTGTAGATATGTGTAATTGCACAATTCTGATAGTAAACAGACAGAAACAGTTAGGAAATGGGTATTCATTAACTTGAAATGGAAATTATTTGATAGGTACTCAAGTCATAGAAGCAGTGGAATAAACAAACACTAACACTACAAGTTCAAACAAGTTTACTTTGCAAAGCTGAATTTAGGCTGAGTTGTTGTTTGGGTTTTGTTTATTTTTTTTTAAATTTCTTCCTACCTTTCTCCCAGTTGTGAAAAGCCTCAATGAGAGATACAAATTCTGTATTGGAATGTGCAAAAAATTGACAGAAAAGTTGAATCGTTTCTTTTCGGACAAGCAAAGGTTCATTGATGAAATCAACAGTGTAACTGCAGAGAAACTCATCTACAGCTGTGCTGTGGAAATGGTAAGTCCCTCCTCTTCCCTGAGCTATAGGAATTTTTCCTATATTCCTATTTTTTTCCTATTTTTCCTATTGCTGCCTTCTCTCACATATCTCTTCTACATAACCAGAAAATAGAATTGATCTTTTCAGTGACCACAAAGTAAGCTGCTTCAGTGATGAGAGGGAATTCTTGTGTCACACAAAAGATTCTGGCAAATGTTGTGTTTAACCCTGATAATGGTGATGGTGTTGTGCACAATTAATTTGTTTCTTTACAGGAGAGTGCAGGTGTAAGAATGAGCATATTTATTCATATCAAAAAGTGCTTTTATAGATTTTTTTTTTTTGTGCAGAATATTCTCAGTTACCACAGCACAGGTGCTGCATCCTCTCAGAATCACAGAATGGTTTGGAAGAGACCTTAAAGATCACCTAGTTCCACCTTCATTTTGTTGTCTTAGTTACAACAACACATCAGCTAAATCAAAGCTTAAAAATAGTTTCTTAATGACACTTTTAGGTGATTAATTCTGAATTTATCATTTTGCTACTTGCCTAATGGAGTTTCTGAAACTGAATGTGCTGACTGATTGCAGGTGCAGTCAGCAGCTCTGGATGAGATGTTCCAGCAAACTGAAGATATCACATATCGATACCACAAGGCAGCCCTGCTGCTGGAGGGACTGACTAAAATACTGCAAGACCCTGCAGACATAGAAAATGTGCACAAGTGTAAGTTCAGCTGAATAATGAAAATTACATGGAATTAACAGGTTGTAAAGTAACTCTGGTCATCACCTGCCTTGTGCCTCTCTCTGCAGATAAATCCAGCATCGAGCGAAGGCTTTCTGCACTCTGCTACAGCACAGTGGCTGTGTATGAGCAGTAGGAATATCCTGAGGACCAGATGGTGTGAACATAAGGGACCACATCAGTGATACTGCACTTTTTTCACTACAGCTTCATTGTTGTCCTTGTTCTGCCCCATGTGGAAGATGATTCTTACATTTCTGTGGTGACTACCAAAGAAACAGCAGCATATTCAAAGAGGAGAAATTCCAAAAGTACACTTGCCTTACCAATCCAGCAGCTCCTTTTCCTTCCTAGCAACAGAATTTAAAAGAATCTCTCTTCACATTTCAAACTGATCCTTGTACGTGTGCTTTGAACTTGAATGATCAGGGTTTGTTGTTTTTTCCTCGTGAGGTTTTTAGAGAGCGGATCCTTCTGCATCAGGTACAAAAAAAGACATTTCCCTCAGAAGATTCCCTCAAGAGTTTTTAAGCTGTTCAGAAAAATGTGGCTGAGTGAATTTGGGAAATCCTAACCATGTGCAAGTGCTGCTTGAAGCTTTTTTGGGGCTCAGCTGCCTTGTCTGGAGCTCACCTGTTGTACACATGGCTCAGGTTGTCATATGAAGGGATGGCAAACATGTTCTTACCCCAGGGGAAAAGTGGGGATGGAAGAAATTCTCTCCATCTGTGCAAAATCCCCAGGGAGTTTTCAGCTGATGTGGATACAATTTGATGATCTTCCTCCAAAATATTTTCTTTTGCACTAATTTACTAAAGCAACTGTATATTCATTTTTGAAGAACTATATAAAAAAATCTAGATAAAGAAGGCACAATGGACTTGGCTGAATTTCATTTCAGTGTACATAAAATTCTTTTCAGAATTTCAAATGTAGCTTCTAGAAGACTTTCAAACAAACTGTGTAAAAACTTGTATTCATGTGAACCTTTCCATTTTATACCTATTTGTCTAATACTTGAGTAACTACTGCTCTGGACTTTCTCAGTAATAGCAATGTTGAGTTGCTGGTTGTTTGCTTTTTCTATAGATTTGGTTGCATCTTTTGTTGTGCATGCAATATGTGCATTAATGCCTGCAGTCTTTAGGGGTGTAATGACAGTTCTCTGTAGTTTGTTTCTTGGGCAGTATTACAATAAATACTGTAAACTGAAAGGTTCTGCAAGGAACCATGCAAAAAAAAAAAGATTAAAAAAAAAAAAAAAACAAACCAGAAAATAATGTTGTGGTTTGAGATGCTGATAAAATGATGTAGAATCTCTACATATAGAGTGTGTGAAAAATCAGGATTATTTTGTGTGCATTTTGGGGGAGAGGTGGGAAGCTTCATTTAGCCTTATAGGCATTGTCATTTCAGGCATCCCATGAGATCATCAGGACAGCGATTTGCAAAGTATTTAGGCAGATCAGCTTCTCTGGAAATGGTTCCTATACTTTATTTTTGGGACTTTTTTTGTTACTCAACTGCTTGAATACTTGAATAAACCATTCTCCAGGACAAAATCATTTTAATCCTCTTAAACACAGTTGTCTGAACTATTTGACAAAGTTGTACAGGGCTTACACATCAAAATATTGTTTCAGTGTTGGGATAACCATGTGTTTCCTTTACTTTGACAGAGTAATGTACTTTTTACCTTATTTATCTGTATGAAATTCCAACAGTTAATTTGAAAGTGTTTGTTTATATAATGTTTGTATTTTTAGGTCTTTAATACGGTGTTTCTACCTCTCCTTTGTAATTGCATGCATTATTCTTGGAACTAGGTAATAACTCACTGAACTGTTGCGTAATAGCCTTTTTATTATGGCCTGTATAAATGTATATTAAGGTAAAAAATAAATACTGACACTAGAAGTGTTTCTATGGTACAACTGAGTTGCTGTGTCTCTGTGACCAGAGGTGTTAAATTTAGGAGAAATTCTCTACTTGCCTGGGTAAAGAAGTTGCTGAATGTTCCCCTCAGCAGCTGGACCTGCCAGCAGGGCAGGATGGGGCAGCATCCTTGAGTTCATTATCTCTGGATAGCTCTGGCACAAAGTGTCCCTGAGTTTGTTTTTCCCTGGCTTTAGGAAGACAATTTACCCTGCTTTTTTTTTTTTTTTTTTCAAATTTTTTTTAAACTTGGATTGGAAAACAAAAATGCTAAGTAGGATCCTGGGTAACAGCTGTATGATCTTTCAACAAGGTGCTTATTTGTTGCCTCTAGCAAAGGGGAGCTGTCTGGGCTGCCAGAACAGCATATACAGAGCTAATTGACAAAAGCTGGCAGGAAGTTAAAATTTCTATCCAAAGTTGACCAAAAATGGGCTTTGTTCACCTCACAGCTCGTACTCTGCCCAGCTGAGGCATGCTGTGGTAGCTGCTGTGTGGATATTGTATTTTTGAGTTGTACTATCAAATATTCCCCAATTTATTATTAAAAACCTCTCCACTTGTGAGTGGCACATAAAGAGGATGAGGAAGGAGTGAGCTGGGAATGCTAATGATATGTCTGAGCCCGAATCTAGGAACAAAGCAACAGCCTTAATGCACAAGTCTAGGAGATAGGCTGCTTTTCTCAGGAACTCACTGGGTTTTGTTGGTTTTCTTTCTTTCCTTTCAGGATTCAAGCTCATTCTCCTTCCCCTCTTGCCAGCAAGGCTACAGCTGCACAAACAGGAGGAGAAGAAAAGGGCTATTCTTGCTGGCTGTTTTCAGGAGGAGGAGACCAATGTTCATGGCCTGTCTTTCTGCATAAACTCATTCCACAAAGATCCTGAAGCTGTCCTCTGTCTTTGGCTCTCCGTGCTGAACAGCAGGTGCTTGTTTTTACCAAATACTTTTTTTTTCCAGCCTTTGAAAGATAGAACTTGAAAGGAGAGATTTGATGTGCTTTTCTAGTTCAGCTCTCCAGGATCTCCTTGAGTGTTCTGCACTTGCTCCACTCTGTCCATTTTACAAAATGTCAGCTGAGGAATCTAAAACACATTTTGATTCTGACATTTGCTGCTTTTCATAAGAAAGAAGTTGAACTCTCAGCCCTTCCTCTGACACAGAGGAGGAAATCCTGTTAATTTAACTTGCAACTAAGATGCTACAAGTTATTCCAAGGAGCATTTTGAGGAGGGAGCTGTTCCTGGGACTGCCTGGGTTTTGCATAGTTCTTGCTATTATCTTGTACAGCCACATCAAGTTATTACTACATCTCCTCAGGGTTCAGAGCAATAACTTATGATTCACCTATGTCCCAGTGCTGTGCCCAGCTGCACCAAAAAGGGAAACTTGCTTTTCATCTGGAGCAGGGAAAGCTGGATCCTGCTGCTTCCAAAGCTTGTTGAAGCTTTGAAATTCAGATAGGCTGGCTTGTGACCTGACTTGTGACCCACCTCCTTTTTGATTCCTGCTTCCTCTCCTATTTTGGGGGGCTTTTTAATTTAAATTTTGATCCTTTGACTTTTTTGTCTTCTCTGAGCTCTGCTTGCTACTATCTTTTTTTGACTGTCCAGGATGCCTTTTAAGTCTTTATGCAAATCTCTTTTTATCCTGAACTTCCCCATCTGACCTGAGCCATGGTCCTGGCTGTGGCTTCTCCCAGAGTGCCCCCACAGCTTCTCCTTTTTGCAGAGGAGTGAAGTCCATCAGGGTAACCCCTCTCCTGAGGTCTCCAAGTCAGCTGGAGCCCAGCTGAAGGAAGCCTTGGCACTGCTCCTTGGGACAAACACCTTTTCAATAGGCTTTTGTGCACGGCAGGCTCCCCCCTCCCCGCTGCCTGAAAGCCAGCCGAGTGCCAGTGGGGCTGTCGAGTCTTGTTGCAGTCCTTGTGCCAATAATTCCCATTGTTTCTTTGTGTCCCTTTCACATTTTCCATGGCCTGAACTCTGTCCACAATGCAGCCCACAGACCAGGGCTCTGTGTGACACAGTATCTTCTTCTGATCTGAGATCAGCCACAGCTTTCAAAACAAGTGATGCCATAAATGAACTGAGCTGCATTGATCCCTGTAGGTTCCCTAAAATCCTCTCCCTCTTGTTCATCCTCTGTACCCGCTTTTATGGTCGAGTGCTGTTTGGCTTTTGGATCTGGCTGGGTTATGTGACTTCCAGAAAACACTTGGAATTTGAGACTAGGCAGACATTTCAGCAGACACTGAGGATTGTAGCCGAAAACTTGAAGTTGTGTGAGTGTGGTGTGCGAGCTAAAAGGACATTATTGATCAGCTGTGTTATTTGGTGGACTCTTGAAACCAAATACTGCACAGTTTATCTTCCAAACCAAAGTCCTCCTTCCCAGGCTCTGCTGGGTGCTTTTGGAAGCAGGGTAAGGATAAGCACAAAGGGCTGCTCCCCAGGGCAGGGCAGGATAATTGACTCCAAAAGGGGAGTGAGGGCTACAAGGAGTGAGGGTAGGGGAGAATCTTGAGCTCAGCTTCTCAACAGAACACCTCTTGCTGCTGTAACTACAGATTAGAGTCCCTCCCCAGCACTGCTCACCTCCCAGTTCCTCTGGAGTTCCACTGCTTTCCCATAAATAGCTCTTTTTATTGTTTCTTAGTGATTGAACTAAAATAGAAAACACTGCCAGCTCCCAGGCGTGGGGAGCACGGGGTATTCCTCTGTCTCACTCGAGATCCCACACTTCCCTGAAATCCACGTGTCTCACCCAGCTGAGACTCTGCCATGCTAAAAAAGCCCTCAGCCTTGTTTCCTGTCCCTAACTGGCCAAAAGATGTCCCTAACAAGGACCAAAAGGGACTCTCTCACAGGATGCTGCCTCATTTCTGCAAAGGTTTATCCCTGCTGACCACTGGGATAACTGGGAGCTGGGACATCTGCTTCCAGTGTGCTGCCAAGTACAAGCAGCACTGTTGTGACATGAAAACCTGACCAGTGAGAATTTCACAAGCTCTGGAGAATCCATCCACCTCCCTGCTCCTGCTGCCAGCCTGGGTGGGTGCACTGCAGCAGTGTTTCCCCAGGCACAATGTAATGCTCCATGCTGACAGCTCAGGCTTTTACTCTGATTGCAGTAACATTAATCCTTCACCCAAATTCCCTTGGGCCTGCACAGAGCTCCAACCTGCTGTGCCTGCAAGGATGCTGACAGGATAAGGGGGAGCATTTCCATCAGGCAATGGTCGTGTGAGAAACATTCCTGCTTCTACCCATGTTTTCTTCAATGCAAACCCAGCTTTCCTCCATATACCACCTGGAAGGCACCTGTCAAGCCCAGCCTGTTTTTCCTTCTCATGTTTCTTCCTGCACACAAGTTTTAGCAGTTGCTCGTGTCATTCTGCCCCACAGCAGGGTGTTTACTGCTGAAATTTGTGCAACAGCTTGTGAAATGTTCCTGCTGAGCCATAGCCCAGGAGGTGTTAGTGAAGCCAACTGACCACAGAAGCCAAGCTTGGTGTTTGGGGGGAATTGTGTTCTACACAATCTGAAGCCAAAAGGCACTCCCAGCTTCAGCAGGAGAAGGGATGCTCTATGCTAGGAGCCCCCATCACCAGGGCAGGAGCACCCGGGTGCCAGCCCTGTGTGGCAGGGATGGATTTAGTGGGGTACAGCTGCAGCCGAGGAGCTTTAGCAGTAAAGGCTCTCGTGTCACCAGAGGCAGCATGTAACAACCTGCGTGCAATTTTAAAATAATCCCCGTGCTTTTCCTAGAACAAGTTGTGGCAGGTCTATTTTTAACCGGAATGTGCCCAGCCTTGCCTGAGCTTCTTTCTCCGCGTTTTTTCTGGCTCGCTTCCCACACTACGACTGTATCAAGGTTAATTCGACCGTCCTGCCGGGCTCCTCCTGCCTCCCCCAAAACAGCACCTGCCCGGCTTTGCTCGCCCTCCGTGCCAGGAGGCGGCTGGCAGGGCAGGGCAGGGCACGGCCACCCGCGGGCGTCGCTGCCCCGTTCGTTCCCCGCTCCCTGCCCCGACAAGGCCCCGCAGGGACTCTGCCCTCCGCCCCGGCAGCGTTTCACAAGCGGCCCGGCAGTGCCAGACCCGCTGCCACCCGCGGTGCTCACGGAGGACTGCGGCAGCCTCGCAGCGCTGCGAGCACGGCAGGAGCATCCCCGAGAGCGGCGGTCAAGGTAGCGGCGGTACCCCGGGGACACGTCCGTCATCCCGCTCTGCCTCCTTCTCCTCCTCCTCCTCCTCCTCTCTCCCACCGAGACCCCCGGGCAGGGAGGGGCAGCGGCGGCCCCGCGGCCTCGCCCGTTCCGCTTCCGTCATGTGAGCGGAAAGAGGAAGCGGCTGCAGCGGCGGTGACCCCGGTGGGCGGCGGGGCCGCGGGGGCGGAGGGCACTGCCCGGGGCGGAGGGCACCGGCCGGG
>VXAX01002284.1:64334-98584 GCA_013399835.1 Leptocoma aspasia | reverse complement strand
CCCGCCGCGCTCTCGCCGGGTGTCGCTCGGTGCCGCGGTGCGCGCACGGACCCCGCGCTCCGCCCCGCCGGGAGCGGCCCCCGGCTTCCTCGGTGACATCCCCACGCTGCCACCAACGCCCTGCGCTGCTTTGCAAACTTTTCTAACTCGGGGATTACGTAAGGCTTCAGAGAGATGCGGCGGAATCAGGGACGAGCGGCGGCGGGTTCTGGCTGGAGATGGGTGCGGGGTGCGGCTGGACGGTGCGAGCGCGTCCGGTGCTTTTGGGGGCAAGCCGGGCTGTGCGGCCGAGGGAGGGCCCTGTGCTGAGCTGGGTGTCACCGGTGTCTCCTCAGAGCTGAGCAGCCATGGAGAGGATGCAGCAGATCGTGGGGCGGGCCAGGGCTGCCTTCAGCTCGGGCCGGAGCCGCCCGCTGGAGTTCAGGATTCAGCAGCTGAAGGCCCTGGAGAGGATGGTGCAGGAGAAGGAGAAGGAGATCCTGGCAGCCATCAAGGCAGATCTGAACAAGGTCTGGGTCAGGGAGTTGCTCCCATCAGCCGTGCACAAACAGTGGTCGGCCCTGAAGGGAAAGTGGGAAGGCCAAGGGCTGCCTTTGCTGTGCTAAATGGCTTTTGCTCTTGTCCCCCTTGGCCCTGGCTCTGCTGCCACCATTTCCAAGAAGGAGTTAGTCTAAGGCAGAACTGCAAAAGCAATCCTGGCTGTCAGGTTTTGGGTTCTGCCTCCCACACCCAGACTGGCTGTCTTTGGCCAGGGACCCTTTGTCACTGCCAGTGACAGACACTTTGAAGCAGCAGGGCTGTGATGGTGGCTGTGGGAGGTGGGTGCCTTTGCCATCCCTTCCCCAAGCTCCCTGTTGTTTCAGTGTGGGCACAACGCCTACAGCCACGAGATCCTGGGCGTGCTGGGCGAGCTGGCCCTGACCATGGAGAAGCTGCCATCCTGGGCAGCCCCTCAGCCCGTGAAGAAGAACCTGCTGACCATGAGGGACGAGGCCTACATCGGCTACGAGCCCCTGGGCGTGGTGCTGGTCATCGGGGCCTGGAACTACCCCTTTGTGCTGGTCATGCAGCCCCTGATCGGGGCCATCGCAGCAGGTGGGGATCCAGCACAGCCCTGGCCTTGCTGGGGTGGTGGCTGGGTGCTGGGGGACAGGATGTGAGGGCTCAGTGTCCCTGCTGTGTGTGCCCTGCAGGCAATGCCGTGGTGGTGAAGCCGTCAGAGGTCAGCGAGAACACGGCTCGGCTGGTGGCTGAGATCCTGCCACAGTACCTGGACAAGGTGAGTGTGGCCCCGTGCCTGACATGACTGTCTTTGATCTGACCTGCTTCCAAAGGGCTCCTGCAGGTCCAAGCTAAATCCGTTGCCTGCTCCCTCGAAAGGAGCAGAAGCNCTCGGGCCGGAGCCGCCCGCTGGAGTTCAGGATTCAGCAGCTGAAGGCCCTGGAGAGGATGGTGCAGGAGAAGGAGAAGGAGATCCTGGCAGCCATCAAGGCAGATCTGAACAAGGTCTGGGTCAGGGAGTTGCTCCCATCAGCCGTGCACAAACAGTGGTCGGCCCTGAAGGGAAAGTGGGAAGGCCAAGGGCTGCCTTTGCTGTGCTAAATGGCTTTTGCTCTTGTCCCCCTTGGCCCTGGCTCTGCTGCCACCATTTCCAAGAAGGAGTTAGTCTAAGGCAGAACTGCAAAAGCAATCCTGGCTGTCAGGTTTTGGGTTCTGCCTCCCACACCCAGACTGGCTGTCTTTGGCCAGGGACCCTTTGTCACTGCCAGTGACAGACACTTTGAAGCAGCAGGGCTGTGATGGTGGCTGTGGGAGGTGGGTGCCTTTGCCATCCCTTCCCCAAGCTCCCTGTTGTTTCAGTGTGGGCACAACGCCTACAGCCACGAGATCCTGGGCGTGCTGGGCGAGCTGGCCCTGACCATGGAGAAGCTGCCATCCTGGGCAGCCCCTCAGCCCGTGAAGAAGAACCTGCTGACCATGAGGGACGAGGCCTACATCGGCTACGAGCCCCTGGGCGTGGTGCTGGTCATCGGGGCCTGGAACTACCCCTTTGTGCTGGTCATGCAGCCCCTGATCGGGGCCATCGCAGCAGGTGGGGATCCAGCACAGCCCTGGCCTTGCTGGGGTGGTGGCTGGGTGCTGGGGGACAGGATGTGAGGGCTCAGTGTCCCTGCTGTGTGTGCCCTGCAGGCAATGCCGTGGTGGTGAAGCCGTCAGAGGTCAGCGAGAACACGGCTCGGCTGGTGGCTGAGATCCTGCCACAGTACCTGGACAAGGTGAGTGTGGCCCCGTGCCTGACATGACTGTCTTTGATCTGACCTGCTTCCAAAGGGCTCCTGCAGGTCCAAGCTAAATCCGTTGCCTGCTCCCTCGAAAGGAGCAGAAGCAGGAGGCACAGGAAGGGTTGAGTTACTGTTAGAGTCCAAAGGTAGACTGATAAACTCTCCCTGTGTTTGTGTATGAGCTTACATAATGCTGCTGCAGTGTGACAGCCTTTTTGACACCCATGACCATATGGAGAGGTGTGTATGTACTTCTCACTGCAGGAGCTGCTCTTTTGGAGCTGTGCTGGGGAGGCCCTCAGGTCAGCACAGGTTGTGTGGGATGGTGGAAGTGCCTGGCTCTTCTTGAGAATTGGGTACTGGGTGTTCCATGGCAATATGTCCTGGGTTTTCATGTCCTGCTGAATGGCACTTGGAGGAGGAGGTGTTGTTTCTCCTCCTCTTGCCTGGCAGTTCTGTCATCCCTTGCACTGTGTCAGGGAGATAGGCTGTTGCTGTCACTGCACAGGGCCCTGTGGAGTTTCCTCCAGGGAGTTAGTGGCTTCTCTAGGTGAGAAGCAGGTGCAGGGGAAGGAGGCAGCCCTTGGGAGAGCCTGGCAGTCATACATGCCCTGATTCTTACTGTGTGGGAGCAGCTCCACAGCCAGACTCAGCCCTGGCCTCAGCCTCCCTTTCTTTTAGTTCACATAGCACAAAGTGGGAAATGAATATCCATTTCAGGGGAAGGAGCAGAGCATGTCTCTGATGCCACTATATGTTGTCCCTATCTTTAAGTAGGCCACAAATAAGTCTGCCCTCTGCCTCATGCAGAGCTGCTGCCTTGATGTAAGTGCTTTGAATCAAGGTAACTCTCAGGCTCTTGTTTGCCCTGCAGGATCTGTACCCTGTGGTCACTGGAGGAGTTCCTGAGACAACCGACCTGCTGACCCAGAGATTTGATCACATCCTCTACACTGGCAACACTGCAGTGGGCAAAATTGTGATGGCAGCAGCTGCCAAGCACCTGACCCCTGTCACCCTGGAGCTGGGGGGCAAGAGCCCCTGCTACATCGACAAGGACTGTGACCTGGCTGTCGCCTGCAGGTCAGGTTGTTGCACCCTTGATGGGCCCTCAGCAGCAGGGCAGGGGGAGATCTGTGGGCAGCATCCCCAGCTGAGGTGCTGCCAGCTGGGCTGAGGGGTGGGGAAGGGAGTGACCATGGAGAAGCCATGTCCCTTTGTCCCTTCTCACAGGAGGATAACGTGGGGCAAGTACATGAACTGTGGGCAAACGTGCATCGCCCCAGACTACATCCTGTGTGACCCATCCATCCAGAGCAAGGTGGTGGAGAACATCAAGGCCACTCTGAAGGTGAGGGAGGAGTCCCTGGTGCTGTGGAGATTGTCCCAGGTGTGATTTCCTGGAGCTGTGGCTGTTGGAAGGTGTGCTGAGCACTTCTATTTCTGCTGTTCCTTTGTCAGGAATTCTATGGGGAGGACGTGAAGTCGTCTCCAGACTATGAGAGGATCGTCAACCAGCGTCACTTCAGGAGGGTCAAGAGCTTGCTGGAAGGGCAGAAAATTGCTTATGGGGGAGAGACTGATGAGGCCTCCTGCTTCATAGGTGCTCCTGGCAGCTGCTGTGGAGGGGAGGTGGTAGTGGGTCTGTTTGTGCCTCTTTTGTGTTGTGTTGAACAGCCCAGGGTCCTGTGATGGGCCAGGTCTGTGTCCTGCTCATGCTGTTCTCCCATTCTCCTGTTTGCCTCAGCACCAACCATCCTCACGGATGTTTCCCCGGAGTCAAAGGTGATGGAGGAGGAAATCTTTGGGCCAGTGCTGCCCATTGTGACTGTGAAGAGTGTGGAGGAAGCCATTGAGTTCATCAACCTTCGGGAGAAGCCCCTTGCCCTCTATGTCTTCTCCAACAACAAGCAGGTGGGTCTGGGCTGTGCCAGAGGAGATGAACATTGTTGACATGTAGCTCCCTTCCCAGTATCCTTGGTTACATGGTTTGGTCTCTTCTTTGAGCCTTTTTAATATTTTGTTTTGGTTTTTGTTTTTTTTTCTTTTTTTAGTTAATCAAGAGAGTAATCTCAGAAACCTCCAGTGGTGGTGTGACTGGAAATGATGTCATTATGCATTATTTCCTCTCAACTTTGCCTTTTGGTGGTGTTGGTAAGTTACTGGAGCTCCTTAAGAGCTGGGACTTACTGCACAGTGTGTCCCAGGGAACAACAGCTCATGGTTTGTGTCTGAGTATCCCTGTGCCTCCTACAGCCCAAGAGTCTCTGTGCACCAGGTCTTGATAATAATGATAAGTTCTGGGAGTGCATTAGGACAGGGGCCAGGAGGGAAAAACCCTTGGGTGTATTTTTGGAAAGACTGAAGCATTTAATGCTGCCTGGTGGGAAAAGTGCATTAAAATCATTAGCTGCAATCAGAGTGACTGGTGGAAATGAGGTGAGGAAGAAGAGGGTTGGAGTAGAGATTGGCATCACAGAGAGTGAGAAGTGCTGCAGGGGAAGGGTCAGTTGTCCTCTAGTGGACAGAGTTGAGGCTGGCTGAGCCTGAGGAGTGAGCTGCCTGGCTGTGTCCCTCAGGTCACAGTGGGATGGGTGCCTACCACGGCAAGCACAGCTTCGAGACCTTCTCCCACCGCCGCGCCTGCCTGATCAAGGACCTGAAGATGGAGAGCACCAACAAGATGAGGTACCCACCTGGCAGCCAGAAGAAGGTGGATTGGGCCAAGTTCTTCCTCCTGAAGAGGTTTAACAAGACCAGAATCGGGCTCTTTGTCCTGGCCCTGCTGGGGGTTGTGGCAGCGGTGATGATCAAGGTGAGTTTTGGGTCTTTGCTCTCTGTTGCATGTGCAATTTACCTGATCTGTTCTTTCCAACTGCAGCCCTTTTATAAAGCCTGACCTCTTTTTCTGTCTTGAGATTTATGATATCTGTCCCACCTTAAATTCTTACCTTCTCACTCTTGCAAGCAGTCTGTAGAATAGGAATATCCCCGGAGAGATCTCGCAGGCTGCTGTACTCCCTGTTGCTCTTCCCTGGCAGGTGACACCCGTGGGGATGCTCCCTCCAGAGGCAGAGGTTGGTAGTTTTGGACTGGTTAGGAGTGGTTTCAATTCCAGGGCTTCATTCAGCAGTGTTTGAGCTGCCTCACAACCCAGAGGGCTGCAGTCTGTGCCGTGGCACCCTGGGGAGGGAAGCTGTGTCCCAAAGCCAGGGTCTGTGATGAGCTCTTGTTCCTCCTCGTCCATTGCAGCCCCTGTCTGACCTCAGCTCAATTATTCCCATTTCCTCCCTTGTTTCCAGTGGGTGGGATGTCCTCTCCTCTCTGCAGGAGGCTCGGGATGCCTCCTGAGGTGGAAGAGCAAGATCTGAATCTCTAAGTGTGATCACTGTTGGTTGTCCATGTCTGACAAACCAGACACTACATGTGCCTTCACTGACTGCTCCTTGGGGTTCAGTGAGCTTAAGGGAGCAGCTCCTGAGGGAACAGGAGATGGAATAGTGGATCAGGACTCTGCCCTTCAGTCTGTGTAGTTGCTGCTACAAGGAGACACTCGGGAGCCCAACATCCCAGGGCAAATAACCTGCCCACATAATCCAGGAGGAGATGTAAGAGCCAAGAACTGGCTCAGGCCTTGAGACAGCAGCCAGGGAGGCAGGCCCTGTGTAGGGCAGTGAGAGGGGGGAAACTCACGGCATCTTGAAATCATTTGGGTTTCTCAGAGCCACCAGTCTGTGCTGAAGAGAAAAGCCCTCTTGGTTGTGCTGGCTGTGCAGAGGCTGGGCTGGCCCAGCAGGTGGTAAGGAGGAGCAGGTTTCAGAGCACTGCTGTGGCTGTCACAGTGAGGTAGGAGCCTTTTTCTTCTCCTGTGTGTAGACCTAGTTTGAGATTGGGAAAAGCCTTAGAGATGAGTGAATGTGGGGCTGAGCCAGAGCACCATGCTTTCGCTGGCATCTGAGATAACCAGTGCATGCTGAGGGGCAGGAGGCAGGAGAGCTGCACGTTGGGGAACCCCCTGGCTGAAGGGGCTTTGCTTCAGGCTGTTCTAGAAAGGGAATTGGTTTTGTCTCAGCAGGTCCTTCACAGGACGTTGGTGTTGTGTTTTGCTTTCACAGGTGGTTAACTGATGAAGAGAGGAGAAGGCACCATGTGCACATCATACTCTGGGGTGCTTGCTTTGTGTCTGTTTCCTTAAGCTGGGAAGTCATTATTTTCTTTTGTTCTGGGTGATTTCAGTGAGCTGTCGAGCACACAGAGTAGCCTTAGAGAGGCACTAACCACCAGAAGGCTCAGATTCCTGTTTACTTAAAAGCCATGCTGGAACAGAGGGACCAGTGGGGACAAGCTCTCCAAAGGAGGACTGCAGAGCAAGAAATTCCAGTCCCTACCTCCACCCCGTGCCATGCAGAGCTTCCAGGGACACACAGTGTCCTGCACCAAACCACTCACCTTCCTTCAGTGACCAACAGGAGCCGAAGTTGCAGCAATCCTTGGGTTGACAGTGTTTTCCCTGCAGTTTTGGGGATGGTCTGAACACCCACCCCTCTTGGTGAGACAGGCCATGCTGCACGGTGCATTTGGCCAAGAGTGGTGGCTGTGAATAAACCCAGTGAGGTTCCCCTTGCCATTTAATTGAGGTGAAACATCTCTGCAAACACCTGAAACATCTCACATCTCTGCAAACCACAATCACCCACAGCTGGTCAGGGGCTGCTTGCTGGGTTCTGTGTTTCATCGTGTGCCTTTAACAGTTATTTTGCAGTTAGGAAATTCCAAAGGTGATGGCCTGCACTGCCTGTATTGTGCTGATGAGTGTCTCATGCTGGAGGAAAAGAACTTCCAGGCCTGTTCAGAGAAGTGGGAATGACAAATACCTTGTGGATTAGCCCAGCCCCACACAGCCACTTGCTTTTTCCCTTTGGGATGGGGAAGAGAATTGGAAGAAAGTGAGAAAACTTGGATGTTGAGATAAAAATAGTTTAATAGGTGAAGTGAAAACTGGGCTTGCAGGCAGCTCAAAGCAAATTAAGGAATTTGTTCATTCATTCCCCTCATCAGGCAGGTGTTCAGCCATCCCCAGGAGAGCAGGGCATCATCACACCTGGTGGTGACTTGGGAAGACAAACACCATAACTCCCAGTGTCACAAACCCAAAACAGCACCATCCTTCTATGAAGAAACTTAGTGTCTACCATGAAAATTAACTTCATCCCAGCCAAAGCCCATACAAAGCTGTTCCTGGTCAGATTCCTCCAAGGGAAAACAATTACTGGAAGAGTGTGTGTGCTCCTTCGTGTTTGAGCTTCTCAGGATTCTGTAATCTTGCACTGGGGGATAATGTGGGGCTTGTTCTAGCTTGGGAGAAGGATGCTGAGGGAATTGAAGGTGAAAGAGCCTTAGAACTATTAAAGCAAATTGAAAACTTATTACTAAATGCAATTAATATAGAGTAGAAAATTATATTTACTGTGCAATAAGTGGGATTTCTTCATGTCTGGTGAAAATCCATGTGCTAAGCCTTTTTGATGATACATTTTGCAAGCCACTAAATAAACACTGAGAATTTAAATAATAAACCGAGTGTGGTAAGTCCTTGCAGTCTCCTGAGGAATCTTGCTCTGCTGGTCCCAGCTCTGGCCATGGCTTGGCTGAATGGCACACATGTGTTGTCCCTGGCACCCTGGGAAGGATCCCCCAGAGCTCTCTTGGGCACTGGAAACCCTCCTGGAGCCAGGCAGGGAGTGGGGTGAGCCAGTAGAGAAGCTGGCCTGTTTTCCCCCTCTCAAATCCATGCTGCATTTCCTGCCACCTGCCTGGTTGGGGTTTTTTAGATCCCGAGCCCGAGCGTTGTGTCCTGACAGCAGCTGTGGCACGTGGGCCACGCGTCCCCGGCCTCGTGCGCCCGGCGTGGGCAATGCCACGTGGTCCCTGCCATCCCACACCGGGGCTGAGTCACTGCCCTGGCTGCAAGCAGCCATCCAGGGCTGCACAGCCCAGGACAGAGTTGGGTAAAGGGACTCTAGTACCCAGCAAGAGCCCTGGGCCAGAGCCAGCTCTCCCGTGGGAGGAGGGATCGCCCCCAGCCATGGCAGGGGAAGGGCTTGTGCCTGCTTGCACTTGCTACAGGAGGCTGGTGGAGAGAGAAGCTTCTCTGAAGGTAACTTGCTTTTTTCCTTCGTTTTTTAATGAGTCACTTGCTTTCTTGGGCTGTGTCACGCAGCTGTGGCAGTGGGTTGGGAAGGGCAGGATTAAATCGTTGTAAGGGGATCTTGGTGTCTTGATTGGATGGGCAGGGATGCAGGACCAGATCTCTGGTCCTGACTAAAGAGTGAAATGCTGCTCCTGGGAAGCAGGGTGAATTCTTTGCAGTGTTTTGTCATGTTTCTGTGAAGGATATGTGAGGCACTCAGGGTTATAGGGAAGATGGATGCAGGATGGCTCCGGGCACCCAGCTCTGCTCCCAGCTGGTTGCCCACCCAGGCCGTGGTCATCTCTGTGTTATGGCTCCTTGGGAGCACCCCTGTGAGCAGAAGGTGGAGTGCCTGGTGGGTTTGAGGCTTAGAGAAAGCACCCTCAGAACAGGATCAATCAGCAAGCCCAGCTTGCTCTGAGAGGTGCCCTGTGGAGGTGGAACAGGATGCTGTGAGCCCAGAGCACTCAGCTTCAGAGTGGGAGCTCCTCTCCAAGAATGACAACATTTCCCAGCCTTGCTCAGAGTGGGACACCTCATGGTGGCGTTCCCAGGGCTGAGCAGCCCTCCATGGCCCTGTGGTGACCTGGGTGTCACCGGTGTCTCCTCAGAGCTGAGCAGCCATGGAGAGGATGCAGCAGATCGTGGGGCGGGCCAGGGCTGCCTTCAGCTCGGGCCGGAGCCGCCCGCTGGAGTTCAGGATTCAGCAGCTGAAGGCCCTGGAGAGGATGGTGCAGGAGAAGGAGAAGGAGATCCTGGCAGCCCTCAAGGCAGATCTGAACAAGGTTTGTGTTGTCAGGGAGTCTCTCCCTTTTGCTGTGCATGGACAGTGGGTAAAGCATGAAGGCCAAGGGCTGCCTCTGAGGTGACAAATGGTTTCTGTCGTGTCCCCCACCGTGGAACTGGATGACTCTGACTCTCCTGGGTGCCACAGTGGCTGTGGGAGGTGGGTGTCTTTGCCATCCCCTTCCCCAAACTCTCTGTTGTTACAGAGTGGGCCTGACGCCTACAGCCATGAAATTCTGGGCGTGCTGAGGGAGCTGGTCCTGACCATGGAGAAGCTGCCATCCTGGGCAGCCCCTCATCCTGTGAAAAAGGACCTGCTGACCATGAGGGACGAGGCCTACATCGGCTACGAGCCCCTGGGCGTGGTGCTGGTCATCGGGGCCTGGAACTACCCCTTTGTGCTGGTCATGCAGCCCCTGATCGGGGCCATCGCAGCAGGTGGGGATCCAGCACAGCCCTGGCCTTGCTGGGGTGGTGGCTGGGTGCTGGGGGACAGGATGTGAGGGCTCAGTGTCCCTGCTGTGTGTGCCCTGCAGGCAATGCCGTGGTGGTGAAGCCGTCAGAGGTCAGCGAGAACACGGCTCGGCTGGTGGCTGAGATCCTGCCACAGTACCTGGACAAGGTGAGTGTGGCCCCGTGTTGGTCCCCAGATTCCTTTGTGCCACAGTGGTGAGCTGGGCTGGGGTCACCCTGACACCCCTGCCCTGCAGGATCTGTACTCTGTGGTCACTGGAGGAGTTCCTGAGACAACCGACCTGCTGACCCAGAGATTTGATCACATCCTCTACACTGGCAACTCTGCAGTGGGCAAAATTGTGATGGCAGCAGCTGCCAAGCACCTGACCCCTGTCACCCTGGAGCTGGGGGGCAAGAGCCCCTGCTACATCGACAAGGACTGTGACCTGGCTGTCGCCTGCAGGTCAGGTTGTTGCACCCTTGATGGGCCCTCAGCAGCAGGGCAGGGGGAGATCTGTGGGCAGCATCCCCAGCTGAGGTGCTGCCAGCTGGGCTGAGGGGTGGGGAAGGGAGTGACCATGGAGAAGCCATGTCCCTTTGTCCCTTCTCACAGGAGGATAACGTGGGGCAAGTACATGAACTGTGGGCAAACGTGCATCGCCCCAGACTACATCCTGTGTGACCCATCCATCCAGAGCAAGGTGGTGGAGAACATCAAGGCCACTCTGAAGGTGAGGGAGGAGTCCCTGGTGCTGTGGAGATTGTCCCAGGTGTGATTTCCTGGAGCTGTGGCTGTTGGAAGGTGTGCTGAGCACTTCTATTTCTGCTGTTCCTTTGTCAGGAATTCTATGGGGAGGACGTGAAGTCGTCTCCAGACTATGGAAGGATCGTCAACCAGCGTCACTTCAGGAGGGTCAAGAGCTTGCTGGAAGGGCAGAAAATTGCTTATGGGGGAGAGACTGATGAGGCCTCTTGCTTCATAGGTGCTCCTGGCAGCTGCTGTGGAGGGGAGGTGGTAGTGGGTCTGTTTGTGCCTCTTTTGGGTTGTGTTGAACAGCCCAGGGTCCTGTGATGGGCCAGGTCTGTGTCCTGCTCATGCTGTTCTCCCATTCTCCTGTTTGCCTCAGCACCAACCATCCTCACGGATGTTTCCCCGGAGTCAAAGGTGATGGAGGAGGAAATCTTTGGGCCAGTGCTGCCCATTGTGACTGTGAAGAGTGTGGAGGAAGCCATTGAGTTCATCAACCTTCGGGAGAAGCCCCTTGCCCTCTATGTCTTCTCCAACAACAAGCAGGTGGGTCTGGGCTGTCCTCCCTCCTGGGAGTGTCTCTGCACAGCTGGATCCTGAACATGGCTGATCCCAGTCACAGCTTTCTGCAGGGTCTGTGTCAGTTCCTTTTCCATGTAAATTGCAGGGTTTGGGGGCCATGAGAGGCCCCAGAGCTGCTGGAGGCTCCCAGTCTCCTGCTGAAGGGCTCTAGGTTTCTAAATCTCCACCCACACAGGTGGGTGCTGCTTCCTGCTGTGTCTCCTGCCCCCATTTCCAGGCTCTGTTGTGCCAGCTGAGGAATTCAGGTCAGGGCTTTGCCCTGGAACAACAGCCCCAGGCAGTTTGGGTGGGAGGGCTGAGGAGCACCCTGGGCTGACATGAAGCCTTTTCATTTTGTGGCTGTTCCAGCTGGGCAGATCCTGTGCTTAAGTGGTGTAAGCTGGCCTCTCTCATGGAACAAGGCACAGCCTGTGCCCCCCCCAAAGGGAGATGGAAGAATCACCTTGAACCCTCCCTGCTCTGGTACACGGTGTTGTGTCCCACCCTGATTTGTTCTTTGCTCTCTCCCATTGTGGATAGCTGATCAGACGGGTGATAGCAGAGACCTCCAGTGGTGGCATGACAGCCAACGATGTCATCATGCACTCCGTGGTCCCAGATCTGCCCTTCGGCGGTGTGGGTGAGTCCCTGCTCCTGCCCGTGCACCTGCATTCCATCAGCAGCAGCCCCTGACCCAGGAGCTGTGGTGCCCATTTGGCAATTCAGGAACTCCCAGCTGCATTTTCCCGTTAATGTTATTTTCTGGGGTGGGTTCCTTTGTAAAAAGGCTCATTAGTGTTTTGGTTGTTTGGCCTCCCAGTGAGAGAGGAAAACCCCCTGGCACATAAGTGAGCTCTGGTTCTCCTGTGCTGGGTGTGGGATGAATTTGCCCATGGACTGGTTGAGTTTCCACAGCTGCTGACAGGCTGCTGTGGCACAGACCACCTGGCTGTGGTCTCAGGTGTTGCTAAGTGTCCTCCTCATGTCCCACTGCTTGAAATCATAGGCCCAGCTCCTCCTGTCCCCGACCCCTGTGAGAATTTTGTGGGAAAAGCAAGGCTGGCCCTGGGAGGAGAGAATTGGTGTCGTTAACATTTTAAGGGTGGGCTCACACAAGCAGAGCAGTTCAAGGCAATGAGCAGGTCCTCAGTGATTTCTACGAAGTTTACAAAGCTGCTCTTTGCTCCTCTGCCCTGAGAAGCAGCATGACCAAGCTTTCTCTGTGTCCTGCCAAACTGAGTTTGAGAAATGTAGGTGTCCTGTGCCTGGTGTGACCTGCCTGGCTGTGTCCCTCAGGCCACAGCGGGATGGGCGCCTACCACGGCAGGTACAGCTTCGAGACCTTCTCCCACCGCCGCGCCTGCCTGATCAGGGACCTCAGGTGGGAGGCTGTGAACAAACTGAGGTACCCACCTGGCAGCATGGAGATGGTGCATTTGGCCAAGCTCTTCCTCCTGAAGCAGTGTAACAAGAGCAGAGTGGGACAGTTCATCTCAGCCCTGCTGGGGGCTGTCAAAGCCGTGGTGGCAAAGGTGAGCTTTGGGTCTCTGCTGTCCCTGTAAATGTGTGCTCCCAGCTTTGTTCCCTGAGCCCCTCCTGCCCTCAGCCTTCATCACCCCGTTCATTTGAGCTCTGCCCCCTCCCTGGAGGACTCATCCCTGTTTCTGTGCCTTTCCAGGTGCTGTGCCCCCAGCGAGAGGGGTGATGGGCAGCTGGCCCGTGGACTCGCTGCTTGCTCCCTGCAGTCCTACTGCTGAACTTTTCTCTGCTGCAGTTTCATTTCTTCCAAGGCAGCCAATGCACTGAAGAGGTAGAAGACAAAAAAATGTACCAAAAGCAGAGACACCCCAAGTTAAAGGCTACAGATCCTGCTGAAACAGGAATTTATCCAGACCTAGGCCATGGGTCATGCCTGAGCAGTGAGTGGCAGATGGAAGGAAACAGCATCCACCCCGCTTTGTAAACAGTAGCTCCTCTAAAAACTCCTGGGAACGTGGGAGTGTTTGTCACAAGGGTATCTAAACAACGCCAGTCGTTACTGAGCCTGTTACCTGTGTAACACCTCACCTGATCCCCAGAGGAAGCTGCTAATCACAGCCATAAGCCTGGGAAATGAGGGTCTCACTGCAGGGGACAGTCCAGGCTGGTTGTCCCCAAAGAGGGAAGGAGCCTCGAAGAACCTGCAGCACCTCATCCTTGAATGGGCGATGCTCCTTGCAGGGAAACCATCTTTAGCCATCCAAGGTGTGCAAAGGCCACTAGAAGTGCCTGGGACTGTTGTGCTGCTGCATTTGGGGCTACGGGGGCAAAGACAGGGGGACTGCTGCAACTGGAGTCCCAGGTCTCAGGCATCCTTGGCCAGAGTGGCAGAGCAGCCACAGCCACCTCCTTTGTAACTGAATTTCAGGGGTTTATTAGATTATGGATAGTCTTTTATCTCCAAACTTGCAACAGAGAGCTGACCTTGACCCTTGCTGAATAAAACCTTTGTTTTACTGCGAAGGCCACCTGGGGCAGGGCAAGACCCATGTGTGGATGTTCCCCTGCTCAGGCCCCAGCCCTGCCCTCAGCCTCCACCCCAAGGAGCCAGCCTCACTCCAGCTGGGTTTATTCTTTATTGGGCATTTGTCATGGAGCAGCAGGAGGAGCTGGGCTGTGCTCAGCTCCAGCGGGTGGTGGCAGCGCAGGCTGGGGGCGTCCCCCACACACTCAGTGTGTGTCAGGCAGCCCCGAGCAGGATTTTGGGTGACAGAGCAGCCTCGGGGCCCGTTCCCAACCAAAATCTGCACAAACGCTGCTGAAGGCTGACAGAGACCATTTGCCTCCTGCGGGACAGGCGTGCGCTCGATTTGCTCGCCGGCTCGTCCGTGCTTCGTACGCCTGTCCCTCAGGAGAGGCTTCCACCCCAAAAACAAGTCCCCAAAGTCCTTGGTGCGAGTCAGTCTGTGCTGGCGATCAGCTTTATGGCGATGCCGAGGGCGAGCGCAGCCACGGCTGCGGCCACCGCCAGCCCACGGCGGAAGATCAGCTGCTTGGTGACCACGGGGGTGGCGGCAGCGGGGGTGGCCTCCCGCAGCTCCAGCTGGTACGTGGGTCCCTCTGTCGTGGTGATGCCCGTGAGCACAACATCGTCCTGCTCTTCTATTCCCGCTGCAAGGAGAACGGGGCTTGAGGGGTTTGGGGGGCACTGAGGGGTTTCTGGGGAGGGTTTTGTCACAGGGCTGAAGGCACGTTAGGAGCAGTGGACATCTCAACCAGGTCCTGCCCCCAGAGGTGGGACCAGGTGAGGACTGCCCATAGGTTGTCCCTCTGCCAGCCTCTGTCACCCTCCCGAGCCCGTGCTTGTAATTACTGCTCTGCCAGTAACTGAGGGTGTCACCGGCATGACACTCTCTCCCCCATTTTGTGGGATTGTTCCTGGCTTAGTGCACCCTTCGGGACCCTTCCTGCCCCCAAACCCTCCCCTGAGTGCCGTACCGACAGAGCCCAGCACTGCCCTGGCAGGGAGGTAGGTGTGGGGCTGGGGGGCTGGTCCCATATCCAGGTCCTTGCAGGAGGGTTCAGGGCCCAGGCCTGGCAGCTCTGGTGGTGGCAGCTGGGTCACTCCTGCACGGCGCTGAGCCTGGTGAGGGAATGAGCTGGGTTTAGTTGGGAATTCCCACCCAGAAAAGCTGTGCTGCCTCTCTTGGGGTGTCCCTGGAGCTGTCAAAGCACAAGGTGATGCTCAGGGCTGCAGGGTTGAGGTAGCCTTGGTCACTCCATCTGCTCTGAGCTTTGTGTCCCCACACAAGGTGCAGGGGGAAACCTCAAGGAAACCTTGAGCACCTCCTGAGTGCTTGTGCAGGAGGAAGCTGAATACAGGGATGTCATGGGAGCACAGGGTTTTGCTCTGGGGCACTGGAGGACAGCACTGGACATGAGATTGAGCCTTTCTCATCCCAGCAGGGCACTGAGGACCTTCCCAGTGCAGGGATGTGCTGTCAGTGCCTGGATTACCTTCTTGGCTGCCCTTTCCCAGTCCAGGCGGGAGATGTAGGTGATGAAGCAGGTGCAGAGGATGAAGACACAGACGAGCATCGCGATCCACAGGCCTGCGGAGGGCACGTGGTGTTAGCCAGAGCCAGCCCAGCCTCCCAGAACAGCAGGTCCAGAAAGGGGATGTCACCCAGGCCAGTGGAGACATGTAGTGGTCATGGGTGCCTGCTTTGGGGTTACTTTTTCCCAGTAAAAGCTCCCAGCAGCTGCAGGAGCCATCCCCAGGCAGGTCAGCGGGGGGACAGAGCCAGGCACAAGGGTTGTGGTGAGCCCCCAGTGGAGCTGCACCTGCCCGTGGGGGGTTTGGGGGTGCAGTGCTCAGGGGTCAGTACCCATGACGCCGATCTTGGCCACGAAGAGCAGCACAGCTGCCAGGGGCATGCCCACGCCGTAGTAACTCACGGCGTTGAGGATGGCACCAAATTTCTGCTTCCCGACGCCTCTGAGCACCCCACTGCAGGCGCCCTGCCAGGAGAGGGAGAGGGGCTGGGGCAGGGAGCATCACCTTGGCCAAATTGAGGAGATGATCCAGCTCCCTGCCTCTGCCCATTATTTCTGTGTCCCTGCCCAGTCCTGTGGGTCACCATCCTTTTATGCACTCATTGTTTTCTCAGAGATGATCCCAGGAGCTCTGCAGGGTCCTGGTATGGGCACTGGTGCTCAGCTGCAGCCTGAGGGACCCTCGACTGCCTGATCCATGATGCTGCTGCTGAGCACCAAGGTTCCCCATGGAAAATAGCAGCATTCCCTGGGACTTACAGTCATGGCTTCAAACAAGTGGAAGACAACATAGACAGGCATGACCCATGCCACCAAGTCAACGATTTCCCTGGGGATGGAGGAAAGCCAAGGATCACTTTTGGGAACTGACCTCCACACACCGAGGCCAGGAGCTGGGTGCACTCACTTTTCCTTGGTGAAGACGTATCCCAGCACATTCCTTATGGCAGCTAAAATGGACCCCACAATGACAGCGAACACCCCTGAAAACACAGCACAGAGCTGAGCCCAGCCTGGCTGGAGAGCAGGGGGAGAAGAGGCAGGCAGAGGACTGCAAACACTCCCTGCTCCATGGGAAGGAGGCCAGGAAGAGGTTTCCCAGGCTGTTGTGGACTGACCTGTGCAGATCAGGCTGGTGCTGGAGGATCTCTTGGCCGCCTCGAGGTCACCGGCACCCAGAGCGTTGCCCACCTGCACACTGGCAGCTGTGCCCAGCCCCAGGGGGATCTGCAACCACAGGGCTCACATGTGTCTGACAATGAGGTTGTCACAGTGACAGGGGGGTAACCACCCAGCAGAGAGAAGGATGGAATTCAGGATTTGATTTAAAGCATCTCTGTAAGGAGGGATAGGCAGGAGCAGGGATGGACTCGAGTGCAGAGGGGGAAGATGGGGGTCTGCTGGAGCTGATTTTTGCCATGTGCCTGTCTCAGGACAGCCCCCATGGAGCCCTGGTCTGCAGTGATAACCCAGCCCTTACCATGAAAGCCACAACAGACACCTCATAGATGATGGACTGGACAGAGAGCTCAACAACGCTCAGCAGGCCTGTGGGACAGGAGGGGTCAGTGCTGGCTGTGGGGGCTGCTCTGGGTCAAGCCTGGCCATGTCCTGGCAGCTCCCCTCTCCACTGACCTATCAAGAAGCTCCCGATCTCATAGGTCCACCACTCAATGCACATCATGAGCATGCTGGGGATAGCCAGGGAGGTGAAGCTGTCCCACTCCAGCAGGCACTCGCTGGACCAGCCTGTTGAGAGGAGAAAGGACACCTGCTGGCTGACCAGACTGGCCATGTGTTACATCCTGCACAGCACCTGGGGCAGCTGGAGGTGCCATTCCTATTCTCAGAGCCAGCACTCCACAGGATCTCCAGCAGCACTGTGTCCACCTACAACCTCTCTGCTGCTGCCCCATGGGCCACAGAGCAGCACAACCCTCAGCCCATCCCTCCCAGAGCTGTGTCCAAGGACAACCTCCTCCTTACACCTGTGCTCATCTGGCTTTGGGGCTGAACCTTCCAAAGCCTCAGCAGAAAGTTTCATTTCTGCAGAATTAATGTTTAGTGCTGATCACAGAGCTCTGCCAGTGCTGGCGCGTGACGAGCTGCCACTGAAGCAGCACTGTGGTACCCGGGGCACTGCGGGCTGGGGTTAATGTTTCACCGTCAGGACTCTTCTATCAACAACACCTGATAGAAGTTTTGTGGGTAGGAAGCAGAGGGAGCAGGGGAGATGCTCTTACCTCCCCAGGTGTTCACGTGGAGTTTCCTGCCTATGATGTACAGGAACAAGAAAATGGCTTGTGAGTACTGAGCGATGGTGTTGGCCCAGGCGGAACCCCTGCACAGGAAGTGAGAAAGGTCATTGGCATGCTACTTATGCCTCCCTCAGGGTGGAAAAAGACATCCTGCTGTACCCCTGTGAGCTCAGTGTTCCCTTGCCATTGCCAGGTGCTCTGTTTTCCTCTCCAGGGGGCACAGGTGCTACTCACATGACACCCAGGTGGAACACGTGGAGGAGGCTGTAGTTTGCACCCACGTTGATGATGTTGCCAATGACCCCACTCAGCACCAACGGCCACATGATCATCTGCAAGGAGGAGGACGTGGGGGGCTCTTCATAAAGGTTTTGGGAGGGAGGTGTGAAGGTCCCCCCAGCCCCACTCTCAGTGCCTTTCCCAGGAAAAAACCCCAGACTTCCAGCGATGTAGCCTGCTTGGAAAATGAGTGTGATGGAGGTAAATCCCTGATGTGGGGAAGTATGAAGGGAGGTGTGTGGCTACAGCTGGCTGTGGAATGGGGTGATCTACAGGGTCAGAGCTGTTTTGGGGCTCCTGGGCACCTTGTCACTGGGAACAGTGAGCATGGAAACCCTGGATGCACTGTGGAAGGGAGCCCTGAGCCAGGGTTGGTGTGAGGACTTCAGGACCCACCTGGTTCTGCAGGTATCTTGCCTCCAGGTTATACAGAAAAACTGCCTGAAAAGGGAATTTTGGATGAGATGAGCCAGCACTGAGCTGTAGGGTGGGGACAGCCTGTCCCCATGTGCGGGTGGCACCCAGGGTGCCCACGGGCACTCACCGGGAGGGCAGGGAGAAATGCATTCACGTAGTGCTGGGTCATCCTGGGGGCACACAGAGGGGGTCAGGGAGTGGCATGGCCATGGCCACCCTCCTCTCAGCCCCTCCACACTGGGGAGGGATGAGGGGACCACCCAACCTGGAGACCTCGGGATCCTGCTGAATGACCAGCATCAGTGGCTCGACGTTGATGAGGATGGCACAGCAAGGGAAGCAGCAGAGGAGGATGATGATGGTGGCACGCTGAAGGATCACCCCCACACGCAGCAGGTTCTTGCTGCCATATGTCTGCAAGGTGAGAGAGCAGCAGTGAAATCAGCCGGTGCTGGGGGAAAAGGGGCCCTGAAGAGCATGGAGCAGCCCTGACCACGTGGCGATGAGCTTCTCCAGCTCACAGGAGCAGCCAGGGCTCTTGTGGTGCCTGGGCATCATCAGCTGATGCTGGAAACACCCCCGTGTCCCCAGGACGAGTGCCAGCATGTCCTACCCACCTGTGATATCAAGGTGTCACACGCTGAAGTCAAACCGTAACCTACAGAGATGGCAGTGACATTTATAACCTGTGAGTTAAAAAAAGCAAGGAGTGAAGGTGAGCATTTAAGGCTTTCAGGAAGGGAGAGGGGATGAAAGGAAAAGTGGGAGCGTGAAATCTCCTCTGTCCTTTTCCCCTGCCGTATCTCGTCCCCGTGTCAGCAGGGAGGGAGCTGGTGAATGCTTACGGCGATGGCCAGCGTGACAGAGGCCAGCTCAACCTTGCCCAGGTGGCCACAGAATATGGAGCTGACAAGGTGGATCAGGAAGATGAGCAGCTGGATCAGGATCTAAGCACGGAGGAGAGCTGAAGGTTAGGGATGGAGGTGAGCAGGGGTGGTTGTGCTGGGGGGAGTCTCTCTTACCAGCGGCCCCGCCAGCACCAGCAGCTGCCTCACGTCTCCCCAGAAGTATTCCGGAATCCAGCGGCGTTTCTTCTGGCAGCCCTCGGGTGTGAGATCGCCCTGGCCAGCGGCGCTTCCCTCCCCGAAGCCATTCTCCTCGGGGAAGTTCTCCGGCTTCATGCTGCCCTGCCGGGGGAGTGGAAGGAGCCCCTTGCTCCGCGCTCTGTTAAACCCGCCGGGGTGAGCAATGTGTAACCACGCTGGGGTGAACTTCAGCCGGGGCCGGCCACATGCTGGCCACGGCAAGCGTGGCCAGTGGGTCAGGGCAGGGCACGGGGTGGCGGAGCCCAGCGAGGGTCCTGGCAGCGCAGGGCAGAGCAAAGGAGCCCGGACGCGCCCTGCAAGGCGCCTGCTGCCTGCTCTGAGGCAGCGTTAGGGGCTGAGCCATCCTAAATGCACCCTGTGGAGCCTCCTACCTCTCCTGCTTCACCACCGCTCCACCGGCCCGTGGGCTGGAGGCTGCTCCTGCTCTCGCAGCGGCGGCGGAGGGTGGCTGGGGCTGTGAGTGAGCTGCTGCCGGCTGTGGCGGGGCTGTGTCTCACTTACTCCCATCACAGTGGCCAAGACAAGCCGGCCCCCTTGGCTCCAGCCGTCCCTGGCACAGCCCCGCCGTGTCGGGTTTCACTGGCACCGCTCCCCCAGGCCGAGTGCAGTGTCCTTAGCCCGGCGGGGAGCGGAGATGCTGCCAGGGCAGACCGCACCTGCACGGAGCGGGCGAGGGGCTGGGATAACTCACGGGACAGAGTGACACACCTTCCTGCTCTCCCCTCACTCCCATCCAAAACCTACCGGGATTCTGAGCAGGGCAGGGTCTGCCACGTCCTCCCACTGGTGTTGGGGATAGTGGCAGTTTCAAACTTGTTGGTGTCACATTTTTTTTCATTCACAGGCCACCAGCACCAGGAGAGCGGTGAGGTGACAAGGAGATGCCACACATCTGTATGAGGTATCGACTTCCCAGGGCCCAGCAGCTGACACGTCACAGTCACTCAGCTGCAGGTGAGAGCCCTGGACAGGCCCAGAGGGACACAGGGCTGGGCTGTCTGCATTATGACATAGGACAGTTCTTTGATGGCTCTGTAGGGTTGAGCAACACAACCTCCCTCTTCCACGGCACTCAACAGCCACCACAACAACAAATCTTGCTTTTGTACCCAAGGGGAAGAACGACAACACTGTGTCTGGAGCCAGCCCCAAACCTCAGGGCCAGGACCAGACCCACAATCTTTCCTCTTAACAGCACAGTCCTGCCAATGACCAGGGTCACGCTCACACCATATTAAACAGCCTAACATTTACTCAGAAAACTTTATTGTATCAAAATCCCACCTTACAAAAGTGCAAAGAAGAGTTGCTTCAGGCCCTGTGCCCACCCTGCAGAGGGAGAGCAGGGTCAGGGCCAGCAGCCAGCACCTAACAGCAGTCAGACATCTTCCAGCAAAATCCATTTTGTTCTGTGCTGCCACAGCTGCTGCAAGTGGGATTTGCCACCCCAAGATGCTGGTACAGGCTGGTGTGTGAGGAAATGTACTGTGGGCAGCAGGAGCCTCTGCCACAAGCAAATGACATGGTCCAATATCCCCAGAGAGCAGGACAGCAGCACCAGGACCATGTCTCCTTCCTGGGTCAGCCGCAGGATACACTCCCACCTCTCAGAGTGACATCCCAGTGCAGTGCAGGAGAGAAACCAGCTCTCAAGCCTTTTTTTCCCAGGTGCCACATCCTCACCCCCTTTAAGAACTCTGTGTGTGGGATAAAACATTGTGAGTTAACCAGAAACCGTGCAAAGGGACTTTTTGTAAGGCACTGCGGGGGAATTCCTTCCCCACACCATCCTGTGGGACACTGCCACGTGCCCTCCTGCCCCGTGCACAGTTGCCCAATGTCCCTGGCTTTAGCCATTGCCAGTCAGGAGCCGGACCAGGATTCCCACCAGCAGGACAGCGATGGCAGCAGCAGCAGCCAGCACACGGCGGAGGATCACGGCCCCCCATGGCACAGCGGGGAGGACAGGGACAACAACAGGCTCCCCCTGCGTGGTGAGCTCATGGTCAGGCTGCCTCTCGCCCATCACGATCCTCTCAGGCAGGACCGTGGTGTCCCCAGGGTCCGTGTCAAGGGAGGTGTAACCTGTGGGACACACAGCGCTGCAGGGAGGCTGCACAAGCACCTGTGACAGTCCTCAGGGTCCTTTCCCAAGGCTTGGGGACACTGGGACACACAGCTGCAAAGCTGTACCTTGTACCCCATTACTCAGTGCAGAAGTGTCCCTGGCCAAGTGCCAGCACCAGGCACTGTGCTCTTTCCAGCCACTTGAGCCTCCAGGACAGACATGGCTGCCACAATTGGGAAGGAAAGGAGGGGGTTGGGTTGAGAATTTGGGCTCCCTGCCTGGTGTCAGGCCCAGCTACATACCCACAGCAGATGTTTTGTTAGCAGCTGTGCCATTGGAGTTCACATCTTCCACTTGTTCTTTCGTTCCAGCTCGGACTTGAGCCTAAAAACACAGGGAAGAGTTGTTCTTCTCAGGGCAAGGGTGTCCTGCCCAGCCCAAAAAACCCTCCACTCTCCCAAGACAAGCATTCTCAGTACCAAATTGCTCCTCTGCTTCAAGAGAAGGACAAACCCAGTTCACTTCTGCCACCTCCTAGAGGGCTGTAGTGTTGTAGTGAAACTGGAGTTAACTCAGCACCTTTCAAGAACTACCAGAGAAAAGCACAATTCTCACCTCCTCTGCAGCTTTCCTCCAATCCATCCGGATGACAAAAGCCAAGAAGGAAAGGGCTTGCACGGAGATGCAAATGATCATCCCAACCCACAGACCTGCAGCAGTGGGAAGTTACTTCAGGGAGGGCTTGAGGAAAACCTGTCTTTGCCAGTCATTGCCAGAATGCCCAAGAACTTTCAAGGAAACAGCTCTTGGGGAAGCTGGGAGTAAGCCTGGATTTACTGGGACAAACCTAGTGCCCGTCCCAAACACAGCAGTGTGCAATCCAGCCCCACTGATCCAAAGGAAGATCTGGACACGAGTTCCAGGGCTGAGCCTTTGCTCAGCACAGCTCACAGCACAGCAGCTGGAGGGCACACGTACCTAACACCCCCATCTTGGCTGCAAACATCAGGGAGATGCCGATGGGGAAGCCCAGGGTGTAATATCCCACGGCGTTGGCGATGGCGCCCAGCTTCTGCCTGCCCGTGCCCCGCAGCACCCCACCACACGTGGCCTGAGGAGAGCAGGAGAAGGTCACTGCCAGGTCATGGTACAGCCCTGGGCACAGGGAAACCCCCAGCACTGTCCCACCAAGCCAAGAGGGAGCAAAGCCACATTCTGGAGCACGTGGTGTGGGGCTGGTCTCGCTCCACAGCAGATCCACCGAGCAGATCCCAAAGAGCTTCCCTACAGTGCCCAGGTGCCTCCCCCAGGACATGACAGGAGGCAACAGGCCAAAATTCCTGTCTATTGAGTATCCCAGTGTGCTGGGAGGACCTGGTATCTCTGAAGAAGCAGCTGCTCACTTGTGTTGGTTTGATAAACCAGTAAAAAGCTGGAGCCTTGGCCAGGGGAAAAGAGGAGGAAGATTTGGGGTGTCTGCAGCAATGCCAAGGGGCAGCTACAAGCACAGAGGACACCGAGGTGTCACAGGTAACACAAGCAGCTGCTTTGACAATTTCTCAGTTTGCTTCTCTGGATCACTTCAACAGGTCCAGAGTGGGCTTCAGGCAGCTTTGCACCCCAAGCTACAGAAGGAATCACTCCACATGCTGCAATACTCACTGCTGTTGCATCCAGCAAGTGGAAGGGACCAAAGATGAGCATCACTCTGGAAACCAAGCTGACAATCTCCCTGTTGGGAAGATGGACTGATCAGGGGAAGCAGCACCACCTGGTCCCTGGTTCTCACATATCTTCCTCAATCAACCAGAAAGGCTGATCCCAGTTCCCTGATCCCAGCCTGCTACCATGGTAGTGTCCCAGTGTTAGAGAAGCAGCTGTGCTGCCCAAGGACACTGGGAAATGGGGAGGAACCTTTGAGGAATGTTTGCCAGATAGGGGTTTACGAAGTCTTATCTGTCAGCAGCTTCTGGGATATAAATAACACCTTCCAAGAAGGCAATAATGGTTAAAAGAAAGCTGTTTAACCCACGTGTCATTGGTGAAGATGTATCCCACCACGTCCCTTAGGCTCCCCAGTAATGCTGCAACCACCACAGCGAAAACTCCTGAAAGAAAAAGGAATAGTCAAATTGCTTCAAGGGCAGCACATCCTGCTCCTGACCCAAGCCCAGACCTCAGGGCCTCCATGTGCTGGGGACTGGACTTTGCCGACCTCAAATGACACTGCAGCAGAGGACAAGTCTGTTTTCCTCTCACTCTCCCCAGATACTCCCTCTACCCTCTGGAGTGTGAGGACAGAACACTAAGTTGCATTTTTTATTGTCAAAGACTTTGCACCAGGCTCATAACAGAAAAGATGAGTCAGGATCTTGCCTTGCCCAAAGAGTCCAAACAAGTGGGACTGGGTTCCTATGGGAGGTCCCTGGCCTTGAGGGAGGGAAACTGAACCATTTGCTGATAATTGCCCTTTATTCTGCTCTGCAGGACTGCACTGACCTGTGCACAGCAATGCAGTGATGCAGGAGGTCTTGGCTTGCTCCGCATTCCCTGCTCCCAAGGCATTCCCCACTCTGACACTTGCAGCTACGCTGATGCCCAGAGGCACCTGAGAAGGAGACAAGAGGAGGTGAGTGACAGCAGAGCCTGCAGTGACAGCAGAGCCTGCAGTGATTTCCTTCTTCCCCAGTGGGGAACTGGGGACAAACTGGCATTGCTGCAGTGAAGGGATTTTCCATCTGCAGCACACCCTGGATGTGCAGGCTTGAGAGGCATCACCTGCCTGGTACCAACCCCTGCTTCCCACCTCAGCACTGATCCACAGGGCCACTGTTTTGGGGTTCCTCCCAGGCTGTTTAGGGTTTCACACCCCCAGCCCTTACCATGTACGCGACACAGGCGAGCTCGTAGATGATAGATTGTGCACCCAGCTCCACCACACTGATCAGCCCTGGAAAAGATTTGCCACCTCCTTTGTTGGCTGAAAAGGAGGCATCTATCCCCATGGAACAGATGGGAACACCTGCAGTGTCCTGCAGACCCAGCCCTGCAGGTGAGGAGGCTGCTGCTGGCAGGGTGGCTCTCGGGACACGCTCAAGCAGCAGCCACCAGGAGCCAGAGGGAAAAGAGGATTTGGACTCACCAGCCAAGAAGCTCCCAATCTCAAAGGTCCACCACTCAATACACATCATGACCATGCCAGGCACTGCCAGCCAGATGAAGGAGCCCCAGTCCACGAGGCACTCCCTGCTCCAACCTGACAGGAGGAGGTGAAGCAGAATGAACTTGTGTTATCCATCTGCTCCCCTAAAGGGGAGTCACATCCACTCTCTGAGGACAGCCACCCCTGCAGCTCACAGGACCTCAGCCCAGGATTGCTGCTGGATTGTTTGGAGCTACAGTAAAGGCCTCGAGGACATGGCTACAGCATCTTCCCACTGTGAGGGGATGGCAATCCCTTTGTCACGTGCTGGTGACAATGCCAAATTCCCAGGGCCAGACACTGGTATTCTGAGGGATTAAGATAGAACAGTACCTCCCCAGGTCTTCACATGGATCTTCTTCCACCACATGTAAAGGACAAGGAGGATGACCTGGGTGTACTGAGAAACCATGTTAGCCCAGGCAGAGCCCCTGGGGAGAGAGACAGGCAGGTTACAAGTGACATCCTTGGCCACCTGCTCAGCCACAGCAGGACAGACCCAAAGGCACCCACAGCAACCTTGCTGCAGATATGGGACAGACCCCTCCAGCCTCAGCTTTGCTGAGTGAGGGCTGGAAGGAGGGGGTGGCAGAACTGGGCACACAGGGAACCCCCTCATGCCCTGGTCAAACCCCTGCACCCAGGGAGAGACTGTCCCCAGCCCTGCTCACACTTACACCATGCCCAGCTTCAGAGCATAGAGGAGGAAGGCGTTCATGGCTGCATTGAGGATGTTGGCTGCAATCCCTGTCACCACCTGAGGCATAATGATCTCCTGGAAGCCAAGGATGAACTTTGGAATTTGCTTCCCCAAAACACAGCCCAAGCCCCATCCAGTGAACAAAAGGGAGACCTCCAGCAATGCCCAAGGAGAAAGACAAGAAGGCAGCTCATGTTCCAGGTGAGGCTGGGCTGTGTGAGACATGCAGGATGTGACAAGCAGAGCTCAGGAGCTGGTGCATCCCATAAAACACAGAGCTGGGAAGTAGGAAATGGAGCCAGCTAAGAGTGGTTCCCATGAGCTCAGCCAGGGCTGGCTCATCTCACATTCCACAGCCCAGCTTTCCCTGGAACACGGTGAACTGAGATCCCCAAGTTTATCCATGTTCCTGGGAATACCTTTATTCCATGGCCAGAAGCTGGCTAATTATACAATACCTGACTCAGTAAATATCTTGTCAGCAGCTGGTACAGAAACGCCGCCTGCAAAAGTCAGGATTCAGTTCATCTCCACATTGTGACCATTGAACACTGACAGATCAACCCCCCTCCACCTTCTCCCAAAACCCCTGTGCTCCAGCTGAAGCACTGCCAGCACCCAAAACCAAGACAGAAAGCACATCCCATTCCCATTGGGAAGACAGATCAGTCTCCAAATGGGAAATCTCCAATGCTTCCTCATCAGCGTGAGAAAGCCTGGAAAGCTTGGAAGGATCAGCCTACCGACCCTTATCCCACAGGGGTACTGCTCCCTGCCTCAGAGGAGTCAGAGCCCAGCAGCTGTGAGTGTGGGAACAGCTCCAGCCTTTATCTTGGGGCTAAGAGTGAGCCTGGAGGCCCTGGTTCCAATGTCCATCACAAGTTATGTGGCCACAGCAAAAGCCTTTGCACAGGAAGATGAGAGAGCCCCTGTTTGCTGGTCCAGCAGCTGCTGGCCTGTGCACATCTGGTAAGGCACAAGGTCAAGGGGCATGTTGTAAAACCCTAAACCTGTCCTGCGAGCCACACAGCAAAGGCCTTCCCTCCTTTCCCTGGTGTTACTAAGGTACACAGAGCTTCTAACAGCTTTAGCAGAGACTTACAGGAAGTGCTGGAATAAAGATCATCACGTAGAGCTGAGTTAACCTGGAAGGAGAATTGTTTCCCCAGTTAATGATACAGCAAAGCAAGAGCCAAGCCAAACAGCACTGCACTCAAGCTCCAGAGAGCCTTGATTTCAACACTCCATGGCAAATGCCTGATCCAGAAGGGCTGGATCTCAGCCCTGACCTGGAGACTTCAGGGTCCTGTCGGATGAGCAGGAGGATCCTCTCAGTGTTGATGAAGAGGGCCCAGCAAGGGAAGCAGAACAGCAGCAGGATGAGGATGCCCCGCTGCAGGATGGTGCCCACCTGCTTCAGGTTCTTGCTGCCATATGTCTGGGTCAGGAGAGAGGGTCAAGGTGGGCATCACAAGGAGTCAGAGGGGCTGGGCAAATGCTCAGGGCAACAACAGGACAGCTAAATGCCTTTCCCATGCCCTGCAGCTGCAAATACCAGGCTGGTTGGGTGTAACTTGCAGATTGCAAATCCTCTGGCACCCAGGCATGACCCAGGGTTCCTTGGGGAAGGGAGCAGGCTCCAGCCAGAGTCTTTGCAACCCTGTTCTGTCTGGCAGCTACTGACCTGGGTCATCAGTGTGTCACATGCTGAGGCTAAGCCAGCACCGATGGAGATGCCTGTCACGTTGATAACCTGGAGGAGAGACAGGGGAACCTGGCCCACAGCACTGCCTCCCTCCCAGCTGGGTGGGGAGACAGTTCTGCTACAAGTTTTTGGGAAGTTTTCCAGTCCTTCTCTATTTCTCAGAATAACACAGTCTCATTAACTAAATAGTGGGGGAAAGGATCTTTTAGCAAGCGGTGAGGATCTAAAGCACCACAACAAACACTGCTGCTCCTGGCTACATGCCCAGGTCTGGTGGGTTCAGGGAGCTGGCCAGAGGCTCTCAGGTGCTGGCCTTGAACTGGCACAGGCACTGACTGCTCAGCTCCTCTCTCCTGCCTGTGCTCAGGGCAAAAAAAAAAAGGAACAGGGCCCTCACATATACATTCCTACTGGTCTGGTTTTTTTGGTGACACGTAATTCATATGTTTTAAATCCAGGGGGAATTGGAGCAATACGTACGGACACAGCCAGGGTCACAGCATCCAGCTCAGCTTTCCCCAGGTGGCCACAGAAGATGGAGCTGACCACACTGATCAGGAACCCCAGCAGCTGGGCAAAGAACTAGGATGAGAGGAGAAGGAGATGGTGAGATGAGGACTTGTTAGGGCTTGTGGAACACCACCCCTCCCCCAGGAGATGGGCTATGAACACTCAGGTTTCTTTGTGTTTCTGACCATGCCTCAAGGCCAGGGCTCTGCTGAGGTCCTGGGAATGTGTCCCTGCTTGCCAACACTGCTGGGCAGGGGAGGCAGCTCCAGGACTCAAGCAGGCTCTCAGTAGCTTTGTCTTTCAAAGCCAACATCTACCTGCCCCATGGTATTTTGGTGTTACACAGCCAATCTGCCAGATGACCCCATTTAAGAGAAGCTTAAGGCCTTCATTAGAAATCCTCTTTTCCAGGATGAAGGCTGCATAGAGAAGGGAAAATAAAACATCTGAGTGCTTTTCCACATTTGCGTGCATCTGTGGAAAACTATCCTCCAAAACCACAACATCCTCTCCTCCTGGAGGGACACCAAGGCCAGTCTGTGTGTTCCTTGCCAGCAGCGTGTAACAATGCTGCAGCAGAGATTGCACTCCAGACCTCATTTTCCCTTGGCAAGAGGACGTCCCCCTTACAGGCATCCAGGGCACGGAGTCATGGCACAGCTCGAAACAGATGGCAGGAGTTAGGGCCATTTATACCCACTGAGGGGTGGGCACAGCTGGAAACCATGCCCAGGAGCTGTTCACACTCCTTCCCACACAGCAGTTGGCAAGACAAGAGCCCAGAGCTGCTGGAAAACCAGCTCTGAGGGGTCAGAGGATGAGCAGAACAATCTCTTCTCCTCTGCAGACCTCCCAGTGCTGCCTGCAGATGCAGTCCTGCTGCCAGGCCCAGGCATGTTCGACCTAATGCTGTGAGTAATCCCCACAGGAGGGGTCTGTACCTCCAGCACCATCCCAGCACAGTGTTTATTATGAAATGATCACTAAACAGCAGCTGTAGGCTTGGGTTTGAGGTGTCTGTGCACATGGAGGAGCAGGCTGTGCTGCAGGCAGGACAGTTGAGGGGACTGAGGGGGTTTGATGTGTTCAGCTACAGAAACTGAAACTAGTCTAGACTTCCTCTGCTGGCTGAACGCAGCAGGTCAGGGATTTGATGTCAGGGAGGGTGCCTCTGTGAAGTTTAACAGTTGGTACTTATTTACCAGATACAGCAGAAGACTGAAAGCACAAAATTTCACACACAAGTGATTAAGACCAGGGCTGTGGTGCATGGTTCCCCTTTGTGGAAGCCTCTGCAAAATGTGCTCAGCACTGTCTGTGCCAACTACCAAAGGGTCCATTTCTCTCCAGAGGGTCCAGAAAAATGGCAAACGGCAGTTCCTGTCCAGGGAGGGTTTCAGGACAGCGAGGCACAGGGCACCCAGAGCCCGCTGGAAGAGCCAGCTATGGACCTGGCACTAAGCAGACTGCCTGTCACCCAAGGGGTGAGTGGCAGTGCCAGGGCTCAGGCCTGGTTTCACAGAGCAGTTTAACAGCTCAGTTCCCCCTCCCCGAGCCCTTCACTGCTCTTCCACAGCCAGGCTGCAGGGAAGCAGTGACCACGCTGGGCAGCAGCAAGAGTGCCTGGGGCAAAGAATAAGGATCCGGGCGCCAACCCAGGCATGGAGAGTGCAGGAGAGACCGCGCTGTGGCCCCGGTGCGGGCGGGAGGCACATCCCCGGTCGCAGAGCCGTGCCCGGAGGCTGGAGGCAGCCGAAATCCTGCAGCACGGGACTAGCAGGGGCCGAGATCTCCGTCCTCGGCATCCCGGAGCGCCCGGGGAGCGCTGCCCGGCTGCGGACAGCCCCCCGTCCCGGGGACGCACTCCCGCATCTCTGGCGGGACGGCACCGTGTCCCCTGGGTGTCCCGCGTGTCCCTCCCCGTCTCACCCCGCCCAGGGTCTCACCACGGGCCCCGCCAGCCGGGCCAGCTCGAAGCACTCCTGCCGTGCGGCCGCGGGCNTCGGCACGGCTCGGCACGGCACGGGCAGCTCTGTGCTCTGGGTCAGGGCTGGGATCCTCCGCCGGGTGGGAGCGGGACCCGCACGGCCGCGCTCCGGCCGCGTGTCGGCTGCTGGGCACTCCCCGCACACGTGTGGGCTAGAGCCAGAGCCCGTCGCGGGGTTTTTGGGGGTTGGGGATCCCCTGTGGGTGTTGGTGGTTTGGGGATCTGCTGTGCAGAGCAGGGGACACTCCCTGTTTGTTCATCGACATCTGGAGCTCTCCTGCTCATCGCTCTGGGATGGGGATCCCCTGAGGAGACCCGTGTTGATCTGGGGGTCACCAGAGGTTCAGAGTGGTGGTTATGGACTGGGGAACTGCTTGTGGGACGATGGTTTAGGACCCCCTAGGTGCTGTCTGTGAGGTGGGTCCCCTAACACAGGGGCTGGCGAAGGCAGGAACGGGACACCTGAGCAAAGGAATGTCCCGTCTGCCATCAGCGTCATGGAAACAGTGCAGGGCAGGCTCTGGGCAGCTCCCCTTCTTCTCCATCCACTCACCAACACCTCAGGAGCAGGGATTGTCCCTGATCCAGGGATTGCCACCCAGCAGGCCGGTGCCCAGCGGTGCAGCTGGCAGGGTGAGGAGGCTGGAAAGGCTGTGTTTGCCCAGCACCTGGCAAGAAGGAGATTTGGTTTGGGTCAGAGGCTGGTTGTACAGGACTGAAATTTTACCTAAGTGCAGGTACTCGTAACCAAGTAGCTGTAACCAAACCTATTGCTAACGCATGGAAAATTACAGTGGAAAGTGGGTCTCGGTTTTCCAGCTGTTTAATGCTGCCCTGATGCCTTATAGCTGTGGTGTCATCAGCCAGAAATTTAATGTATCGTTAATGTTTCACTTATCACAAGGGTCCCTTCAAATATGATGTGACATCATGAAAAATCGTATAGTAGTAGTGGTGAGTCACAGTCATTCTGATTTTATGTGCCCCGATGAAATCGGTATTTCCGGACAAAGGAGTGCTCCTCTCAATGGTTTTTCCTTCCTCTCCTGTGGCCAGTGGGTGCAGGATGGTGCTGCAGGGGCAGCTCTGAAGAAACAGAGATAGTTATGGGAAAAGGTGATAACTGGCTGGTGGTGTGACTGTCACCAGCGTGGCTGCGAGATGGCCGGAGGGTTCCTGCCGTGCCGTTATCTCCCGTGGAGGCAGAGGGGAAGTGATAAGGCTCAGATGGTGCTATTCATGGTCCTAAACGAGCAGTGCAAGTGTGAGTCCCTTTGAAGTTTACTGGTGACCCTGCTGAGATCAATACCCTGGGCTGGTGAAGAGCAGGGAGAGAATCGGGTAGAAACCCTGGGGAAAAGGACTTTGAAAATAAAAAGGCTCATCTTTACAAGCTTGGGGAGAAAAGTTCCCTCCCAGTCCCAAGAGCCAGGTCCTGGACTAGCCCCCAGAGAGCCAAATACATACAGAAGGGCTGTGGTTGAAGTCCCTCTCCTTGTGTTTTGCTGGTGTTGTTTGAAATCAACTCTGGTCGCTTTCAGAAGCTCTGTTTTGTGTTTCCGTGGTTACACGTGGATCCCAGTCCTGCTGGAAAGTGGCAAACCGGCACCCCAAGACCTGTTTGGATGAGCAGGGGTGCCCTGAGGCCTCCCCCATCACTGGCACAACAGACCTGGCACTGCCTCTGTGACAGGGACAAGGACCTTGCCAGCTGCCCGATGGGATTCAGCAGGACTCATCTTCGGAGTCACAGACGATGAGGATGGTCAAAGGTACCACGAGCTGCCCTCAGCAATCTGGATATTAACAGGATTGCAACACCAGTTGAAGGAATCTGAAGGGTCAAATTCCGTGTGGTTGTTTTAGACCTCCGGTGAATCCATAGCAGCATTTTTGGGAGGCTGATACCTTAACACAGAGCTGTTTAAAGGAGTTAATGTGTGACCAGCCACAATCCAGCTGGAGCAGGCAGGTGGCCTGTCCTGCTGGAGCTGGTTTTGGCAGCTGGGACACTGTGCTGTTCTCAGCAGTGCTGATGTGACTCCAGAAGAAAAAAAGCTGAGAGGAGAAGGATTGCAGTTGACCTCCATCATGTGCAGAGCAGAATTAGCCCTTGTTTTCCCTGCAGATTCCCAGCAGGATGGCTAAGCCAGGCTTTCTCTGGATATGGATGTCCATAATCTGAAAGACAGCCAACATCTTGCTGCTAAAATACACCCCACAAATGTACTCATGATTGAGAGCTGCCCAATAAGGAGAATGTCAGGACACAGTGGATTTATGTCAAGCACTGAACTGTTTGAAGTGTGTCCCTTTCCCTTCAGGAACCCTGCTGCATGCTGATGTCCACATACTGTGGAAAATCCACTGCTCCCAGTGCAACGTGCAGTTCAGAAGGCAGCTGAATTAAAAACTGAAGAGCCTTTTGCAATCAAATTCATTTTTATATGTGTTGTACCATAGGATCAGATGACCAGAGCCATCAGTGGATGCTTTAGGATAACTCTGCTGTTTAAATGCCACATCCAGATGGTTTTTGAACACTTCCAGGGATCATGACTCCACCACTACCCTGAGCAGCCTTTCCCAGGGCTCGGCCACACTTTTGGTGAAGAATCTTTCTCAAATATCCAGCCTGCTGCAGCTCGAGGCCGTTTCCTCTTGTCCTATCGCTTGGTACCTGGGAGGACACACACCCACACCTGGTTACAATCTCTCCGCAGGGAGCTGTGGAGCACCATAAAGTCCCTTTGATCCTCCTCTTTTCCGGGCTGAGCTCTCCCTGCTCCCTGCCCGGTGGCGGTCGCGGTCCCCGCGTGCCGTGCGCGGTGTCCCCGGCAGATGGCACCGGAGCCCCGCGTCCCGGGGTCCCTCCAGGCGCTCCCGCAGCACCGGGAGGGGACACGGATCCCCTTTCCCAGCCGTTCTTGTCTCCGCTCCTCGGGCTCGGCACTTTTAACCCTGCCTCGTTTCGTCAGTGTTTGTATTTTTCAAGACCAACAAACGAGCACCGGGTGTCTATTAAACATCCAGGGAAATCCCAAAATGTGCCAATCATACGCCAAATATTTTTGGAAAAAAAAACGCTTGCTAAATATTTCAGTGAAAAATATAGTATGTACTAATCAACTGCGTGTAATACAAAAAAGCCCCAGTACTTATAAAAAATAAATAGGAGTTAGAAAAATGCAGATAGGCACTGGCTGTATATGGACAAGAAACTGCTTATTAAAAACCTTGGGATGCTGTCCTGACTCTTTAATTCCAGTGTCTCAAGCTGTTTCTCAAATGGGCATCTTGAATCTGTGATTCTGCTGCAGAACCAGCACCTGGACAAGCACTCACCCACCACATTTTAAGTGTTCTCATGGTGTAACTTTGGTTCAGTCACACCTCATCTTGTTTCCTCATTTTATTTTATTGTTCCTTAAGAGAGAAATGCTTTTGGCTTGTTCTGTATTTCACAGCATCTTCCTCCTGCGTTGTTCACTAAAAGCAGGGCCAGATGTATCAGCTGCAGCCATAAATATTATTTTTACAGCAGAATATTTCTCTTGCTGCATGGGTTGGTTGAGTTCAGGGTTGCAGACTTAAAAAACAGCTTCCCTGCCCTGAAGAACCCAGATACTTTATTAGGCAGATAAGGCAGGACAAATAAAAAACAAGACAAAACTTCTCCTGCTTTGAACCACCTCTAGGGAGCAGGTCTTGGCAAGAGAAAAGAGAGCTTGTAAAGCTGTAATAATAATAATAATGATAATTAATTGTCTTTATAAAGCATCCCCTAATGGCTCTGGATGCTACACAACGATTTTAAATACAATTGAAAGCAACAACAGTAACGAGGAGCCAAGTAAGGAAGGGTTGTAAAAATAAAGGTGTTTATTGCAGTAGATAGTGAGCTTTCAGTGTGCTGTTTTGGGGCTTTTCTGAAGCATGGACACGGACATCAGTCGGGAGCAGCTGAGGATCCCGCAGTGAATTCTGCAGGCTTGCAGATTGCAGACTTTGATTACAAAGAGCAAATACATTTTACAGCCTGGTTTGCATGTCAGTGCCTCTGCTTTATTTCCTTTCTGTATCCCAGCCAGCCAGACAGTGTAACTCAGTGCAGCCCAATTTGTGTTTATGCTTCTGGATTGGCTTTCAGGTTTTTCTGCCTGCATTTGATAGGGGTAAATATGTATTTACATTCGATTTTGGAAACAAAGAAGGGAACACATCTGTGGGCTTTGGGGAGGCTGGATCTACCCTCATGGGGCCAGCGGGAGGTCACAGAATGGTTTGGGTTGGAAGGGATGTTATGGAAGGAGTCCTGTGAGGAGTGGCTGAGGGAGTTTGGGATGTTTACCTGGAGAAAAGCAGGCTCAGGGGTCACCTTGTCACTCTCTACCACTCCCTGAAATGAGGTTGTGGCCAGGTGAGGGTCAGCCTCTTCTCCCAAGCAACAGTGACAGGACAAGAGGAAGTCTTAAACTGCACCAGGGGAGGTTTAGGCCGGATATTAAGAAGTTCTTCACAGAAAAAGCGATTGGGCACTGGAATGGGCTGCCCAGGGAGGTGGTGGAGCCACCATCCCTGAAGGTGTTTAAGGAAAGGCTGGATGTGGCACTCAGTGCCATGGTCTGTTTGACAAGGCGGTGTTCTGTCACAGCTTGAACTCGTGACCTCAAAGGTCTTTTCTCATCCCAGTTGGTCCTGTGTGACCCTGTGTGTGTGCTCACAGCTCTCCCACGGGCTGCCACACCTTCCACTGGAGCAGGCTGCTCAGACCCACATCCAGCCTGGCCACGGACATTCCAGGGACGGGGCGCCCACAGTTTCTCCGAGCAAGCTGCGCCAGCGTTTACCCTCTCAGGGAAGAATTTCTTCCCACCACCCCACCCAACCGTTCGCTGCGGCAGCCTGCAGCCCTTGCCCGCCGTGCCGCCGCTCCGTGCCCCGCTCCGTGCCGGGGCTC
>VXAX01002284.1:14018-63999 GCA_013399835.1 Leptocoma aspasia | reverse complement strand
CCTTGGCGTGGGCAGCGGACACGGTGCCCGTGGGCTCCTGCGTGGGTTTGGGCACAGAAAGGAGCCGTGGACTCTGCCAGCCGTGGGAGGACACGCGGTGGTTGAGGAGCGAGTGAGCCCGGCTCGACTGGGAGCTGCTGGCGAAGCTGCCCGGCCAGTTTGTGGGATGGGGTTTGTTCCTTTCGTTTGGTGTGTTCGATACTCGGCGAGTTCCAGCCTCTCATCCGTAGAGTTTAATCTGGAAGATAACGAACAGAAAGCACGCTAAGACCCAGACGGGGCAGGCTGTAAGGAAAAGGAAGGCGCAGGCTGAGCCTCCACTTGCCAACGAGCTTGCAACGCTTAAAAGAAAAAAAAAAAAAAAACCTCCTCTTTACAAATCTAATCTCGGGAAGCAATTGAGTAAGAATTGAAAAGATGGTGCCCCACGGTGCCATTCCTAAACATCTTTCTGGCTGGTGGCGGAAGCAGCGGGCAGACTGTGGCTCAGCTGTGGTTGGGATTGGGATAACGCTGGTACCTGCAGGGTGGGGGTGGCTGAGCCCGCTCAGGCATCCCCAGTGTCTGGACACCGCGAGGCTGTGTTGGGATGAGGGGATGAGAGGGATGACANGGGCACCCGAGGAAAGCAGACCTTGGCGTGGGCAGCGGACACGGTGCCCGTGGGCTCCTGCGTGGGTTTGGGCACAGAAAGGAGCCGTGGACTCTGCCAGCCGTGGGAGGACACGCGGTGGTTGAGGAGCGAGTGAGCCCGGCTCGACTGGGAGCTGCTGGCGAAGCTGCCCGGCCAGTTTGTGGGATGGGGTTTGTTCCTTTCGTTTGGTGTGTTCGATACTCGGCGAGTTCCAGCCTCTCATCCGTAGAGTTTAATCTGGAAGATAACGAACAGAAAGCACGCTAAGACCCAGACGGGGCAGGCTGTAAGGAAAAGGAAGGCGCAGGCTGAGCCTCCACTTGCCAACGAGCTTGCAACGCTTAAAAGAAAAAAAAAAAAAAAACCTCCTCTTTACAAATCTAATCTCGGGAAGCAATTGAGTAAGAATTGAAAAGATGGTGCCCCACGGTGCCATTCCTAAACATCTTTCTGGCTGGTGGCGGAAGCAGCGGGCAGACTGTGGCTCAGCTGTGGTTGGGATTGGGATAACGCTGGTACCTGCAGGGTGGGGGTGGCTGAGCCCGCTCAGGCATCCCCAGTGTCTGGACACCGCGAGGCTGTGTTGGGATGAGGGGATGAGAGGGATGACATCTTCCAGGATGGGTCTCTGAGCCCTGCTCTGTTCCTTAGGTTAAGGAATTGGTGAAGGAAAAGTTGGCTGTTGTCTGGCAGTGCGGTGTGGTGTCCCTGCTGCTGAGAAGAGATGTCGCTTTGAAACACGGATTTGCCTTCTTTTTTCCTTGTTTGCTGCCGTTTTTTGTCACTAAGCCCCCAGTTGTGCAGAAATTCTCACGTATTTAATGCTGTGCACCTGGATGATAATGCTGCCCAAGGCCCCCAGTTTGCCCCTTTGAAGTCCAGACACTTCCAACTGGGAGCTCACCCAAGTGGTCAGGGTCTGAGTAGTTTCATTAATCAGAGGAGCTGCAACAGAAGCTTCACCCTTCAGAGAAACTACAGTTTAACTCGGATTTCTTTTAAACCAAACCTTCTTCCTAGAGGGATGTGAAAACACTGTGGTTCCAATTAGTAGCTGACCATTTCCCTACAGAACATTTCAGATTATTTAGATGGTGGGACTTCTGCTTGCCATATTTGCTTTAAAAATTCCACGGCAATGTAGTTAAATGGTTGGGAAATCATAGAAGTGGAAGGTGGCATTAATTTTACATGCTGGCCAATGCTTCCATCTATTAGATTGCAGGAAAACATGAAATAAAAAGATTATGGGGTCTTAAACTCTTATTCCAAGAAGCCCTGAGTTAAATTCAGGATTATTTTTGTGTGGAGTGTAAAGTAATTGAAGCTCATGCTGTATATTTTCAAAACTAAGCAGATGTGATGTGGCTTTGGAGGAAGCTTAATCTACGGATAACAGAGAACCTATTTGTAAGTTGTAAGGGCAATTATGTCAGGATATCAGATTTCTAAACAGGAGATTTATAACCTGTAGCCCAGGCAGTTAGAAGTTTCCTTGTATAATAGGCTGGTTTTTTAAATAGTTGGGTTAATGACCTGACTCCCCAGAAAAGCACAAACTTTCTATTTTTCAAAAACATGCCAGTGAGAGCTGGGGATGTCGAGCATATGTTCAGTACCTCACAGGCTTAATTTGTTTTAAAACAAAAGCATTAGAGGAATGTAGGCAGTGCTTTTGAGTTATGGTTCCTTTGCACCAAGGGATACTCCTAAACCCCAGCAAACTACACAGATTTATAGGAAGAAAGGGATATTACAGATGCAGGGTAGAGACAGCCAGAAGGGTGGGAACACTGAGAGCTCTGTCCCTGAGCTCTCAGCTCCCCATCCTTGCAGGTTACAGGGCTTCTTTGGGAGAAGCTCTGCTCAGCAGGGTTAAGTGTAGGTGATGCCCAGGCTCAAAGACCTCCAGAAATCCTTTCAAGCCAACTCTTCCCATTGTGGATTGGTTACTTTATCTACTGAGGCCATGAAAGTTTTGTGGAGAGATGATGGCTTCCTATCCTATATAAAAGCATCATTTTTGTTGCTCAGTATTATTGCAAAAGATGACTTTTAAGGTCCATCTGTCATTGTCCTTCTCTGGCGTACTCTGCATTTTTCTACATCTCTCCTTCTTCCAAACCCTGGGCACCAAACGTTGATAGATCTTAAAACCCAGGCTCCTTTCTGGGTTTGCAGTATGATTCCCACAGTCCTAAAAGTAAATTAGCATCTTACTCTGATGGTTATTGGGGAAAGTAGATGGAATTGTCAAAGCAAACAGCCACTCTTTGTTGAATGCCTCGGTAACTCAATAATGCTGGGGTGCAGTTACCAGGGACAACCAGTTCAATTGGAGTAACTTCAGCACACAGCAATTTTTGCCTCCAAACCAGTAATAAAGGAAAGCAGTACAAGTCAGCAAACATCTGGCCGTGGGGAAAGCCTTTGATTAATGAGGATGGCATTATGCCTCTGTCTGAGCCACAGCCAGACCTATTATTGGGTGGGTTTTTTTCAAGGACAAAACCAGAATGCGCCAAATGAGATTGGAGGCCTTTAACTCGTGGTGCACATCCCTCAGTTAAGTCATTCAGCCCTGGATTTGGGCAGCCACAGGTAGCTTTTGGTAATTTATTTGTCTTCTGATAATGCCTGGTGTGGCTGAGGAGAGCAATGGGGAGAAGACGTTGCTCCATGTCTTGGTTTTGGTTTAACATCACCCCGTTGTTGTCTGTTTGCACAGACATCTGCTCCAGTTCTGGAGGGTTGATTTAATAACAGCTTTAATATCCTGATTGCTGCTCAGAGCCTCAGTAGTGTAAACAGCCCCCATCTGCCTACATGCCCTCATGTCCCCCAGCAGCCACAATGGGGTGTCTCCCTTCCTGCTGTAGGAAGGATCCCAGACTTCTCCTGGTGAGCTCCACACCATCCCTGCTGCAGAGTCCACCTACACTCAGGGTGAATCTGGGGGCTTTTCAAGGCCTTATGGCACACAGGCTGTTGGAGGAGTGCTGTGCTGCTGTGGGACATCTTGGTCATCTCTGCTAAAAAATGACAAACCATCCACGTTCTCCATTGAGTGGATCCTCTCACAAGGTTTCGCATTGGAGTGGGAGAAAGGAGAATTGGGGTGCTGGAGGAGAAAAATCTCTACAGTGAGAGAGCAGCAGTTTATCTTTCACTGTTGTTTATTTGCCTTTGCTTTTGTTTTTACTTGTTATTTTCTTGGCCCAGTTGTCTTCCTCATTCTTTTTAATCTTGAATTTTCTCCTGACGCTTCCTCGGTGCATCCACACAGCGCCGCAGTGGCGTCGGGGCTGTGCTTTGCCTCTCTTGTGTTTTGTGTTTTTCTGCTGTATTTATGCGTGTGGTTGAGTGTTGTACAGATTCTTCTTGGGAAGGCTGAGATGCTTCTGTTCTGGATTTAAATAAATGGAAAACATGTTGATTGTTTTTCTGTGATTATTCAGTCAAGTATCTGAAAACAATTTGAGGATCTCTCTTTGCTCACACTGGTAAATTCCCTTTGCTTGGGACAGAGTGTTTTCCCTTTATCTGAAAGGATCATCTGCCATGGGAGCCTCTCCTAATAAGACACCAGGTACTAATTTTATAGGTAGACTTTGTACAAGAAATGGTGGGGAGAAGATAGAAATGTCATTAAATTAGACCGTCCACATTTTTTTTGTGGAGGAAAAATCTTCAAACCCTTGATTACAGTTTAAGGTACAGCCTGATTTTCAGGGACTCAGAACTTTTCTGTTTGAAATTGCCATCTGCTGAGATCTGGGAGGCAAGTGGTCAGCACAGATGTGGGATTTGTCTTACAGAAGATTTTGTAAATCACTTGAAGCAGCTTTTGAATTTCATCATATAAAAATATCTAAGTAATCACTTTCAGCTGTATTCCTGACTTTATATTTCTGGGGTGGGAACGTATATGAAATCTTTGGCTCGCTGAGCTGTAGATTTGAAAAATATGGTCTTTTCATGACATCAGGCTATTGAGTAAGAAGCAAGGCATTAGCAGCACCAACTGATTCTTTGTTTGCTTTGAAACTTTGCTGGTTCTGAAATGTAAGAATGGGAGATGTATGAAAAGAGCAGAGGGAAGCCTGTGTGCTGTTTTTCATTGTGGCATCTTAATCCAGATGTTGAAATGAAAACGTTCGTTTGAAAATGCACGGTTGACAATTTCATTCGTTACTCTCAGGTTGCGGGACCGAGCAGAGGAACTTTACTTTGTAAAGTAATCAGTGCATAGTTCTTCTCCAAAAATGCATTGTTTAGAGGCTGAACACGTAACAGCTTTACAAAAGAAAGTGCAGAACAATTGAGTGTTTTTCCCTGCAATTTTGGAGACGTTCAACAGTGAACTCCAATTATGAGTGAGGAATAAGCTATTCAGTATTTCCACATTGTGCAGATGACATCGAAGCCAAAACATTTTGACTTCTTGTTGTTGTTGTTGCTGCCTTTTTTCCCAAATTATTTCTGTGTGTGTTTTACACAGCTTTGCAGTCCCCCTCCATACAATTAGCAGTCCTCTCTCATGCCAAGACTCTAATCTTTCTGTGAAGTCCCCATAAGCTTCAGTAGGCTGCAAGTCTGGGGAATGTGTCCTGGTCCTGCAAGAGTTGCAAAAACACCACTGATGTCTGTGGAGGTTGGATTTCCCCCCTTATCCAAACTGTTGCCTGCCTGAGCACTTTCCCTGGGGCAGAATTAGTATTTTAAAAAGTCTTGCTGACGTGTAGTCTGCTGTGGTGTTTATTACATCCTTCAGTGGGTAATTGCCCACATTTTAGGACCTGCTCTGGAAGTCCTTGGGCATCTTTCCATTATCAAATCCTCCTGGCTCCAGGATGGGGACAAGCACTTTGCTGATCTCGATTGGTTCTTGAACAGGCCTCTATGCACATCCCATCCCGAAAACTGACATCAGGTTTTCATGGCCTTTGCATGGTGGCTTCCTCAAGTGGTTCAATAACATTTTAGTTTGAAATGCAGCAGCTGTCTCCTTGTTCAGTACTCAATCCTTTTGCATTGTTGCCCACAGGTATTGCTTAGTACTAGAAAGTTGGAGTGAAATTCATGGTGAGTTGATTGCTGGCAGGTTTGGGTTTTGGAAGAGTCCAGGATGGTTTGGAGGTTTTTGATCCTTTCTCATGGACAAACTTTTAGTGTTTCAAAGTGGCATTTGGTGGGGTGAGTGTGTGGGGCTGGGGTAAGGTTTCACTTCTGAATTGCATCTGGGTAGAGCTCTCTGTTTTGCATTCCTGTTTTTTTCAGCCACGCTCCCAGCATGGAAGCTGGGGCATGGTTTTAATCTAAGTCAAATCAGAAAATATTGCAGTTTTTAGTGACCACGCCATGGGGATTCTTGTCCCAACCCTCCTCCCCAGCAATCCAGATTCAACATAGTGATTGTCTCCTCCTTATTGCTAGAGTTTTATGTGAAATGTAGGGATCTAGGGAAACTAAGAGGGCATGGGAGGCTGTGGTACAGCAGGCTGAACTCTGAATTCAGCAACACAAATTAGAGCAGCGCTTGCCTGAGCATTTGTTTGATGAGAAGCTCATTGGTGTGTGTGGATTGCTTCCTCCTCCTTCCCTTCCCAATTTTTTTTATCAGGGAAACAAGTTCCAAGCAAAATATTCCAAAGCGATATTTAATTACTCTTTAAAATGCAACTATTTGTCTTATCAGCCATGTGGATTTCTATTTGCTGCTTTGATTTGACAGTTAGTAGTTTGTAATTTTTGAAAAGCTTACACGCTCCAGGAATCTGTGATTTTTATGCTTTTGAAAGTGGAGATGTTGAATTAACTGCAGCTTTGAACTATTCACGGATAATTTCAGGCCCCCCGCTTTCAGCAAATACCAGCTGACTCCTGAGCTTTCAGGCTGGGTTGAATACTGAATAATCACGACTTTATAGCTGCGTGTGCTCTCTAAACTGGTTCCATGGCACATCACAGTGTAATGCACGATAGGTTTGAAATGTTTTTGTAGACAGATCACTTTGTGCCATCTCCAGATAATAACAGTTGGGAAAGGAGGGAGCACTGCCAGCCTGGGGAGGGTGCTTGGATTCATTACAGCTTGGGCTTTGGGCACATTAATTCCTCTCTGCTCTTGAGGTGGGAGCCCAGATGGGGGACTTGGGGGTGTTCTGGGGAGAGGGCTTTCTCCAGCACTGCCTTGATGTCCCTCTGCAGAGCAGCTTCCTCTGTGCTGGCTGGAACCACTGCTTCTCATCTGATGCTCTGTAGGCAAAAAACCACAACTAGAGTTAAATCTGTAGGTTGTAAATTAAAGACAGGGTCAATGGAGAAACTGGGAGTGGGATGAGTTGACAAGTAAACAGACCTGCTAAATTCTCTCATGGGAAAGTGAATTATATGAGTATTTCAGATTACAACATGAGTGCCTTGTCTCATAGCTGATCATGTTTTCATCATCTCAGTTTTCCAAGGAAAATGCAGTGTCCTATTGATTTGGCATAGAGTACACACAACTAATGGAAGGGTGGAACTAAAAGGATGCAAGAATGTTTTCTGCATATTCTCACGTCTGTCTTTCAGCACTGTGAACAATTGCAACCAACAATTACTATGTAAAGAATTTGCAGTCTTTATTTAGTGTGAGTGACTGACTGCTCAGTTGCACCAGGGTGGTAGCTGAGCATCTGCAATCTGATCAAACCCATGCTGGGGCTCAGCAAGCCCCTCTGGCCTAAAAACAAAGGGATGGGGGCCCTCAACAAGGCACAGGGCAGTGTGGGGGTGCAGGGTCCCTGCCTGTCTGGGGAGAGCCCAAACACCACACAGAATCTGGTTCCTAAGGGATGCATTCCTAGGTATAGGATATGTCCTGGAATAAGACAGGTCCTGTTCCAGCTGTGGAGACCAGGAATTGTGCATGGGAGGGGAAGCTGAAGGCTTGTGATGACGAAGGCAGCAGGGATACCCTGGGACAGTTCTTGGATGCATCTTCAGGCAGACAAGGCACTGTAGCAGCAGGGTGGTGTGAAACATTTTATTGCTGGGTGGGTTTTGCAGCAATGGAATCTGTTCTGTCCAGGCAAGGAGAGAAGCTCCAGGGTGTCTGTCTTTGCAACTGTGGCTAAATCCAGTCTGACTTTAAAATATTTGAATGGAGAAAAGGTGCAAAAGTCTCTATTTAAAATGAATTTGGCAAGAGTAACCAGATTTTAGTTACATGTTTGAGGTCTAAAAAATAGCTGGTGGCATCCTCAGTTGTGGGCTGAGACCTCAGGGAGTGGGTGGCAGCTGGCACAAGGGGTCAGATCCCACGAGGAGGGATCTCAGCAAGGCTGGGCTTTGACAGCTGAGAAGGAAACTATTTTACGTTTCAGGGCAAGGATTTAAAAACCTGGGTGAGAATTAAGTAATGTTTGCAGAAGAGAGTATAAGGCGGCTGAAACAAATTGCAACTGCATGAGCGAGCTGGAGAGAGAAATTCTAGTTCTCACTGGTTCCCAGGAGATTCCCACTGGAGAGATGAAGTCATAGCTATGACCTCATTAGTGTTAGCTCAGGATGCTGACAAATGAGCGCGTTTGATTTGTGTCACACTGACGGGGACACAGCTCTGGCTCTCTCCCCGTGCCCTGGCAGTCACTGCCCTTGCCATGTTGGTGGCAGAAGCGGGCACCGCTTCACCAGCCAAGCTGATCCAGCTCAGCATTTGCTTTTGAACTGCCACTGCTTCATCCTTTGTTACAGCTCTGAGCTGGCTTTGATAAATCCTGCTGGGCAGAAGGCAGCAGCCCAGGAACGGGCGAGCAGCAGCCTTGTTGTAGCCAAAATGTCTCCATCAATGCCCGGGCCTGTGCCTGGCGTGGAGAGCATTAATGGTACCCAGCAGCTCCAGCCTGGCTTCCAGAGCAAGCAGGATCTCACTCTCATGACTCTCAGCATTGCTGTAGGAGTCCCTTTTGGAAAAAGTGTGAAATTTATTGTAATACATGCTGAGGATCTTATGGCGGATCTGAGCTGCTAAATCCTCTAAACCTGAGCCTGCAACTTCATTGACAGGGCCTCTCACTTCACTCAGCTCCAAGCTTATGGTTTCACTGCTCCAATATTTTTCCATACATGGAAGCATTCCTGCCCCAGCCTGGGCTAATCCTGACATGCCACTGCATCTGGATGTTAGCTCATTTCTCGCAGCTGACACTGTGCAAAGGCAGATGTCTGAACTTACTTTTGTTTAAAAAGATGTAATTCAGCCAGCAAAAGTCTCACTCCATAGGTGAGCACAGGGAAAAAAAAAAAGAAAGGAAAAAAGGTGGTTTTCCATTTTACGAAGCTCCCAGGGCTGTTGGGTGGATGAATTGGTCACCAGGAATGCCATACTTTGGAAATGTATAGTTTAATTTGCAGAGGGGTAACAAAGCACAAAGATTTGTAGTCTCTAAACCTGTCTCCTAACAGAGCTGTGACTCTGTCAGTGGAGAGGGGCCCCTGCCCATCCCATCAGAAGATGCTCCTGGTCGCTCTGCTCTGCTCTGCTGGCTCTTCAAAGCCTCTGCACTGTTTGATGTGTATTTAGCAGCTCGGTGCAGCTGGGACTGCTGCACTCCTGCAACTGAGTCCAACGCCTCGGCCATACCAGAGAAAGAGATGCTTGTGCTGCTGGGCTGCTGCTTGAGCCTGTTTATAATCCCTTCCTCACAGGGGCGGGCTGTAGGATTTAATTAAATGTCTGTGAGGTGCTCTGCGAGCCTCTGCTGAAAGGCCCTGCATGAGGGCAGTGCCTTGAATAAAAGCTAGAGACCTTCCCCAGCCGCCGGGAAAGGGTTGGAGCTGAAGCAGTGAGACCCAAGCTGTTGAATCTGAACAGATGTTGGTTCTCCCCCACTTGGGTAGTTCAAAAGGATTATTCTGCCTCTCCCAAAATAAAGGAGAAACACAGGGGTTTTAGCAGTGTTGCCAGGGATCTCGGCTCCATCCCCTCGTGCTCGCTGCTGGTTGAAAGGTTGCATGCTGGGCTGGAGATGTGTGTGGAGTGCTTTGGTTGTGGGCCCTGCCCCTGTGTTTGCAGTTCAGCATCCACTTGCCTGGCCCTCACTGGGGGTCCCAGTTTGCCCACTCTTTGCTTGGCTGCTACTGTTGTGTGCAGGAACAAGACAAGCTGAACTGAGCCAGGATAAAACAGGTTTCAAATGAACCAAGCTGTGTGATGGCGTGGGAAGGAGATGACAATTTCCAGATCTCCTGTCAGATTTGTGAAGCACACGAAACTTCCTTTGTGTGACTGTTTCAGCCCCTGAGAACCAAGTGAGTCCAAGAGCTGTTGGGGTCTGTGGTGTCCCCAGCCCCACTGAGGGACTGCTCTCCCTCTGTCTGCCCTTCCAAGTGCAGCTCAGGGTCTGAGCAACAGCAGCACCCTGGTCCTTGTGCACAGTCTTGGGTCTGGTGGGATTTTCAGCATCAGACGGGTCACCAGAACATTAGAAATGTTCTTCCCCTTCCTGTTTTTCTGACTTCTGTCACTCTCAGAGCAAATCAAAGAGCACCAGGCTACAAATCCTGCCTTGCAAGTACTGCCTGGGTGTTTGGCTTGCAGGATTGCTCCTCTTTTATCAGCTGATATCTGGTGTTTTAAGAGGGCAGGGAGCTGTGCTTATTTGCTTCTGAGAGGCTGATGACTCTCCGAGCTGATTTTTTTAGGATGCTCCCTTTTGGATCCAGGTTTGTGGCCATAGAACAGAGGTCCCGGTGCTGTTACATTACAGGCTGCTTCTCATCAGCTCTTCCCTGTAATCTCTGCTTGGAAATTTGCAAATTGCTGCGTGCTTAGGGAAATCCTTCTGGCTTCACCCCATGGGCAGGGAAACAGAGGTGAGAGGGGGCTGGATGAGTGACCAGAGTGGGGCTGTGCCTCTGCCACAGCCGTGATTTCCAGGTCCCAGCACCCCAGCCTCCCAGAAAAAACCAGCCCCATCTCACACAGCACATGAACATGACCCTGAGATTGTGCTCTGCTTCCCTCAGCCATTGCCCCCTGCTGCTGCTGTGCCGTGTGCTTCCAAAATCGCTTCGTTCCAGGGTTAGAAAAGACCCATTTTTGTGTCCTAAAGCGCTGGATTTCACAGATAGAGAAGGGGAAAGGTCTTAATGCCTGCAGCTTGATCTGCTAATCTGAAAGCATGGGAAGTTGTTCCTAGGGAGATTTGCTGCCTGGAATTCTCAATGCAACTTTACACAAATAGGGTTTGTTCCTACAATGAGCCGGAGCAGCTGGATGCCTCCCACCAAGATTGCTGATATTTAGGTCTTTGATTTTGGTGAAGACACACAGCAATAAATTAAGTGAGTAGGGGAGTTTCAGAGAGTAGTACAGATGGTGGGAAACTGAGGGTAGGGACTGCTTAAGTGCTAACGTATGGCACAGCTTCCACTCCTTTCTTTCTTAAAGGAATGGAAAATGCTATGGGCTGCTGTTCCAGGGATTTTGCCTCCTCCTTGTCTTCAGAGACCTGCAGACCACCTCTGTTACAGTGTTTTCTTGATGATTAAGAAAAGAGTGTCCTGTGTGTGCTCCTGCCTGTGGCACAGCAATGCCCTCGGTGCCTGTCTTCATCCCAGCCTGATCCTGGCTTGCTGCATCCTTGGTTTTCTGCTTTTCTCTCTGGGAAAAGCAACTGTTAAATGGGATTTCATCTATCTTTTACTTTTTTCCTCAATAGGTCTGGCCCGGTTTTGCTTTGAGGATTCAAGCTGTGAGGATTCAAGTGAAACTATTTCATTCCTTTGTCCCCCTCTGTCTGCATTAATTCTCTGTGTCCCGACTGATGGTTTAATTATTGTGTGTGACAGGAGCATCCAGGGCATCGATTGGTGTTTATCACTTAGGTGGTGCACAAAATAGATGTTTGTCACCCTGGTGGCTCCAGCATGAGTTTTTGCCTAGAGAGGCAGTTTTCAAACCAGTTAATTGCCGCGTTGTGAAGCACAAGTGTAGGTGGCTGCTGTCCCTGCCTTTCCCTGCAGGCATGTCCCTGCTGGCTGCGTGGGACCAGTGGCTCTTCAGGTGGAAAGATGGGGATGTTGTAGGCTGGGAGGAGCCTCCTAGGTTGGGAAGAGATGTTTTGGAGAGGGATGGTGAGTGTGGGAGACGCAGGTGGATGGAGGGATGGATGGAGGGAGAGAGGCATCAAGACCAGGCTGGAGCAAGGAGTGGTGCCTCACCTGAGAAGTCACTTTGCTTCAGACAGCCCAGATTTGAATTGCAGGGTTTACTCAATTTTAAAAATTGAACTCCCTCTGAGCCCTGCATGCTTTGTGTTGTTCCTTGGCTCAGGCTGAGTGAGCAGTGGCCTTGTGTTGAGCCACATCCAGATCCTGATTTGATGTTTGTCCCCACGAGGATTTGCTGCAGGCTTTGCTGCTGAAAAAGTGGAGTCATCTGCATAAACCCCAGTAAGTCTCTAGGTTAAGAGGCCACCAAATACCACATCTGTCTGTGGCCATCCCTCTAATTATGAAAATAATAACCCCAGGCAGAGATTACAGCCCTGCTGGCAGCTCAGGGTCTGTTGTGCTGGGCTCTGTTCAGAGCTGCATTTGAAGGAGATGGTCCTTACCCTACAGTTGGTTATGTAGGGCTGTGTGTTACCTCTCCCCTACAGTGACAGGCCAGGCTTGATGCCTCCTGCCTTGTGGACACACAGATTTGAGATCTGGAAGGGGAAGTGCAGACTTCCCTCACCTCCCTTCTGTCTTCATGGTGCTGCCTTCTCCAGGCTTGGAACTAGAAATTGGATTTACACCTGGCAGGTAGCTGGGGCGTAGTAAGTTCCCTAAAAGGGTGGCTGCCATCTCTGGCTGAGTGTATCTTCATCTGTTTCCTCCCCTCCTGTGAGAGCTGGAGCAGGGATTATCCAGAACAAATCCTTTTACCCAGCTGCCTTCTCAGTGAAGGAGTCACAGGATGGGAGCGCCCCATGGAACATAAATCTGTTAGCAGATGACATCACAGGTGAAGGCTTTTAGGGTTTCTTTGCCAGAAAGTGGCAGTGTTGATTGCCAGGCTTAGTAGTGAAGAATTTGAAGCTGTGATTCATCCCTCAATCCATGTCTTAACTATGTAGTGGTAAAGCTTAGGAAAATCTGTGTAGGTATAAAGTGTTTCCTCTTAGGGAGCTGAGAACCCCTTAGGTGCAGCAATTACTATTTTACTTAATTGGGATTGAAATACCAAACGCTCATAACATGCCAGCTCGTGTCTGTTGTGGGGAAAACTCAATTGCTCAAGAGAAAGTGCTTTTCCTCCTGTCTGGATGAAAATCTATTGAAAAGAAAAATACCTGACATTTTTTAGTCATCTGCTCAAATGTCTGTCTGGGCCCATGGAGGTGGTTCTTGTTGGGGAAAGTCATTTGTGAGAGGCAGTTCCCAGAAAGGAAAGGGATTCTTTGCTCATTCTCAGACTTGTGGTATTTAGTTTGGTATTTTATTTTATAATTGCTCCAGCAATTAGCACAGCTACAGATTTTGTCTTCCCTCTGCTGCTCTGTGTTCACTTCTCGCACGGCATTTGCTGGCCCTGAGGTTAAACCTGCCTTGTGCAAAAGCACAGGCTGGCCTTGGAGAGGCTTTGGTGAATTTAAGAGATTCAGGATCCGTGTGGATGTTAGCTCTGACCCTCTGCAGTCAATGAGACCGTGCCTGGCCCTGAGCTGCTCCTGCACAAATCAGTGCTTTGCCTGTGTCCACCTACAGCTGCTTAGTGACATAAAAATGAGGGGCAAACAAGCTGTACTTGAGCTGTTAGATAGTTCCAATCACCCTTGCAGTAGCTGAAGATGCATCTGAGGGTTGTACTGGTGAAGTGTTGGTGCTGTGGGTTCATGGCCGTAGTGATGCTGAGAACATGAACCTTGTAAAAGGAAATTAAACTTCTGTAGCTGAGCAGGTTGGACATTGTGTCACAGAGATAGAAAGTCCTACCTGACATGAGCTTGGGCAAACACTTTTCATGCCATTTGGTGTTTTTTTTCTCCACCATTACTCACAGCATTTGCTTTGTTCAGAGCTTCAAGCTACGTGAACTGATGTGTCATTGCCCTGGAGGGTACATCACACTGACACAGAGCTGCCAGACACCTTCTGATTTCAAAGTGCCATTTACTCACACATTTTCAGTGTTTCTTGTTTGTGCTGGTGAAAGCAGCTCCCGACAGAGAAATGGATATTGGTGTGAGCAGCTCCTGCTGCCGTGCCGAGCCTGTTCAGCTCCTCTGGTGAATGAACAGCCTCATTCCAGCTTCCCTGGTGAGAGCCACTGAAGGACACCACAGGGTTCTTCCCCACTTACTTAGCTAAATGTTACTAAAGAAAATACGTCGATAATTAAGCCCAGACCTTTTTGCAGGACTTGCTGTGCTCTTCTCCCACCCTGCTCTCCTTCCCCTGGCAGTGAGCAGAGGGCCCCTGTTGTGTTGGAAGAGCCTTGTTGGCTTGGTGGGGTTCAAAGATCCTGCAGTGACCATACAAAGAAAAATGCAAAATCCCAGTGGTCTGGTTGCTGTCCCTCCACTCTCCTGCCTGTAGCAGCCCATCTGAGCCCATTTTCTACTCAGTTATGAGCTCTTCTTCATTCTGTTTATGCTCTACTTACCAAAAGATGTTGGAGCCAGATGATTTTTCTGCAGAGGATTTAATTTCATTGGAGAGAAGTGGCAGTTTGTAAAACAGTCCAGGGGATTAGTGTCACCTCAGCTCCTACACGATATTCCCACCCCCTTCTTGAGGATTATTTCTTTGAAAGCTGAAATTTCCATTGCTGTTGTTGCCCTGCCAGGCACTCCAGCAGGGCATACTTTCTCTTGGATGCAGTTCAAGAAGCCATCATTCATTTTTTCTTATTGTTTCTCATCAAAAGAGCAGAGCACCTTCCCCTCACTGCTCTTCTCCCTGCAGCACTGGCCAAAGTAGCCATGGATGTTTATCAGTCCAGCCATACTAGAAATGTGAAATGGAAATCATGGAAGCTGAAGCATTTGTGTTCTCAAGAAAACAGACTTCAGCATTTAAAAATGTGTTCAGAGTGCTGGTGGAGGTCTTGATTAAAGCCTGTGCATGTCCTTGGAGTATCTTTAATTTTGGGGATGTATCATTTAAGTAGACTGTGCTGGGTGAACTGGTGTGTGTCTGCATCCTGTGTGTCCACCTGATTTACCTGATGTCTCCTTAGCCCCACCATGACTTATCATAATGAAACTACAACAGCTGGGTTGCTGGGGGAAAACCCCTTTTCCTAGAGAGAATACAGAGGTTCAGTGGATTTTCAGAGAAAATGTACGAGCTTCACTGGTAGGAGAACCAGCCAAGCAAGTCAGCAGTGGATTTGAGATGTTGGCTTTGTGGCTTTTGTCTAGCAGAGCCTGAGCAGCATTTGATGTGTAGACATGTTTTCAGACATTTTGCATGGAGAAGGTGTTGGCAGGTCTGTTGTTAACACCCTCGCCTTTAGGCCAAACTATTGAAAATTCAAGTTCAGCTTGAATCTCATTTCAATGGCTTGGAAGGCTGCAATCTGATGGGCTAAAAAAATCTCATCCAACTCCAGCCCTTATTAGGAGCTTAATCTGAAGTGCAGCCAAAGCCCAATAAAGGAGAGAGCAAAAAAAAAAAAAAAAAGCAGTAAAATGGAACAAGAAATGTGCATCCAATTTACAGTATTCCTCTGCAACCTTAATTCATCCCCCTGTATATGTTATGATGCTGTTTCTGATGATGAGATCACATATGGGTTTTTTCCATGGCACCCCTGCCCTTGCTGCTCCTGGAGGGCAGCTGAGGCAGCCCAGGGAAGGATGGGGTTCCATGTGTAGGACCTCAGCTTTTCACAGGCTTGGAGGGAAGGGAGTGAGGCAAGTGATGGAAAAAGAGAGGGTAAAGTGCTGATTAAGGAGACAGGAATTCCTGCTCTGCTGCTGCTGCTGCAGGGCTTGGGGATGGTGCTGGGTAAATTGCTTTTCATGCACAACGAGGGACTTGATTTCCCAGGTCCCCAGGGTGAGGGTTGAGCTGCAGAAGTGCCGAGTGCTCCTGCTGCAGATGATCTCATGGGAAGTTGTACGTCAAACATTTAAAATGCCGCTCCGTGCTATTTATTTTTTTAAAAGGGAGCTGGAGGCTGATTCTGGAACTGGATGCCCAGAGCTTCTCTATAACTCTTTTCTTCGTCTGTAAACCTGAGGTGTTGTGAACGTAGTTCTGTAGGATTTTATGAAAATAAATTCAGAATCCTTTGAGAAGAATCCCAGTCTGCAGTGGGAAGACGCCTTCATTTTTGCCTTGGAGCAACACATGAAAAGTGTGAAGTGAACTGAGTGCTGTGCATGCACAACCAGCCTAAACCCAGAACTGAGTAATTCCTCTCTTGTTGAGCAGCTATTCTTGGTTCTAACTGCGTCAGGACTGCGTGCACACATGGTATGTGGCCATGCTGTAAAGACCCCTGCAAGTGGACTGGATTAAAGCTACAGAGACAGCATATTTCCAGCACATCCTTGCTTTTCAGGGCTTGGCAACTGTACTGTTTTCTTAATGCAGCCCTTCGGGTGCAGTATGGGATAAATTACAGCACTGGGCACACCAGGAGGGTACAGGCATCACTCTGCAGCAAACAGTAACAAGGAGGAGGTTGAACAGCTCAGTCCTGAAGATGGTAATTCCTTTGCATTTCTGACCTGTAGCATAAAGTGGGAGGTTTTTGGATCATCCAGGAAGTGTGTAGTTTAGGCTGCTAATGCCAGATGTCTGCTTTCGGCTTATCTGAACGTGGGTTGTGTTTGATCTTTAGTCTGGACCAGTGTTGTGTGTTGGAGCCTTGCTTGCAGAATAACTCCTTGTGTCCACTGAAGAAGGAGGTTGAGGGAGGGTTATTTTCTTCTGTGGTTTTATGGAACTCTATACCGTTGTCTGTCTCCAAGGAAGATGTGACGCACGATGGCTTTGCAGCTATGCAGCTGATGGAGAGGCACATAACTGTGGATGCTGCCTCAGGGATGCTCCAGCTAGAGGGTTGGGGAGCCAAAGGACATCCAGCATTCCTCCCTCTGCTTCAATACCCTTTGGACTTTGTTCCAGCTTATTTCCTTCCTCCCAAAACGTGGATTAGGAGCTGCAAAGCTCTCTGCAGGAGGAGCAGCAAGAAGAGCCCCATGAGAGGTGCTGTTGGGAGGAAGGGCAGCGCTCAGCCCTGCTCCTCCAGGGCTGTGCAAGGCTTTGAGCAGAGCTTCCATCAGCAGATGTTGTCAGGCGTGCACAGGCAAAACCTTGCTCTAATTCAGTAATTATAAAAATTCCTGGCAGAAGCTGCGTGTGACTCAGCTGCAGAAAAATTACTTAAGGGAAAAAGAAAAGTTTACAGAATTAGGCTGACTTTAGCACACAAGAAGGGAAGCTGGGGCTTTCTGTAAATCCACGTACTTGTCCAGCTTTAGCCCACCATGTCTTTTCCTGGAGAGAGATGAGACAGGAGGAGCAGAGCAGTGAAAGCCCAGGAGCTCGTCCTCCTCTGGCCACAGCTTCCTGAGGCTGGTGGAAGAGGAGGGATGGATGGAGAGTTCCCTTTCCACTGCCCCCAGAGCCAGTGCTCAGCCCTGGAGCCTGTGTGGCTCTGCCAGCCCCGAGGATGGGAGGAGGAGGCTGCTGCCTGCTCAGCATTTGGCTTTGCCTTTCCCCTCACTGCGCACACTGGCACAGGAATCCTAGGAAACCTCACTGGCAGAGGAATCCAAGGAAGCCTCAGACAGGTCTTGACTTATCTGCAAAGGGTGTTTGCAGCACTGTCTCCTAGGGAAGCTGCCTTTTTTTTTTTCCCCCTTTGTAAACATTGGATTTAATTTTATTTTTGTTAAAACCCACATAACTAATTTCCCTTGGAATCTTTTGCAGGCGTCTGCTCTCAGTGTGTTTTGGCCTCGCTGCCCAGTGCTGGTTTTGAATCCCAGTCCCAGTGGTGGGAAGTTTTTAGAATGAATGCCAGTTGTATTTTTTTCTTCAATAGAATCACAGTGTCCGCCTGTGGGTTTTCAACAAATATCCTTGGTTTTATGTTTTGCTTGCAAGTAGCCAGGATCCAAAGGGTGTGTAGGCAACCACAGAGATTCAGCAGGGATGCAGCACTTCCCCTTTGTCAAAAATGACTGCATTTTTCTTTTTTTTTTTTTTTTTTGTACCCTACCATGCACCTCCCAGACCCTGCTGCTGTGCCTGGCTGTTCATCTGTGCCTTTGTATAGGGCTGTGTGCAGGCAGCCAAGGGAGGTGTGTGACAGCTCCAGCAGTGAGTAATTTAAAATCACACCTGGGGAGCGTGGAATAGGAAACAATCCTGCCTGCTGCCTCTGGGAGCGGATGTGTCTTCACTGCCTTGACTTTTCAGGTGGGCAAAATATATTTGCTTGCACTTGGTGCTGAATTTTCTGCCTCCACTGGTTCTGCTGTGGTCAGCCCCTCACAGCCACACGTGTGTGTTACACTGGCTCTGTTGTCCAGGTGCTTTTGAGCATTTCCATACAAAATCTAGTTACAGTAGTACTGAGTTGTCTGCAAAGTAGCTGTTATTTGGGGTTTTTTTGTTTTATTTTTTTTAATACACCATTCACTGAGGAACTTCTAAGAACACACAGCTCCCTGGCGTCTCCAGTGAAGCAGTAAAACTGTAGCAGTCATCAGCTGTACTTTTTATAGTTCCTTTAGTCTGCAGTTTTCTTAGTTCTTTTCCCTTTGATGTTGGTCACTGTCAGAAAAGAAGTTTGAAGCTGGTTAGATAGGTAATAGCTGATAGATGTTATAAAGTATTAGTAAAGAAATTGCAAGTGACTGTGTGGTGCTGTTGGTTTCAGCTAGAACACCCAGTGAGAACAATTGATTTTGGTGTTGGGAAAAATCAGTATAAACTTGTCTTTTGCCTGGTACGGGAGAGGGAAGCAGAAATCCTGCAAGCAGGTTTGTATCTGCATGAAGCTTCCATAACTGAGGAGCTGTCTATATCTTAGGGGAGGCTTTATTTATTCCTTGGAATCCTGAGTTTTTAGAGCATGTGCTGGCCACGCAAACCCTCAGCTTTGCCATAAATCTGTGTTTTGGCAGTGTTTGTCCAAATGGCATATTATCCAGAAAGGAGTAGATAGCGGATTAGAGCAGAATCCTTTCCTATTTATGGACTCCCTTGGGGAATACATTGTAATATTCTTTTGAAGGGGCTAAAAGGTAACCACAACAACCCAAAGCTGCAGGTGCTAAATCTTCCCTGTGGCCCTCCTGTAGATCTACAGGGGGGATGGAGGGGGATATTTCAGCCTGCAGATCTGAAATACCCTTGTTCTGGCTTTAACCATCTGCCACCTGCTGATTCTGTGGGATTCGGAACAGAATCTGGGACTCGTGCTTATTTATTTACTTATTTTTTACAAATGAGATGGCTTTGGAATTTTAAATCTCTCCTTTCCTAAGCTAACACAGAGTTGAAAAGCATTAATTTTGTACAATCTGTGGAAGCATCTTTCTTGTAGAAGTTGCTCATCCTTTCCCCTTGGGTCCTGCATATCCGGGTGTCCCTGTTGGCACGGAAAAGGAGGAGCAGGCTGGGTGCCAGGCTGCCAGACTGAGTCTGGAAATGTTCAGCAAAGCTGCTGGCTCAGGCTGTCCTGATGCCCTTCAGCAAACTGAGCAGCAAGAATTTACCCGAGAAAGGCTTTTCTTGTCCTTTTGAAGTTGCCAGTGATCCAAAGTGCTGCCAACTCTGTGCCCAGAATTTAATGTGTCAGGCTCCAGCTCTGCCCAGTGGAGGGACGAGCTGCTCAGCCTTCCTGGAGAAAGCACAGAAGACCCAATCCAGCTGTGAGAGCTACTGTAGAAGCTACCTCTTCCTTTGGCTGCTTCCTGGCCTGTCTGGGCACCTGGACCCTCAGACACCCCTTCCTTGCCCACCACCTTAAAAACCACATGTGTAGTTTATAACGTGCAGAGTAAACACCGTAAACCTCGTAACTTGAAGACAAAACTTTTCTGTTGGGTTGCAGCCTTACAGACCAGCTGGCTCTGATTTGGTTTCTCAGAGTTTGGGAATTCTCTGGGTTTGGGTTTTTATCCCAGCTGCCCCACCCCAGGCAGCCCCTAGGGCATTGTGTCTGCTAGGGGGACAAGGTGTGCTCCTTTCTCACTCAGTGGTGGGGGAGAGCAGTGCAAAGACTGTGAAGTGCAGGTTTCTTTTGCAAAACTCTTGGTTTTTATTAGGAGCAGCAGGTTTGTTCTTGGAGAAGGGAACATCTGCTTCATGCAGGGCTTAATGTAACCCATTTTTGTGTGTGCTCACTGAGAAACAACAAAAATCAGGAGCAAATGCATGGCCAGGGCTGCCTTCTCCTTTATGGGCCTGTTTAACTGAATAATATGCATGGCCTTGCCTTTGTGTTTACCTTAGGGTTTGTTATGACATTGAAGATGGATTTTCCTGGCTCTTGCACACACAGCATGTAAAACCAACACAGCTCAGTACATGGTCAGTGTGTGAAGCCTGATGTAACCTGGGAACTCAGGCTGTACTTGGATGCACCCCATTGCCAGCAGCTTTGATGATCCTAGTGGGTCCCTTCCAGCTCAGGATATTCCATGATTCTGTTCTATGATTCATTGCTCAGTTGCACCTCTCAGACTGGGAAGCTCATCTCTTCTCGTGCCTGTAGCCACTTGAACTGCTTGTCAAACACAGGGGCTTGTTTCAGGTTTTTTTTTCTGGAAATAGGGATATTTGGGAGAAGAGAGGTCTTTGAGGTATTTCTGTCTTCAGCTGTGGACCTGGTGAGCTGTTGGTAGCCATGGGGAAGGAGTGTGTCTGTGTCTACAGCTTGTTTTGCTGTCTCCTTTTAGTACAAAAAAGTTGCCTCCTAATCTTGGGGTGATTTTTGTACAGACTTTTCCTTCAGTTCTCGGTTTCTGAGCCCTTAGTTCTTACCTAGGGAACTGTAGTTTTTTTCTTCCTGTGCATCATAATTCCTGGGAGATTATGTAATTTATCAATGCTGGCTTGTCAGGAGAGACTTGGAATAAAAGCCTTTGTAGTGTGCTGCTTAGCTGGCTGTATAAACATGAAAGTACCAGGTTTTTAACTGGCTTGCTCACATGGCTTTCCTTGGCAAAGCTTTAGCCAAAACACTCCTCTAGATAAAAGAATGCTGAGAAAGTCCAGGTCAGGCAGAGTTTGTCTGAGAAGGGGTATAACATTGATCTTTGGTTTAGTTTTATTTCTTGTAACCTCTCAGTAAGAGCAGGGAATGAGGATAAATTGTTTTCATCTCTCAGCGGTCACAGATTAAGATGGATGAGGCAGTGGGTTGCCTGGAAGAAGCTGTTAAGTAAGAGCCTGGCTGTGACTCCTCTCTCTTGGATCTTGGATGAAGCTGACTTTGTGCTTCCTGCTTCCCAGGCGCACTTCCCAACACTCCTCCTTAAATATCCCAGCTGGTGAGTGATTGCCTTGAGTTTTCTGAGGTCTTTGAAGTAAAATAAACGAGAAGGGCTCTGGGAATGAGGCTTCCCATCAGTCACTTGCCTTTCACCTCTGAGCACAGGGGTTTGAGTCAGGTGTGGCATTAAATGCACAGTTTGGTGCCCCTAAGGTCACATCCTGCTAAGCCTCTCATGGGGGATAGGGAGGCCCCTGGCACCTTCTGCAATGCTCTCTTGGTGTTCTCATTTTGTTAAAAAGCATCTGAAGAAGATGCTGGTTGGATCTGGATGGGGGTTACAGGTCTGGCACTGGACTGATGGTCCCTTGTGTTCTGCTCTGAATGCTCAAGCACTGATAGGGAAGGAATATTTGAGAAATACCAAGTTTTGGGGCTCCCTGAGGTGCTGCAGTAGCTGGAGTTTTTGAAGCCCCAAAAGAATTTCCTACAAAACACATGGCTGCTGTTTGCTGCTGTTGGAACAGACAGCCCCTGGCTGGCGTCTTTCATGCTGTCACTAAGTGGGGACCAAAGCTTGAAGAGACATTTTTACCTTCTGTCCTCTGTACCCCAAGCCAAGGGTTTTGGGGAGGGGAGGTGGTGGGTGCTGGTCAGGCAGGACCCTGGGCACTGGTGCATGGCAGGGTGGCTGCCTTCCTTCTTTTCCTGCCCTTTGATGTGCTGTGGGATATGTAATGAGCATCTGCCCTCTAAGAGAAAACAGATTTGAGTTCTGAAGTTGAAAAAAGAGGGAGCAATTTTGTTTAATCATTTTCACACAGATCCACAGGCGTTTCTGTAAGAGTGAGCAGCATCTGGTTCAAGGGCAGCCTTGGCTGCTTTGAGCTCTCCTGCAGCTTCTGCAGTCTCAGGCAGAGATTGATGTTCCAGATGCTGTTCTCAGCAATCGGATCAATGACGTGCTTATTTAGACTTTTCATTTTTTAAAGGGAAAAAGAAAAAGTAGATTATACTTTTTAAGATCATCTGAAGTATCAAAGATCTGTGAGGGGTTTTTGTTCTGTTTGTTTCGCAGATCAGGGCCCTGCAAATTCTTTCCCTGGTTATGAACACCACTCAGAAAGCAGGAGGTGAGCTGCCTGCCTTGGTACCTGAGTATTCACCCATTCCCTCCCTTCAGCTTCTAGCCACTGCAAGAAATACAGAATTTTTTATTCCAAACACAGAGTATTTGTTTTAAGGAGAAAGTACTTAAATGCAGTAATGCCCCTGTGCCCTGCAAGCTGCACTGGCTGTCCTGGTGTGTCCTTTGGGTTGTCTCCAAAGTTGTTTGTGTGGGAAAATTACTGAGTGACAGGGAAAGTGCTGGAAAACTTTGGGGATTTGATTTAAATCTGACGAAAATCAAAGCTGCTGCCTGTTCTCCTTTGCCAGCACCCATTGGGGTGGCTGTAAAAACGGCTGCTGTGAGTTTGTTGCTGTGGTTTTCCAAACCCAGGCTTGTTATTTACCCATTTCCACCCATCCAGCATCAGTGTTGCCCTCCCAGAGCCCTGTGGTGCTCAGTGTGTTGCTTTGGAGGATGTCACTTGCCAAAGTCCCTGGATTTGGTAGGAGTGCTTCAGGAGTCCCATGGGAATGAGACTCCTGAACCACTGTCCCAGCCTTTATCTGCTGCCTTGGTAGATGAGCTTTAATTATGGAGATCACAAAAGCTGTGGTTCCTTGGGAGGCTGAGGCAATGTTTGGCTCCTGGCATACCCCGGGGCTGTCCTGGGGTGAAAGTCTCTGATGGTGATCAGTGAAAGCTGCTCACCAAGAGGAGCAACAGCATCTTGCCTATCTCAGGACCAGTTTGGCTGCTGGGATGGACCCTGAATCCACACTTGGCTTTTGCTGACAGGAGCACGTGGTGCCTGAGCAGACCTGAGGTCTAGGCCAGGGTGGGTGTCACATGTTAATTTTTGCCCGTTCAGGTTCTCCTCACAGTGCGAGATACAGAAAAAAAATCCCACAAAGTAAGCCGGAATTAAGCCACAGGTTTTGTTCTCATTAGTGTAAAATCAGAAAATCTGGTGTTTCTGATGCCTCTAAGGAGAGAAGGAGAATTAACTCCCGGAGAATGTAAGCAGAGGATACTTAAAAGGCAAATTGTTCACATACTTTCTTTAAAATTTGCATGAGTGTAGCAAAAGGTCATCGCAACTGCAGTCTCCTCCTCAGATCCTGCCTGCCGGTGGCTGATTGCAAGAGCCTGTTGCTAAGTGTTCCTGGAAACAGAATAAAGATGAAGCAAGATAATTGAAGGAGAGGAGGGAGAGGGAGAGGAGGGGAAAAGCTTGGAGCTCATAGCAGAACCGCAGGGCTGCCAAAGCAGATGAGTGTGTTGGAGTTTGACTCTGTGGCTGCATTCAATCAATTCTGACCCAGGGGTGGAGAAGGGGTGACTGAGCCTGAAACTTCATGGCAGATCCTTGGAAAAAGCCACTTGGACACAAGTGGATGATTTGCTTGCGTTTCCTGTGGCTCATCCAACTCCAAATATGTTGCTTCCTAGCACTGAGGCTGGAGTGGGGATGGGAAGATAGACCGTGCTTCCACGGTGCTTTTGCTGGATAAAATCTCTATTGCAGCGTGGATTTAGTTACTCTGGGATCATCTTCTGGACAATTCAGTAATCATGGAAAGCAACAGGATAAAACAAGAATGCAAGCAGACAAATCCAGAGCTTGACTAAGGCAAAAAGCCTTCAATTCCAGGTGACTTGAGGGGTGTTATCTGTCTGTCTCAAGTCAGGCTACTCTCTGAGGAAACAACTGATTGTGGTTTTGTATGTTGCAGCATCAAATAAACCCCAGTGCTGCTCCTTTTTATTGCTGAAAAGACAAGGAAGCAAAACTTCCTGCTTAGCTTTGGTCTTTCTCTAGTTGAAGCTCTTGTTAAAACACCAGGCTTTCTCCAACTCCGTGAATCTATTTCCTGGAAACAGTTTTAGTAACTGTTTCTGGAGTGATTTTTATCATCCCAGAGCATTTTACAAACTGAATATAGTAACAGCTGAAGTACAGCCCCATCTGAGGAGGGTTGCTGCCAGTGCACAGAAGTTTTCGGCATGTTATAAAAGAACATACAATTTACTTTTTCTTTGCACAGAATCTCCCTTATTCTCACCAAAAACATGAGGTAGCCCTCCTGGCAGCCAGCCCTCTGTGTCATCTCCTGCTTTGCTCTTGTCTCAGAGACACAGTGGCAGAGCTGGTGCTGGGTATCCTTGGCTCTCTGAATTCTGCTGTCTCCGAGCCTCCCCCTCCAGCTGGGGCTGGCTGTCAGCAGAGGGAATTAATACTCTGCATCTTATCTGACATTTTGAACACCCCCATGGGATTCACGTTTCATCAGTTCCTGGCAGCAGCTCCTTGTTTCTCCACAACTGTCTGTGCCATGCTCTTGGTGGCAGGAGGGACACAATGGCCAAAGCTCTGTCTCATCAGTGTCCTGACTTCATCCATATGCCAACTACAGCCTCTTGGCTCTTTGGGAAACTCTATATTTTCTGACTTTCATCAGTGGAGCTTTTGACCTTGCTGCTGATTTTTCACTGTCCGTGTTCATCTTCTTGACTGGTTTGGCTGGTGCACGATGCCTTAAAATGAAGAGGAGGGAATTGCAGGCTGCTGTCCCATTCCTCCCTGGTCAGTGGCTCTGGAGCTGGGGGCCTCTTGTGGCTCGGTGCTGGGTTTCAGGGACGGATCGGGTTCCCTCGCTGGCCCTGCACCTGGCCCACCATGTGTGTGTGTCATAAACCCCTCAGCCCTGTCTGCTGGCCCCATACTGGTTGTCCCTCCCCTTGCTCTGTGCCCAGCCCATACCACGACTCTGCTCCTTTCCTTGTCCCTCCCTTCCCTGTTCCCCAGCTTTGCTGGAGCATGCTGTGATGGAAAAGCTGCTCTGCAAAAGGAGTGGGTGAAGAAATGGCTTCTCCAACTTCCCACCTGCTGGTTTGTGCTGCAGCTGAGGTGTTGGTGCAGCTGAGCTCTGGGCAGCTTTGTCCTGCCCTGGTTTTTAACGTGTGCAGGTGATTAATTGCAAACTGGGACTCTCATAGGTGTTTTCCCATTTAGAGATCATTGGCTGGGGCAGGTTTACATTTCCAGCCTTTCTGCCGAGGGGCTGAGTGTCAGTTTGAGGAGCACGAGGGAGAGAAGTGCTCAGCAGGAGAGCATTTTCCAGCAGCCTGTGTTACATCTGTCCTGCCCATGTCACTGTGCCTCACTTGGATGCTCTTCCCCGTAGGGCACCCAGTGCTGGCTCAGGCCAACACAGCTCTGGGCCTCAGCTGTGCTGGTGAAGTGTGATAGAAGAAGGCCCTGAAAACACATCATCATCATCATCATCATCATCATCATCATCATCATCATCATCATCATCATCATCATCAGTGATTTTGCCCAGAGCAGTTTTGGTGGTGTGATGTTTGCTCAGGATGAACTTGGGGCTCCAAAGGAGCAGTCCCTGTGAGCACTGTAGCTGCTCCAGGTCAGCACAGGATGTGGGATCCCTTCCACCCCAAGAGCCGAGGAGGAGTGGGATAACTCAGAGCTGTCACTGGCAGGAATTGCTCTTTCCAGCTGGAGCTTGAGAGCACCTGGCTCTGGTTAGTTCCTGGCATATTTAGATCTGTGGTTACAGAGTGAATCCCTTGAGCTGTGCCGCCCTCCCGAGCTGGGAGCAGAGCCTGTTGCATGCAAAGCCCAGAGCTGCCCCCACAGCCAGGGCTGTGGTTGTGGCCTTTGTAGCTCTGCAGCTGTGTAACCTTTGCATGAAAATCCTCCTTGGGTTGCAAACCAGGAGTGCTGCCAGATGAGATTCAACGCTGTCGGCTCTGAGACACCGAGATGGATGCAGCTGTAGGGAGGGCCAGACCAACCAGTGCACCCTCTCCTGAGATCAGCTGGAGAAAAGTGGCTGCTTCTAAACAGTCTGAGTGTTTGCAGTGATGCAAGAGCTGTGTTGAGTGGAGGTTTTTGTAAGGAAGCATCACAGTGACATGATGGATGAGCTATTGCATTTCAAAAGGTGCTGTGGAAAAACAAATTTGCCATCCACCCAGTGGGTACCTCAGCAGCAGTGCACACAAGAGGGTATCTGAGATGTCTTGATAGTTTTACAGGAATCTTTTGTGTAGCTGGTCTGGGGGATGTCCTGGTGCTGGCTTGTCACTGCTCGGGAGGCTCCTGGCTGCGGCATCCTGGAGCCCTCACTCCCCAGGGTGTGTTACAGTGCTAACAAACACTCCATTGTTCTCCAGGATTTTGTTTGTCTGATTGTGTAAGGTTCTCTCTCGGGTTAACCACTGAAAACAAAACAGAAACCCCACTAATACCTCATTGTGTGCATTAAACAAAACAAAACAAAAAAACAAATCCCAATTTCCCTGCTGATTTAAAAGGCTTTTGTGTTTGGTGGGAACTCTGTCTAAACTCAAGGCTTTTCAGAAGTGTTTGTTTCTTAATGATCCGGGATTGCAAGGTGTTTGACCTTGAGATTGCTGCCAGCACACAAGTGAACAGTAGCAGCAAAGGCAGTGGGTAGGAAACCCATGTTCTGGCAGCTGTCCCACTTCCAGTGACAGATGAGACATGGGACCAAGGGAGGCCCTGAACTCCAATCCAGCATCCCAGACTCCCACCCCACCCCTCGCCTCTCCTATAAGCAGATGGAAAAATATCCCTTTCCCACAGAGAGACAGAAATTATTATTTTTTCTTATTGCCTTTGTGTTTACATAGCTATTTCTTACTCAGTGTTAGTCATTTGGGGAAGTAATTTATAGGGGCCATGGATGATACGCTTCTACGTGTGTCTTAAATTTTTCCCACATACACTTTAACTCCCACTGCCCTCACTTCTTTTTGTGTGTTTGCAGAAAGAAAAAATGCTTATTAAATAACTTGCCCATGTGCAGGCCCCCTTTTAAGAGGTAAAGCAAGGTGTGCACATGGAGGGAAAAAAACCCATTTATTGGAAGTACATGGAGCTGTATTTCCTAGTCCTGGGTGCAATGCTGCATCCTTAAATTCTGCATCATCTTTGGGCTATTGAATACAATTTGAGAAACACTTGAAAAAAAGATGTTTATGAAAAGCATCCTCTTAGTGTTGATAGACCAGCCTGTCTGGTGGCATCCTCCCTGCTTGATTTCCTGCCTGTGTTGTTATCTGTGTGTTTAGTCAAATGCTGTTTCCTCCTGATGCTGAGATCAAATCAAGCTGCCATCCCAGCACCTCTTTGAAACCTGCACATGTAAAACAACCAGGCCAGCTCCTGTGTCTGCTGCGGGCCCTGGGGCTTTGCTCTCCATACATCATGTTAACTGCTCTTCAGCTCTGCTCAAATTAAATGTTTTCCTATCAGATGTGGGCTGTGGAGGATCCAGCCTGTCAGCCTGTGTGTGTGTCAGGGGGAGAGGAGGCAGCTTGTGCTCAGAGCCAGCCACATGCTGCCTTGCCTTCAAACAAAACGCTCAGCTTGCAGTCCCTTGGATGGCACAGCCTGGGAAATTGCAAAGAGCAATGGGGAGACAGGCTGGTGAGGCAGGAAGATGGGAGGAAATGCCAGGGCATGAGGTTGGCCTGGCCCAGGTCCCTCATTGCAGCCTTTGGCTCTTCAGGAGAGCAAAGAGCCACCCTCGGCCGCTGTGCCAGAAACCTGCAGAGAGGATTTCCTTCTGCTTCGCCTCCAAACCTGCTGCTGCTGTGTTCCCTGGTCAGGAAGAACAAAAGCCCAGGGTCTCCCCTGTCCCCCCAGCAGCTGTGGGGCGATGTGGGCAGCCACAAGCTGGACTGTGCTGTGCCAGGCTCCCGCCATGGAGCCGCAGCAAGGAGAGGATGGAAGTGGCAAGCAGAACTTTTGGGTTGATTTTTTTGGATTTTTGCTTGCACCAAGTCATATTGCTGCAATGTCCACAGCAGGTGCTGCCAGGCTGAGTGCCTGGTGCCAAGGTTGGTTTTAACTGGGCTTTCAGCCATTGCAGGCAGCGTGCACATGGAGGGGAGCGAGCCCCAGTGCCCTGTGCTGTCCGTCTCAGCTGTTCACATCAGTCTTGTTTATTACAATTCCAATTCCTCCCTCCTCAGCTCATTAACGTTCCCGGAGCAGACATCTCTCTCACCATTGTATTTTGTAATTAGATTTTGATTTGCTTTCAGAGAGAAGCAACAGCACAATGGACATTAATTTATCCCAAGCCTCGCTCGATCTCCTCCGTGTCACGGGGTCAGACCTTGGCGTGCACCATCTGGTCTCCCCCCACTACTTGGCTGGGTGTTGTTCCCTCACCATGTTCCCCTTCTGCTCAGGGAGTTCCCTGATGCACGAAGGAAAAGGAGCAGCGAGGGAGGGCTGGAAGAGGAGCTTTTGCCCAAGCTGAGCTTGAATCGTAGGGACAGGCGTGAACTAGATTTAAATCGACAGGGAGAGGGAGCAGCCTGTTGTCTGCAGAGCCTGGGTGGCCCCTGGTGCTTGTAAACCCTTTAAGGCAGGATGTAAAAGCTGCAGTTTAGCACTGTCACTGAGCGAGGACAGAGGGGTTCCCGCAGTGCTGGAGCACTGGGAATGGCCATGGATATCTCAGCCTGGAGCTGCTCTGTGTGGCAGAGCTGGACATTGAGCTCTGCTGGTCCCTGCAGCCCTGGACCAAGGGCACTTTTCCACCTGAGTGCTGCTCACGTGTTCCTCAGACAGACTTCACGTTGCAGCCTGGGGGTCTTGAAGGAGAGACCAGCAAGAGCTGAGTCCATGCTGTAATGGAAACCCTCTCTGCCCTCACATGGTCACTCATGGGCTGTTGGAAGGTGGGATCTTTCCAATGCCTCACTAGAATTCTCCAGAGCCTTGAGGGTATTGCTTCTAAGAGTGAATTTTTATAAAAGTGGCTTTACATTTATTCTAGTACAAAGCAGCAGCCATCCACAGCAGGAATATGTTCATTTATTGCTGCCTTTGAGTATTTAAACTGGCTTTGTCTTCTGTCACTGGTCAGGGAGGAAGTGTGGGTTGCAAGATGAGTAGAGACCATGTCTCCCCTCTGCATCCCTGGGCGGAGTCAGCTCCATATGCTATGGAAGAGGGAAGCATGAGAGCTTTTATGGTCCAGTTTCACACAACAGCAGAGAAATGCAGCCCCCAAGGAGGGAGGGAGGGCCACTTTCCCAGCAGCCAGGGCTCAGTGTGCTGCAGGCAGTTGTGCTTTATCTCTGCCAGCATTCACCGCTGCAGCTCAGGATTTATGTGAGCGAGTGAATGCGACCAGGACTGATAAATCAATCAGCACAACCAAAAATAGCACCCAGCAGCTGTTGGAAGTGGGGATCCCTTCCCCAGCAGAATGAGCAGAGCAGGAGGGGATTTCATCCACCCCGGCCGGGTGCCAGCCCCGCACAGAAACAGCCATGGGCTGCTGGGGGGACTTCTCGTCTGACACCTTTATCTGGAAAAATTACTGTGGCTGTCTGCAAACGTCTCCCCAGCCTCTCAGCCAGGAATTCCCAGTCATCAGGATGAGGGGAATAATGGAGCCAGTACTGCTGGGGAGAGCAGCCTTGTGCTGCTGCATGGTCGATGTCCAGGGATCACCTCAGCACTCAGATCATGAGTGATCTCTGGAAGCCTCTCACAGCTGGCTGTGGATGGAGTCATGGAGGGAGTCCCCAGGGTTTCTGCTTTCCAGGACATTGTGGTGATGCTTTTGTGCAGGGATAAAGTTACTGAAGGAATCTGGTGACTCTGGTTTTTCCACTGGACGGCTGCACTAAACCACCTGCACAGGAGCCAGGGAAGTTTCTGTAAGGCTGCTCAGCCTGCACAGAGCCTTGTGAGGGGCTGTATTTCCTCACTCCTTCTCCAGTGGGTGTCCTGGCGTGAGCAGTGACTGTAGCAGGCCTGAACCAGGAGCGAAGGGCGCTGCGAGAGGATCAGCTGCTTTCAGGCTGAATAGTCTGTAGATTATTTCCACATCTGTGTTAGCTTTGGCTTGATCCCACAGATTTGCAACAGCTGTTGGGAAGCGGAGCAGAGATCCCCTCTTTAAATGGATGATCAAATCCTTAGAGTGTGTGGAGTATGTTATTTCTATGTCATCCTCTTCACGGCAGGAAAAACAGCTTTTCAGAGTTGCTGAGGCAGCACTCTGCCCTGCTGCCTGAGCTATCATCCCATCAGTCTCACAGCAAGTTGTAATTTGCTTTCTGCATCTCACACCCAGCCTGACACAGAATCCTTTGTGAGGTGTGTGGTTGTGCAGGTATCCATACCAGGGATGCCTTTTTTTCTCCTGGATTTCCCTTTCTGCATGGACCACAACCAGTGGGTGTAAGCTGAACTTGTCCCCTTTGCAGAACCTTCACATGTGCAAATCCTTGGCACTTTACCCTGAGAAAAACTAACTAGCACAAGGGTTTGCCACAAGACAGGTTGGGTCATCCCAGTGGTTTTAGGTGGAGATCAGATGTCCTTGCTGGAGGCTGTAGTTTAGGTGCAAAATAGTGGCACAGCGTGGGAATCCCATAGGGAGCTGTCATCAGCTTGGCTAAAATGAACCAGCCCATTTCCTATCAAGGTTCTGCTCTTTCAGGTCAGACCTACAGTAAAAGGAGCTATCAGGCTTCTTTCCCAAATGTCTGACAGGCTCTGGAAAGGCTGGAACCTGGCTGATGAGGGCCAGGGTGGTGGGAATTGTGGTAGATCCTGGCGCTCCTCCTGCAGCGCGTGCGTTTCTCATTCCCCATCAGCTTTCCTGGTGCACAGGGGAGTCATCAAACCAAACTGCTCCCACTTTAAACAGCACATTCCTGGATGGAATTAATATGGTTAGTGCATTGAGACCACTAACTTCCAATTCAAGGCTTTTATAGGAGGCTTCAAATGGCAACCCAATTCCAGGTGCTTTATATGCAATTGTGTTTGTTCACTGGTGTTGTGTGATGCATTTCAGTGATAACCCAGACAGCAAATCTGTTAAAAATAGGAAGTGCTGCTCAGCCTGTATGAAGCTCTGAAACTTGGTTTGGTGTTACCTGGGCTGGTGGGTTGTGTCTGGGAGCTTTTGCACAGGAGCAGGGCAAAACCTTTCCATTTGAATTGCTTTTTGTCATTCACCCAAGGTGTGACTGAGCATGACATGATGTTCTTTAGGTTCAAGTCTCAGAGCTCAGTGATGGACGTGCTCCCCCAGCAGCAACAGATGTCACGTTGACCTCTTTTGATGCTTTTTGACCCTTTTGACACACACCTAGCTTGATGCTTGCTTGAGGCATTCTTTTGTGGACCCTCACTGATAAATGAGAATTGGCAACTCCTGATTTCGTGGGGACACTGTCTGGATTGCAGATTGCCTGTGCCATCGATGTGTGGGAAGCCAAGAGCCTACAGTTTGAGTCCAGTGGGGCCTAATGGTTTACACCTCCTGAGAAGACCCAGGACCAGCTGTTGGCAAGAGTTGCCACAAGTGCTGGACCTCATAGACTGCCTGGAGCCAGCCATGCCACGCTTCCTCCAGTGCTTTAAGCAGGTTTGGTTTGCTGTTATCCCCTTCTCTGGGCTGTTCCAGCCCCATCCCTCTGAGCACAGAGTCCACGCAGCCTCTTGGCTCCAAAGTGCAGACCCTGCTGCTTCCTCAGCCAAGCAAAACTGCCAGGACCCACCGTGATGCCCCGGGGGAGCTGCTTCTGTATACAAAGGACTTGGCAAAATGAAGTGTAATGTAAGCAGCTATTTAAAGAGAACGATCTGATTGCTAGTTGTAATTTCCTTATTGTTTGCAGCACCCTGTTAAATGCCTGTGATCCTTATAAAGAGCTTCCCCCCTCCCCTTTAAACTTCACAGAAGTGGATTTTACTTTCTGTGGTTTGAACACCGTCATTGTGAGGGGGCTGGTTTGCACTGAGTGCAGTTTCTTTATTCTTTTCATGCCCAAGGCCATTTGGTTTGTGAATCCATTAATATGTCTGTTGGAAATGGAAGCCTGGTGGGCAGGACACAAAACCTTGCCTCTCTCTACGTCCCCAGATCATTCCCATCTCAGGAAATGGGATTGCCTCTCTTTGCAAATCAGGGACAGCAATCTGCAGAGTTCTTCCTCTGGGAACACCTGGGTGCAGTTTCTCTGTGGGATACTGGTGGAAGCTGCAGCCCATCATGTGATGGTTTCTCTGGCTCTCATACTGGCTGACACTGGTGGGCCCTTTCTGTGCTTCTCCAGTGCCTGGGTTTCATTCTCCAACCTGGAGCACGTTGTAAACACACAGAGCCTGAGGGGCTTTGCAGAGCAGAGTTTGATGTTAGGGGAAGGTGGAGATTAGTCTCCTTCCCCATTTGGCTCTTGGTTATGGTTTGGCTTTTGTTTGAGAGTTTGATAGTTCACCACTGGGCTGTTTGGGTTGAAATGCTTGGAGAAATGTGAGGAAAATGAGGTGATGGCAGCAGCTCCTCCATGCATGGTGGGGAGAGCAGCTCTGCCAGCCCACACCTGCAGGCTGGGCTGTGCCAGCAGCTGTCGTGGTCCTGTTCCTCCTCATCCCAGCCAGCTTCTGTGCATGAATTGAGCTCTAAATTACCCTGTGCCAGAAGCATATCCTAGGGAATGTGAGCCCGGGAGTGTGTGACACTCAGAGGGCTCTGTCACCGATGTTGTGCAGAGCTGAGCTCATGAAGTGACCAGCAGACAGGCCCATCCAGACTGGGATGCCCAAAATGTGGCCATCAGCCTGCAAAGCTGGCAGTGCAGGCTGGATGAGCTGGGCCCCCAGGCTGATGTCAAAGCCCTTAATCAGCTCCTGGGAACAAACTCGGGAAGCCCCAGTTGCAGAAGAATAATTTTTTTGTGTGTTGGCCTTGTGCTCAGCCTGGCTGTGTCTTGGCAGGGGTTGCTGGTTTGTTTAATGAACATGGAAATGGGAGGGGAGGAAACAGCCAGGGAAGCATTACAAATTGCTTCAGAGCAGTGGCATTAAAAGTATTTGTGCTTACCGTGTCTTCTAAACAAAGGGCTTAAAGCATGGCAAGTATTATCCCCATTTTACTTGCAAAGAGGTAAAAGCAGGAGGAGGAGAAGCTTTGCCTGTGCTCATGGGCAAGCCCACAGCAGGTGTGAGACACACAGACCTGGGGTCCTGAGGGGATGGTGGTGATGGTGAGGGTCTCTCTGGGCACTGGCCCAGCAGCTCTTCCTCACATTCCTTCACACTCATCCCTGAAGCACCAGCTCTGTTTCTTTGCTCAGCTCTGACCTCTGCTCTGAAAGATGCTAATGCTCCAAAATCTTCCTCTTCACACAGCCAGGTTTACCTTCCTTATCTCCCCTTCCAATCTCTTACAGCTGAAGCTGTGGAACAAGTACAGAGTCTCCAACATCCCTTCCCTAATATTTATCGATGCCTCCACTGGGAAGGTGGTTTGCAGGAACGGCCTCCTGGTCATCCGAGATGACCCTGAAGGTAAGACCTGGAGTCCCCTGTGCCACAGAAACATGGACACACAGCTGCCTTTTCATCTCAGTTCGTTCTGCATGGCCTGGGGGGCAGGGAACAAAGAACTATTGTCATATTTAACTATTCAAAGCACTGTGCTATTTTCGGCGTAAAATTTTTTACATCATTCCTGCCAGATCTTATGTTTTGGTTTTGCTTACTGAAAAGAACAAAGAATTTCCCTCCAGGATTTTTGTCTGCAGTGCTAATGAGGAAAAGGTTAGGCTAACTGAAACATGAAGTTTGGATTTTTCCCTAATGGAGACACATGGACAGACAGAATGAGGGCCCAGACCTTCCATACCTTGGGAGCAGAATCCTTCCAGAATACTGAGTGGGACTTTTATGTCTGACATCACACTCAGGTTAATGCATTTCCCATTATTTAGAAGTTAAACAGAAAAATGCTACTATTCTCCCTTGCTGAGGTTTGCTGTGCTGGGAGTTGGTGTTAAATCTATCTTCCTCCAATTTGGAAAAAAACCAAATGAGCCAAATTGGAAAAAAAAAAACAACCCAAATGTGCCCTTACTCACAGACCCTGCAGACCCATCAGTCATCTGCTGATGTCCATCCATTTCTTTTATTACTGGCTCATTGTTTCTTGGTGCAGTAAATACTGTCAGAGTCTTTAATTCAGTGGCAGGAGCTGTACAGCAGGAACATGTTGTGGCCTGAGCCATCTGTGATGTTTCCTCCTCTCTGGCGGAGCACATGGATTGATTGCTCTGGGAGCTGGCAGCAGATGATTCAGAGCATGTCTGTGTGTACACACACAGCTTGCTTTGGGGTGCAGAGGGTTAGTGTAAGATATATAGAGAGATATATGGATATAAACACACCATCTTTTACATATATATAGCTAAGGTTTGTAAATAAAGACATGTATGGATATGTGTAAAAATATATGGCTAGTATCAACATAAGGGACAGATTCTAACTGCATTCCTGAGCACGTACCACCTTGCCCTCTCTTGCTAAAATAAACACCAGGTTGATAAGGAAAAGGTGCCTCATCAGGCACAAAACCAGAGCAGGCTTTGTCAAGCTGAAGGTGCTGTGACTTGGGTGCAGCCTGCCTGAGAGAAAAAGGTGACCCTGGCTGCAGTGCAGAGCTTGGCTGCCTCACCTCAGGGCAGGGCTGTGGTGGTGCCTGACAGCTGAGGTGTTCTTCTTCCCCCTTGGATGGGAATAAACCCCAGTAGGGTTCCTCAGACAGGATCCCCTGTATCCTGAAGATGGGATGTTTTTTCTAGTGGAACTTTCTGAATCTGTAAAAGCTGCATGCACATGTTACTGTCCTGTGTCTTCTTTCCACCCCTATCTCGACCCCTCCTCAGGTCTGGAGTTCCCTTGGGGGCCAAAACCCTTCAGTGAAGTTGTTGCTGGGCCTCTGCTAAGGAACAATGGGCAGACACTGGACAGCAGTGCCTTGGAGGGCTCCCACGTCGGGGTCTATTTCTCGGCACACTGGGTGAGTAGGAGTTGCTGTGCAGAGCAGTTGGAGTGGGCTAAGGGAGAGTAAAGACCCCGGGCTGGTTGGTGCTGAAGAATTTAAGATGCTTTGATCATCAGCATTGCAGTGGCCTGTCATCCTCAGCTGGCCCTGTAAGGGGGAGAGTGGTCAGATTTTAAAAATGGAAAAGGTTTCGTTGGTAACTTACAGACCATAAACCCCAGCCACACTCAAGGCACTGCAGCAAAGATGAGGTCACACCAGTTCATGGTCACTGGGTCACCTGGCCCTGCTGGCTGTGGGTCTGGTCCTGAGGAGGAGACAAGGTCCTCCTTTATGCTTGTGTTTTGCAGTGCCCGCCGTGCCGAAGCCTCACGAGGGTGCTGGTGGAGTCCTACAGGAAAATCAAGGAGGCAGGCCAGAAGTTTGAGATCCTCTTTGTTAGTGCAGACAGGTGAGGCAGCACTGACACCCTGTGCAGGCAGAGCAGGTTGGCTCTGCCATCAGAAAGGTGCCTGAGTCCTTTCCCTCTGCCCAGTGGGGAAGTGCAGAGTGGGGTCAGCAAGAGCAGGTCTGTGCTTCACTTTGTGGCTTGTGGCTCTGGGGTCTGAAGGATGCTCAAGCTGCTGCTGTCACCATGGGTTGGCATTCAGATGCCCTGGAGAATTTGAAATATTTTACTGGAGAAAAATACACCCTGGACTTCTTCATGAAGGACTGGGGGCTCTAAATTTGGTCTCTTTCCCAGCTGTTGAGTTTTGGTGGGGGGAATAAAGGGCTTTGCAAGGCAGGTTTTTAATGAGGAAGGAGTCTGGCAAGTGGAGGGCTCTGCATGCCATGTCCTGTTCCCCTTGCACAGGTCAGAGGACTCCTTCAAGCAGTACTTCAGTGAGATGCCCTGGGTGGCTGTGCCCTATGCTGATGAGGCCAGACGGTCACGCCTGAACCGACTCTACGGCATCCAAGGTAGGAAAGGCCACACTGAGGCACAGATCTCCTTTCCCCCCTGGTTTGTTGAGTATTTGTAATGTCTCCTCTTGTTTAAGTAAACCAAGAAAACAGCAAAGCAAAGCACAGTGCCCCAGGCAGAGCCGCTTCATGTTTCTGCTCTCCACAAACTCGCATTCCTACCACCTGCCAGGCAGGCTGTTAGTTGAAACAGGACTTCTATAAACAACCTAATTCTTCCTGGAAACTTGGAAGCTGTTTTTTGGCTTGGATGTTTCTTCTCTAATTACTGATGTATTTATTTTTTGCTATTTCTTGAAGGTTTAAATTTCATTTTCTTGCTGGTTTATGTAATGCAAAGGCAGGCCATCATTCTGTGCAGGGGCTGAGGAAGATGGCATCTGGTTTATGTTAGTGACATGAATTACAAAGGAGAGAGTGTTTGATGTAAACCATGGCTTTGCTTTTACTGTACGTGGCAGTGCCAGAATTCCAGCAGCCCTAACTGCTTGTAGGGGCAGGGAGAGACTCTGTGTGTCTGGGTGGCTTCAAAGAGTCACAAAGATGATAAAAGCTCACAGCAGCCTTCCTGGGGGCTGGCACCTTGTTCCTGCAGGGGACAAACTGTAGCACAGAGGTGTGCAAGGTGACTGGCTGGTGAGGAGATCTCGTATATTTACAAATAGTTTCTCCCTGTGGTTAAAGGGTCTTGCTGCAATGTGGCTGCTCTTCATCTGTTTCTGTGTGATATCATAGAATCAGAGAATATGCTGAGTTGGAAGGGACCCATCAGGATCATAGATGCAACTCCTGGCCCTATGTAGGACACCCAACAATCCAACCCTGTGCCTGAGAGCTTTGTCCCAACACTCCTTGAACTCAGACAGGTTTGGTGCTGTGAACACTTCCCTGGAGAGCCTCTTTCAGTGCCCTCTGGGTGAAAAAATTTTTCCTGATATCCATCCTAAACCTCCTCTGACTGAGCTTCATGTTGTCCAGGTGGGTGCAGGCTGGCAGAATGTTAGTGTGATCTGCAGGGAAGAGTGCTGCCAAAGATGGCTGAGGGCTTGGGAAGAGTGACAGGAGAAATAATCCCTCCTTGGAGTCCTCTCCGAACTCCCCTTCTGGCCTGAGCTCAGGTGCTGCCACTCAGCCCTGTTCCCTAACCTTAGCCCAAGAATAACCATTAGCCTGCTTTAAATAGCCATCAGTTTGCTGCTTAATGACCTTCCCATGAGTCCAGAGCTTTCCAAATTCATCTGTCTTTTCCCAGCCAGTTCACAACCCTCTCCAGTGCTGGTTTCGGGGGAGTGCTGCGGGACTGCTGCCAGTTTCACTGGGACTTTCTGTAAATAAGGTGTCCAGACATGGATACTTGAGCACCAGGCATGCTGTAGCCAGGGAAACAGTTACAACAGCTTTCCCTCCAACTCCAGCCCCTGCCTTCTTAAAGGTATCTCTCTTTGTTGTGTGCCGACCTGAAAATGTAAATATTGGCTGTTTCCCTGCACCCCAGTCCCCTCCTCTTCCCAGGTAGCTGCCCTGTTATCCCTGAATCTCAGCTCCATGCAGACTTTGGGGCTGGGGACAAAAGCTTCCTGCAAACAGAGCTGGATGTCATGGGCTCTGCTCATCATCACACGTGATTATTCCACCTAAATGAAAAATTAGATCTGTGTAACCACATCTGCATTTCCCACATTCATTGTTTCTGATGCTGCCTCTCTGAAAGCTCTCTTTGGGGCTGCAGCTATGATCAGTGAGAGTGTCCAGGTTACCATCCTGGTGCTTGGGTTGTGAGCACAACATGAGGAGGTTTTTTAAAAGCTGGATACTCAAACAACAGAAGAGTTTGTCTTCCCTGTCTGCTTTAAGTTCTTGAGTAGTGGAAAGCAGCAAGAGAGTCAAATCTCTTGTTGTTTTAGTCCCGTGTTGGCCCCTACAACTTTTAAAAACTCAGTATAAAATGCAAGTTGAGTTATAGGCCTTTATTTGGGTTTACTTTGAATGCCTCTATTCATAACTCATGTGCAGTCAGAGGCTGTACCCTACCACCTCTAGTAAATTGCTTCTGGGTGCAGTGCTGTTCTGAGAAAGAGTCGTGTCTTGTGTTGTGGCTGCTTAGAAATAATTCCTCTTTGTGCAGGCAGCTCCCAGTCCTGCCTTGGACGAGATTCCCTGGCCTTAGCTCTCCTTCCAATGGGATGGGGAGCAGTGATAAACTTGATGCTTTGATAGGAATCACTCCTTTTTGTTGTGTATCTCACAAGATCTCTGAGTTCCCCTATATTCCCCCTAGACTCCGCGGTGTCTCTTTGGGATTTGTAATGCCTTCCAAAAACTGTTGTTTCTCCCCTTCCCCATGCTTTAGCCCAGACACCCACAGGTCACCCTCACAGCCTGGAAGTCACTGCTACAGGAGATTTCTGGACCTTTCTTCTGAAAAAAGTGAAAAAACAGCAATAAAGTGCACAACCTGTGCTGTGGTTGGTGTGGAGTTTGCTTCACTTAGGTTGTGATTACTCACCCAACAGACTTCATGCAGATGAGATTTCAATGTCAGGTCTGGGGTTTAATATATAAATATGTAAATGCCTTGCCAGGTTCGGTAACAAACCATTTGGCCCCTGTGTTTTCATAAAATGCTGGTCCCGTGGGAGCCAAATCCATTTTCTAGTGCATAAAATCCAACCAAGGCTGTCTATGCTAATTCTCATCCAAGCTTATACAATATTCATTGCAGTGTCTGATCGCTGATTCTTCTTGATAACTAAATTCTGGTGTTATGACTTAAGGCAATTACCAAATCCCCCAAAAGGCACTAAAATAACAAATAGTGGCTGGGACGAGCAGGGAGGGGGAATTATTTGGGTTAGCAGGTGTGAATAACATTAAGGATGGTTTCCCTGGTCCTGCAGGTCTGTGTCCCCTGAAAACGGGGTGTGTCTTTTAGGGAAATAGTCACAAAGGTCACCTGAGAAGACTGGGATGTGAATTATCTTTAAAAATACTCTGTTTTCTGATTCAGTTTTGTATTTGCAGTTGGAGGTTCAATGGCTGGGTATTAGGGATGCAAATGCAAATTAGGTGAAGTCTAAAGGAATCCTTTGAATAGTGGATGAAATCCTTGATAGCTGCAGAATCCCAGCGATCTGTGTCTAAATTGGGCCCTTAATTTTCCCAGATCAGCAAAGCTTATTTGAAACCTCTGCCTGGGAGTGCTGGTTGCTCAGGCTGACTGATGACCTGAGAAGCCTGTCCCTCATGTATAATGGATGGAAAAGCAGGCGTTTGGGGTGGGGTTGGCAGTCCTAAAAGGATCAAGATCCGAATCCTGCCTGCTGCGAGCACCCGAGTGCTTCTCCTGGTGTCAGTAGCACTTTGTGCCTGTAAGGGCAGGGCCAGCGTGAGATTTCCCAATTCCTTCCAGTCTGTTTAACCCATCCCTGCCCTGGGGCTACATTGAATTACCAGCAGGTAATGAATAAGCCTTTTTGTGATACAAAATGGTTTTCTTGGCGTACCCTAAGGATCTGCAAGCTCAGCCATTGGGCGGGTTCCTGCACTGCTGCTTAGCACCAGCCCCAGCCCCAGCACAGGCAGGAATGCGCCGGGCTGGAATGATGGGAATGCGGTGCCTGGACCTGCAGGCAGGCTGGGACACACAGATGGCCGTGTATTTCCTAGAGAAATGCCTCGAATTCAGAGGGCTTGTGAGTAACCCACTGTTGGACAACAGTGCCAGCAAGCAGCCTGGCAGGGGCAAACACGCTGCGTGCCCGCTGCTCAGGGAAGGGCTCTGCAGGGTATTTCTGAGCAATGAGCTTCAAAATGAACCTTGGGATGAAGGGCAGCAGTGTTTGAGTTGCCTCAGTTTGCCAGGGATGTTGGTGGGTCAAGGAGATGCTGCACAGGGAGCAGGTCAAAACCTGAGTGATGAGCAATGACAGCACCACTTGGCACTAACAGTGGGCACTATTTGTCCCTTGGGGCCTGATCCTGCTGTCCCCTCTTCCTTCCTTGTGGGATGTTTCTTTGTCTCCCTGATGACAGAGGAATGGTGTGCTTTCCAGATGAAGTCACCACCATGAGCCACCCGTGGCTGTTTTGTGGCCGGAAAGCTGGTGCTTTATCAGATGGGATGGGCACCAGCTGGTGTCCAACCTGCCCCACTGCCAATGACATTTGAATTGGTGACTTGTGCTATGTCTGTGCTGCAACTCTGTTCACCTCCTGTACAAAGCTTCTTTATGACAAAACTTCTCAGCCCCATAGCTTAGGGCAAAATGCTGCTTTTCCCCAAGGGCCGGACCATCACTGGATATCCCCTGAGCCACATCCTGCCAGGATCCTGTAGACCTGGACATTCCTGCACAGCTTTGTTAGTCTCCAGAGGGATGTGCTGTGGAAATGGCTTGGCCATTAGTGCAGAGTGCTGGAGGGCTGTGGGGGCAAAAATACGTGGTGTTCTTCTGGGAAGGAACGCACCCTGCTTCCTGGCCACTGTTGTCTGCAGGCTTTGTGAGTTCCTGGTAACTGGGCTCTTCCAGAGGCAGCCACATCTGGGCACTGGGATGGTGGTGCAAGAGGGAGGGTCCCTGGGTGGTACGGGGGGATTTGCACACTTGGGCACCAGACAGCAGCAATCCCTGCCTGCAGCTGGGCAGGGAGAGGCAGGCAATGCCAGAGCTGTCTCTCAGCTTCCTGCTCTGGCTCCTGAATTGCAGTGCTCTGCTAGGACGGAAACAGGATCCAGGCAGCCTCATCCCCACTCTGTGAGTGAGCTGCAGAGAGGCAGGAGGCTCGCTGGGCTCCTGCCAGAGCCAGAGGCCATAGGAAAAGGCCTTTCTCCCCACACCCTGTCGCTGGCCAGGTCATGCTTTGGCTGATCCCCCTCCCTGTTTTTTTCCATTGCAGGCATCCCGACTCTGATCGTGCTGGACTCCAAGGGAGACGTGATCACGCGGCAGGGCCGGGTGGAGGTGCTGAACGACATCGAGTGCCGCGAGTTCCCCTGGCACCCCAAGCCCGTGCTGGAGCTGACGGACTCCAACGCCGTGCAGCTGAATGAGGGCCCCTGCCTCGTTCTCTTTGTAGGTATGGATGGAGCATCCCTGCTGTGACAGCAGAGCCTGTGCTCAGGAAGGGGGCTGGGCAACCTGCCAGCTTGGCTAGAGCTGGCTACGGGGCTGGGAACCTGCTTCTGGTGATGACAGTGTTCCTGGGAAGGGATATCACTTCCATTTCCATTTTTCATCACTATGCTCACAGAAAGGCCAGTGCGGGGAGAGTGCTCCCTGTGGAAGCCCCTCAGGACAGACTTGGAGCCTTTCCTGTACCACAGCAGCTCACAGGGGTTTGCCAGAGCCTGCTGTGCCCACGGGGCTCCTGCAGCTCTCACACACCAGCCTGGGATGCGGTGGAGCAGCGATTGGCAGCACAGAGGAGCTGTCATAACAAAGGTGTGGTGGTGGCTGTGGATAGGAATGCTGATGAGGTGTTGGGAGTATGAGAAATACACTGTCACACCTGATGGTGGTGGAGATGGGAAAAGCCTTTCTGGAGCAGGGACTTCAGGCACACGTGATGTTACAGAGGAGTCAGAGGAAGTGTCTGTGCGAGGGATTATAGATCTGTGCTTGAAACCACAGCTCAGGACTTGAGTCCCTGGGCTGAACAGGGCTGTGACAGTCAGAGCAGCCTTTCATGTTCTTCTGGTCCTTGGTTCCCCCAATTCCCCTGGCAGCAGGACAGGGCAAATTTTCCCCTGAAGTTCCTGTCCTTTCACTGCTAACCCACACGTGAAGCTTCCCTGCACTTAGAAACAGGCCTAGAGCTTACCCAAAGCACAGATGGCTCATTCTTTGTTGCTTCCCTGCCAGCAATGGACAATAACTCAGGAAAGGGCTTGGCTGGGATGAGCTGTGCTGCAGGCTGAGCCCTGGGTGGGCAGCCCTGGGGTGCACACAGCACCCCAGGGAGGGAATTGAGGGGTCTTTGGCTCCTGAGGGGGTGCAGCTGTCCCCTGTGTGCTGTGTGGAGTTTGGGGGGTGTGCTGAAGAAGCCCCCCTTGCCTTGCTGGTGTTGTGCCTGGCCCAGAGCAGGGCTCGTGTCCTGCTTCCTCGTGTGCCCTTTGTGAGCAGCACGCACTCCTGCAGCGCTGATAACACAGCCCTCCTTTCCTTCTTCCCTTTCAGATTTCCTTTTGACCCTGGTTATTTATTCAGCGGAGCCCAGCAGGGGATGTGAGCACAGAGCCAAAAATCCTCTCCTCACGCGGGAAGGACTGGCTGGCCACGCCAAGCCTGATGGATTGGGGCTGGCGCTGCAGGCCTCTGGAAAGAGTTATTTTTATCTTGCTCTGAGCAAATTTTTTCTATCACCTTGCTGCAAACAGCTCATCAGGAGAACAGCTGGGGCTCTTGCTCAGTGCTTTTGGGGGTGGATGGTCTTGATGAAACCCACCAGTGATGTGCTGGGGCAGAGAAGCAGCTGGTGCTGCAGCAAGGCAGGCACTGGGAATGGGGGCTCCTGGCCAGCTTTGTCCTGCTGGGAGACCCCCCAGCAGACTAGTGCCTGCATTGCACAGGCAGCAACACTCCCAGGAGAAGGCAGGCTTAGCAAGTGCTGGTGCTGAACAAATCGTGACTGATCTACCTCCTCCTTCCCCGGAGGGGTTAGGGCTGGGTTAGCCAGAGTGTGCAGGGCTGCCTGGAGTGCCGCCAGCAGCTGATGTTTGTAGGAAAATCAATCCCTGCAGACACCCTGCAACTCAGTGTATTTATCACTGCCATGCACACAGGACAGACCTTGAAATCCAGCGTGCAGTGTCTCTGAAATCTCCTGCTTTGCTTGGAGAAGCCAGAGAGGAGGACAGGGATGTGTGAAGCAAGGGCAGAGGGTTTTCCTGGCATGGGCATGGCTTGTCCCAGCTGGGGGCTGGACCTGTTGTGGTGGTTACATCAGGGACCATGAGGAGAGACAAGGGGCTCTCTTCTGCCTTCTTCCTCTAATGCCTAAAAGTTGTCCCTGAATTGGAATCTTTTAATCTCCACGCTTCCCAAGGACGCAGACTCTCTTCTTTCTAGCTCGCTATTTGAACTTCAGTGGTGGCTGACATTTGATTGATGCTGCCATCTCTTTCTGCCCTACCTCTGTCAAATCAAAGCTGCCTTCACAGCGCTGAGACTGGAGCAGTAAAGCTGCAGCTCAGCCATCCTGAGGCGGAGGGATGGTGGGTGGCAGGCAGGGGTGGCAGCAGCCTCAAATCAGCACCTTTGTTTGGTCTTCATAACATGCTCAAACCACAAAGCAGCGTTTTTTGTGCCTCTTTGTCCCTGCACATCACCAACAGCACCAGGGAGCGAGCAGTGGAGTATTTGGGGAGCAGGAGTTGCTCTTCTGTTCTCTTGTGTTTCCCTGTAGTGCATTTCAGCTGCTCCTGATTGCTCCAGAGCTGTGTGGCTTTGAAGTCCGTGCGATGCATCCGGGCTCCGGCTTCCTGCGTGGTGCTGCTGTGGGACAGAGCTGCCAGTGCCCGGCCCCTTTGCATCCTTTGATCCTAACCTCCTTTTTTTGCCTTGCTTCTTTTTGTTTTGTCTCCACAACACCGTGCCCTGCAGATTCAGAGGATGACGGGGAGTCGGAGGCGGCGAAACAACTGATTCAGCCCATAGCTGAAAAAATCATAGCCAAGTACAAAGCCAAAGAGGAGGAAGCACCGTTGCTCTTCTTCGTGGCGGGTGAGGTAAGTGAGAGGAGAGCACAGGGCTGTGTCCTGCTGGGTATGGGCACTGAGCTGAGTTGGGTACCACCATTGTTGTTGTTCAGGGGGTAAACTGAGGCACGGAGCTACTGCAGCTGTCAGGCAGCACAGTGCAAAACCAGACTTGAGGCCTGGCTCAGTCTGTGCTCTCCCCGCTGGATATTACTTCTAGCAAAGGGTTTGCTCAGAGATACTCCTGAAGGTGGGAGAGGGACAGGCAGAGTGGGGCAATGGGAGGTGGGAGGGAGTGGAGCTGCCATGCTGGGGCTGCTGCCTGCTCAACCCTGAGTCTGTGCAGGCAGGAAAGTGGCTGGGCAAGGGAAGAGGAGCAGGGTTTGAGTTTCAGCCTGGCCCAGCCAGTGAAATTTTGGCTGTTTTGCTGAGCTGACCATGTTTTTCTTGGCTGGGATGGTATTTGAGGCATGTGCAGGCTGCAGTGCTCCTAGTCAAAGATCTGCTGGAGAGAATGGGAAGCAGGAAAACTGGACGGGGAGGGATATCACTTACAAAGTGTCTGTGTGGGGGAAAGGGAGGACTTCTGGCCTCCCTTTCCCCCACACAGACACTTTGCCCTGCTGCAGTCTGGCAAACGAAGGTTTTGTGTACAGGTCAAAAAAGCTCCCAGCACCCCCAGGCCTGCAGTTCCCCTCCCACATCACTGCTCAGGGCCTGGGCAGGTGGCAGCCGCTGCGCCTGCTCCGTCCCTGCACGCCCACGTCACAGCCGCAGTGTTCCATGCGCGGAGCCCTCCAGAGCCGCCCTGCGACAAAGGGGTCCCCAGTGCCACACCCAGGCCCCCCCAGCCAGACAGGCCCCCGCTGCCACCTCCCACAGCCCCGCTGGCCCCCTCGGTGCAGCCGCTCCCGCTCCCACCACCGTAACGGGTCTCTGAGCATCCCAGCTCAGCCCCGCGCCCTTGAATAAGTCCCTTGTTGGAAAGGGCTATTTTGGGAGGGTCCGGGACCTTCCCCCCTCCCCCAGAGCCTGCGGAGCGTTTTCCTCCCGCTCGCCGGCTGTAGCTGAAACATTGCTGCTATTCATGCAGCTCCCGACGGCCCTGCGGCGGCCGGCCCGAAGAATGGGGAGCGTCCGGCACATCCCATTCATCCGTCACCTCAATAGCCGGGAGCGCTGGCCCCGGGGCTCCGCTGGCCCCCACGCACAAAGCAGCCCGGCCATGGCCGGAGCAGGCACCTCCCATTGCTCTCCCAGCACCGTCTGGACCGATTTTGCATTGATTAAAAATATTCCTCGGTGCCTTTGTAAATAAAGGACGAGGCGTCCCGACACCTGGGTGGGGGGCGGCCGAGGCGACGAGCCCAGCCCTGCTCGCCCTTCCAGCCACGTGGTCCAGCTGCGCCAGAAACCCCTGCAAAGGAAGGGGAGGCGCGACCGGAGCTCCCCGGCGCTGCCAGCACGCGCTGCAGAGCCCCGGCCGCCAACCAGGTGGATGGATTCCATTCCTGCCCCTCGGAAGGGGCGCGCAGCAACGCCCCGCTCCGGGTGCGGCGCATTGTGGGCTCGGTGATGAATCGCGCCGGCTCTTTGCATCCCACAGCCTTGGGAGGGATCAATCATTGCCTTTGCCCACAGCTGAGCCGTGCCTGGGCGAGGGGAGGGCAGCCCTCTCCCCCTGCACGCAGCCTGCTGCTCCTGTGTGTGCCCAGACACTGGGACCTGCTGGTGGGGTCTCATCATTGGCTCAAAGCACAAGTCTTCATCACGTTCCTGTTCTTTGCTTTGTTCCGGGCGTGCACTTGGGTCCCTTTGGTATCCACCCTTGGTGAGGAGCAAGGCCGTGGCTGTGCTGGCACAGGGCTGGCAGTCCCCACCTTCAGCACTTGTCCCCAGTTCCTTGACCTGTGGATGTCTCAGAGGCTCTGGGGTGGCCAGGGCAGCAGGTCACTCTGGGAGCTGTGCCTCTGGGTTGGAGGAGTGTGTGTCCCATTCCAGCCTGGGATAAACCAACCCTATTTGGTTCTGACACAAACCACGAGCAGAGCAGGCAGCAAGGAGAATGTTGCCTGCTATGCTGGTGGTACTGCAGTGCTGGTGCAAGGCCCAGCCCCTTGGGATACACTGTGGGCTGGACTGTGGCAGCAGCAAACTGCTCCTGGCACTGCTGATGACTCTTCTGTCCTTCTCCTTTTGGCCTCCAGGACGACATGACCGACTCCCTGCGGGATTACACCAACCTGCCCGAGGCTGCACCCCTGCTCACCATCCTGGACATGTCGGCCCGGGCCAAGTACGTGATGGATGTGGAGGAGATCACGCCCGAAATCGTGGAAGCCTTTGTCAGCGACTTTCTAGCAGACAAGCTAAAACCCGAGCCCATCTAAGGGGCCCCTGCACCAACAGACGTTATTTAAAACTAGGTCTCTCTTCCGCCGCTTGTGGATTCTCCAGCGTGTCCTCACGCCCGACCCAGTATCCAACCTCCTTGTGGTGCCTTGTTTTACGCAGTGAATCCTTCTCCTAAGCAAACTCCTTGAGATGCACTTTCAGCAGGGAGTTGTTGGCGTTTGGAGACTTCGCTTGTGCTTCATGGTGATATATTCTCTAATAACCAGGCCAGAACTGTTACCGTATTGTTATTTTATACATGGCACTAGCTAGCAGGCAAATCTTTTTGCATGGTGTTCTTCCCAACGTATGCATCAAGCAGTGGGTGGGGTTCTTGGGGCTCTTTTCTTTCTCCTCCTCCTCCTTCTTTGCTTTCTCACCACCCCTGCTGACTAAATGACTTCCAGGAAGCAATAAGGAAACTGTCCCCATCACCCCTGGCCAGTCCTTTCTCTCCCACGCAAGTGCCCTGACAAGGCCAAGACAAAGTCTTAACTGCTGACAACCTCGGAAAGACCATGGCACAGCCAAGCTCTTCCTCCTGGGGGTGAGACCTTCCCTTGTGGGTTCCCCACCCCCCACTCCAAGCACCGACAGCCTTAGGCAGCGCTGGCTGTGCCTGTCAGGGTCCATCCCCCTGCCATGGGTGGGTATTCCTTCTGTCCCTCCCACTCTGAGCCAGGAGGAGGATCACCACCGGGCTGCCCTCACCTCTTGTCTCTTCCTTGTGCTCTCCCTGTCCCCTCTTGTCCCTCTCTCTGGTATGAATTGTCCTCTCCCCTCCGTGTTAGTTGATTGAGCTGTTTTTCGTAGGTGTGTCCCAAACTCAACGTTAATGGTGCTGTTCTTTAAAAAAAAATAACCAAGCCCCCCCACCCCCAAACCCTAAGAAAAAAACCCTCCCTCCCTAACCCAAGCAGCACAGCCGAGCCCTTGAAAAGTGACATTGTAAAAACTGTACATGGTGATTGGAACTTTGTAATAAAACTGTTACAATGACCTCGTTCCCGGGATTGCTGCCTCCTGGTGTCAGGGACAGGAAGCCTGTGTGGGTGAAGAGGAGCCCACAGCCTGACCCCATAGATAGGTGGCTCCTGGGATTGTGTGTTCCCCCCGGGCTCACACATCCCCTGCCTGTGCCTGCTTTGCTGGGGTGGGTCAGAGCTCCCCAGGAGGGAAGGAGCCCTTTGACAGCCACTGGGGCGTTCCCAGCCTGATGTCCCAGCCTGAAAAGCACGTGTTGTGCAAGCCACTGCTTCTCCCTTTCAGCTCATTAGTCAGCTATGGCAGGATTACAGCCTCCCCTTTTATCCTGCTGCAGCTTCCCACCCTGCCAGGAGCTGGGAACGGCCGCCAGCTCAGCCTGTATAAACCCAGCCTGTGTTTTGCACGTTTCAGGAGTTCCCGTGTTCAGCAGAGAGGAACTGACTGGGGAGCAGTTCCAGGAGCAGCCCAGCACCTCCCAGCAGCACTGTGGTCAGGGGTGCTGGAGCTTGGACACCCCATACCACAGGCACCCCCAGCCAGCCTGGCCATGGCAGCGTTGGAATGGTTGTTGGAGCACAGGGTTTGGGTAAGCACAGGCAGGACCCATTCAGGTAGCAGCAATCTGGTCTTTCTGACCCAAAACCACAGCCAGCAGCCAGGCTGGGAAGGACACATGCTCTCAGCAGCAGCCTGGCTGGGCCAGCACAGACAAGGGATCTGAGGTCTCCATGGATCTCCTGGATGAAAGGGCTGGAGCAGGGGGGAACCTGCTGAGGTGAGGCCGGGGCTGCTACTCGGCCTTTCCCTTCTCTCTAGCATCACCGTGTGGCCACCACATCCACTGGGAGCCATACACTCATCCCAGCACTCTCCAGCCTTAAGAACTCATTTACTACAAACCAAACAGCCCGATCTGCTCTTTTATTAACTCTCAAAGGAACCAAAGGCAAGAAGTGCTCCTTCAGCACCCAAACCACAGCAGTTCAGCCTGGCACAGGCAACTTCTGCCTGTCATCCTCCTGTTTGTGCCTCCACAGCAGCTGCCTCTTGCCCTCAAACAGCAGGATGCCAGCAGCAATAGCAGAGTTCAAGCTGTCCACACCTGGCACCACGGGGATGAGCAGCCTCTTCCCCCCCGTGCTGGCTGCCAGCCCGAGCGCGGCCGCACTCAGGCCCTGGCTCTCCCCTCCGACCACCACGGCCACCGGAGCCCGTGCCCAGTCCTCGTAGTAATGCTGTGCAGCCAGCTCTGGGATTGCTGCTCCCTCCTCATCCTCAGGAGCAGCCTTGGGGGTGGATTTCACAGGAGCTTTTGGGCTGTGAGGAGCAGAGGCAGCCCTGCCAGCCCCTCTCGGCACCGGAGCGTCGGGGTCGTTGTTGTCCGCCACGCAGACCTGGATGCCAGCAGGGAGGTTGGTGGGAACAGATTCCCAGTCCAGGCTGGAGATGATGGGCACACGGAAATGAGCCCCCATGCCTGCACGGAGCACCTTTGGCTCCCATGGATCCACACAGCCTGGGGAGGAACGGGGAGAAACAGTGACAGCACAGGGATTCCCACAAAGGTGGGATTCAGCAGCCACAGCCACTCCTTACAAACTCTGGGGAGCATCCTCAAGCACCTCATTCTCTGCCTTACCCTCAGGCTACTCAAACTTCTCTCTTACCTTTGGTGAGCAGCACTTTCTCACAGCCTGCTCCTGCTGCAGATCTCAGAATAGTCCCCAGGTTTCCTGGATCTCGGATGTTGTCGCAGATGAGGATCAGTGGCAGGGAGCTGGCAAGCTGAGCTGCAGGGTAGGACATCTTGGCAGGGTCAGGCTTGGAAAAGATGCCTGAGGAAATCAAGTGTGACAGGTTTATGACTGACCCATCCCAAGGAGAGGCCTGCTCTGAAAGAGTTGGCCCAAATCCCACTAAAGATGTGCTGGAGGAAGTGTTAGGAAAAGCACCACCTAAAGGAAGTTTCAGCAGTTTGTTACTTGGCAAGGAAAACTTATTTTCCAGCAGTGCTATGTCTAAGGAAAGATTATTAAGAAAGTCATTATCTTAAATATGAAAAGTTTCCCTTTGGGCAGTGTTGCAACTGTTTCAGAGGAAACTTACCTAGAAGCCCCTGAGGAGTTACGAGGTCAGACCAGGTCTTAATATCTTCAAATTTCACCTTAACCAAACTGGCTCGTTTTATCTCTGCCTCAGGCAGCAGCTTCAGGTGCCTCACGGTGCTGAAGAAGAGTGTCTGTGGCACAGCCCCTGCCTCCAGTGCGTCCTTGATCAGCCTGTGCCCCTCCAGCAGAACCTTCCCGTGATTATCCCGAAACTTCTTCGACTTGGCGATAGTCACCACTTTTCTGTGGAGAAATCATTCAGAGAATGCGGCTGTGATGCTCACAACACCTTCAGTCTGACCTTCACCAGCCCCTCAGAGCTTCTCTGGAAGTCACAAAGGTGATCTGAGGGATGGAGCACCTGTCCTAGGAGGAAAAGCTGGGAGAGTTGGCTCGGGTGACCTTAGAGCACCTTTCAGTACCTGAAAGAGAGCTGGTGAAGGACTTCGACAAGGGCCTGGAGTGCCAGGACAATGGGGAATGGCTTTAAGCTGCCAGAGGGCAGGATTAGATGGGATATTGGAAAGAAGTTCTTCCCTGTGGGGGTGGTGACGCCCTGGCACAGGTTGCCCAGAGAAGCTGTGGCTGCCCCATCCCTGGAAGTGTCCAAGGCCAGGCTGGATGACGCTTGGAGCACCCTGGCCTGGTGGAAGGTGTCCGTGCCCACGGTAAGGGCTGGAACGGGACTTTAATCTCCCTTCTAGCCCAGCCATTCCCCGGTTCTACGAAGCCCTCCCGGTACCTTCAGCCCGGCAGCCTCTCCCCTT
>VXAX01002284.1:778-13987 GCA_013399835.1 Leptocoma aspasia | reverse complement strand
GCCCTCCGCGGCCCCGGAGCGCGGCCCTGGGGATGGGGATGGGGATGGGGATGGGATGGGATGGGATGGGATGGGATGGGATGGGATGGGATGGGATGGGATGGGAGCCGCGCTGAGCCCGCTCCCGCCCGCTTCACCGGGCCCGGGGAAGGCGCTCCGGGTTGGAACGAGGTGATCTTGGAGGTCCCCTCCCGACCCGGAGCGTTGTGTGGCTCTCCAGGTGCTGCGGCACGAGGAGTTCGAGGAGGGCTGCAAGGCCACCTGCAACGGGTGAGTGCCCTGCCCGCCCGGTGCCCGCTGTTAGCTCGCAGTAAAGTTGAAAGTTGTGTTGTTTTTTTATTAAATTGCTCCCCTTGGAACTTGCAGCCCCCCATTGTCCTCTCCCCTCTGTGTTAGTTGATTGAGCTGTTTTTCGTAGGTGTGTCCCAAACTCAACGTTAATGGTGCTGTTCTTTAAAAAAAAATAACCAAGCCCCCCCACCCCCAAACCCTAAGAAAAAAACCCTCCCTCCCTAACCCAATTCAATATTTATATTGAATATAAATACCATGCCTATAGATTGGTACTTAACTGTATCGAATTATTTCTCAGTTTACCAGGAACTAGTGATTCCCAGTTCCACTGATTGTTTGTGTAAGTGTGCCGCTATCGAGGTTCTTGAGTTAAAAATCCCTCGTGGTAGCCCCAAAGGCTTTGGTAAAGAAAAAGGAATGAAAGAAAGAAGGAACAGGAAGGGATTTCTTTCTGAAATGGAAGGAATCTCACAGTTTGGTGCCCTTTCCTACTTAGCAATAAGGAAGTGATTATGCAATTGCAGCTAATGAGCAACCTGTGCTCTTAAAGCAGGAGCTGTTAATGAGCTAGAATTGCTTTTATGATATGGCCATGAATGACAGCCTGGGGTCAAATCTGCCATGATTTCACTCTAGAAATGCAATTCCTCCTTGAAGCACAAATACTTGCAGTTCTTGGTGGTTACTTTTAACACTAATGACATTAAAATATGGATAATATGGATATTCCAGCCCTTATGATGGAAAGTGGAGCAAGACCATGGTGGGCTATGGACCAGAGGACAATCACTTTGTGGTAGAGCTGACTTACAATTATGGCATTGGAGAATATCGCCTGGGCAACGACTTCCTGGTGAGTTCCACCCCAAGCAGCCAGACCTTCTCATGACAAGCTGATCTACTTGAATAATTAGAAGCTCATTTATCATATGGGTTGTACCAGCTGCTTTTTTTTTTTTTTTTTAATGCTGTTTGGTCCCTGGCACACTTCAGTGTTGCTTTTGTGGTTGTCTCCGATTTGGAAGAGCAGATTTGTGCCCACCTAAGGTCCAGGAGACATTTCTGGAGCTCTGCCTCTGCTCTGTGTGCAGGACAGCTGGTATTTGCTGCCAGATCCAACATGGAATGCTGAGCTGGGAAGGACTTGTTGCAGGAAGCCACTCTTATATTTATTATTAACCTTTTTTTTTTTTTGTGATTTAGTGGCTGGCAGCAGATGGAGATCTCGTGTTTCCTGTGTGAAAACAGGTGATGTCTCTGCATCCACCCCATGGATTTTGTTGTGTCCTCTCTAGGGCATCACCCTGGTGTCCAGCCAGGCTGTGAGCAATGCCAGGAAGATGGGGTGGCCCCTCAAAGAAGTCACCTCTGGTGTCTTTGAAACTGAAGCCCCAGGAGGGTACAAGTTCTACCTGGAAGACAAAGAACAGCTCAAGCAAGGTGAAATATTTACTGGTGTTCAGCACAGATTTACCAGGGGGGTATCAGAGTGTGTTTGTTTTGATGGCTTTTTATAAAACAGAACACTTTTACCATTTCTCTGTTACTTCTCAAGAATGCAAAACTGTGTGTTTAAACCACTAATACATTTGTAGCTAATTTGAAATTGTTGCTATCCTCAAGATCCCGTGTGGAAGGTAACCCTGGGTGTCTCAAACCTGCAGAAGTCTGTGAGCTACTGGTCTGGCTTGCTTGGGATGAAAATATATGAGAAGGATGAGGAGAAGCAAAGGGCTTTGCTGGGCTATGCCGATAACCAGGTCAGTCCTTGGAAAACTCACCAGAAAAACTTCTTCTTTCCTGAGAACAGAACCCTAAAAGGAAAAAAAGTTCTTAATTAAAGCAACTGTGCCCTTAATTATGAATGTTTTAATTTTTTACTTATGAATGTTTTAATTCATAATTAACATAATTTTAAACATAATTAACATAATTAACATTTTTTTTTAAAAACACAGCTGTACACAGGTGTTTTTTTTTTAAAAAAAGCAAAGCTGTGGTTTGCTCTGGTGATTCTGGCTTGTTGGGAAATGCTTGGATGGGGGGTTTTGGAACCACCCACATCCTGGAGAAGAAGCTGCAGCCTGGAGAGCAGTGTCCCTGCAAGCCAGGCTGGGTTTTTTTCCCTGTTGCAGTGCAAGGTGGAGCTGCAGGCTGTTGGAGGGGCAGTGGATCACGGGACAGCCTTTGGCCGCATCGCCTTCGCCTGTGCCAAGGAAGAGGTAATTCTTAGTGTTAACAAAATAACCCTGAGCAGATAGTTTGTTTCTCTTTGTGGCAGGGGATGATTTTTGTTTTCTGTTTGTTTTCTGTTTTCAGCTGCCAGGCATTGAAGCTCTGATGAAAAAGGAGAATCAGAAAATTTTGACACCTCTGGTCAGCTTGGACACGCCTGGCAAAGCCACGGTGCAAGTGGTTATTCTGGGTGATCCTGTGAGTAAAACCGGAAATAATGATTAAATTGGGTTTAAATTTCTCCTTGCCATTGGTTATAACTGAGCTGCTTCCTTTTAGGATGGCCATGAAATCTGTTTTGTGGGAGATGAAGCCTTCAGAGAGCTGTCCAAAGTGGACCCTAATGGTGACAAGCTGTTGGATGATGTAAGTGACTGCACATTCATTTTCTTCTTGATTAGAGATACCTGTAAAATCCAATTTTCATTCCACGTTGAGTTTTTACCCAGGTTTGGTAAGGAAAATAAATCAATTTTTAAAGCTCACTTGGTGCTCTGGGTGGAGTTGTCCAGCCTCACTCTTGGGGCATGGTCACATTATTTGCTGTGGCAGAGAACATTGGTTTTCAGTGTCAGTTCTCCTTACTAGTGGCTCAAAAATAATTTATCCCTCCAGAGAGCTTTCCTCCTGTTCTGACCATGTCCACACTTGTCTTTGTGCAGGCCATGGCTGCAGACAAGAGTGACAAGTGGTTTGCTGACCACAACATGAAGAAGGTTTCAGCTTAGCTGGAGGAATGGACTACTCCTCTGTGCCTTGGAGTTCTTCCAAGAAAATGCCAGTCCTGGTTTAAAAGTGCTGCCTTCCCAATCAGAGGGTGCTGAGATGTCCCGTGGTGTTTTTTTTTTTTTTTTTGGGGGGTTGATTTAAGCTGATGTCTCTGGCCTGCTGCTCTCTCCCTTTTCAGCAAATCACATCTCCTCCTTCCAAAAAATGTGGCTGTGCAGCAAAGGAGCAGCTGAGCCCTTGGCTTCAAAAATAGGGATCATCAGTCAAGAAAACCTCACATTTCTGTGGTGTTGTTCTGCTTGAAGGAAAGGTGAATAGCTACGTTATTTTCTGATTAATTAATTCCCTGATTATTTTGCTTTAGCTGTCCTTTATTTGCAGGCTGGAGAGGAGATTTTGGGGAGCTGGAGCAGGGAGTGCATCCCTTTATTGGGAACAAAGAAATGATCTTGCCAAACTGTGTGAATACTCCAGTCCTTGTTTTCATTCCAAGGTGTTTCCCCAACTTCCAATGGGAAATGTTCACTGGAGAAGCCCCTGGTGTGTTTCTCTCTGGGATCCTGGTGTTGATGGGGTGGTTTCCACCCCTTCTGCAGGAGATTTCCACATTCCAGGAGGGAGCTGAGGCTGTGCTTTGGGGTTTGTAGCTGCACTGTCTGCTGAGGTGCAGGGGGGCAGCTTTGAAATAAGCTTTGCAATTAGCTTTTGGTGAGAAACTGCCTTTGGAAATAACAGTTCAGGGTTTATTCTGTTGGAATGAAGTCACTCTGCTTTTGCTGGGAATACAGGGAGTCATTCCTAGCATTGTTTGTGCCAGGCATGCTGCCTGACTGGTCATTTTCTTGATGCAAACCTTAAATAAAATACCTTAAATCAGGTTTTCATCATGAAACTGAAATGAGTTTCACGGAGATGATCAGGCAGTGTTGGCACTTCTGAGCTGAAACAGGAAAAATTCCTCCCTGCGATTTTCTCCGCCCTTTTCCATTCAGTTTTAACGACGGTTTTGAATCCTATTCCTCAAATTAAACACGTTGATATCGGAGCACGGCAATTAATTAATTAATGAATTATCCACACCTCCGCGCCGCCAGGGGGCGCTGCGTGCGGGGGGCAGGGGAGGCGCGGCTGGCGGCGTGACGTCATCGCACCGCCGCCGTGACGTCAGAGCGCGGCGCCGCCATGGAGGCGGCGGAGCGCGGGGCCGCCGTGGCGCCGGGCTGTGAGGGGCCGTGGGCCGTGGGCGAGGAGACGGCGATCCTGCACGGTGGCTTCCTGCTGGCCGCCCGCCTGCTGCAGCCGCGGCCGCTGCGGGAGCTGCGCAAAGCCGACTGGCCCCGCGCCGGCGTGCCCATCACCGACGCGCTGCGCGAGATCGGCGAGCGCTGCCCCTCGCCGCTCGGCCTCTGGAAGAAGGAGGCCGTGGCCATCGTCTGGGCCAAGATCCTGCTGCCGGCCCCCCCCGCCGCGGCGCTGGAGTGGGGCTGGAAGGATGACGGGTTCTTCTCGGTGGGCGCGGTGATCCCCGATGTGAGCCACACCGCCCTGTTCGAGCTGGTCAAGGCGCTGGGCGTGCCCCGGCTCTTCGTGCAGCTGCTACTGGCGCTGCCCCCGCGGGTGTGCCGGGGACAGCTGGAGCACTTGGTGGAGTACATCTCCAGCGAGACATCCCCGTCGGACATCAGGTTCTTCTTGGACGTGTGGTGGGAGGTGCTGAAACACGGGGAGGGACAGGAGGATGCCACGGTGTCGGCGTTCGGCGCTCTCATCCATCAGCACGGCGGGGAGTCCTCCCCCGAGGATGGCCTGCAGCCCCCGAAGAGGTTCAAGGGTGACCCCGGGAACCCCCCAGCTGCCGCCGGGCTGCCGATGGTGCTGCTGGAGGGGTTAAAGCAGATCCGAGGCAGCATCACCCAGCCCCGCCTGAGGTGCTACGCCCTGGCCAACCTGGCTGAGCTGCTGTGCCTGTCCTCTGGGCTGGGGCCAGGGGCCAGCCCCCTGCCCATCACAGAGCACCTGGCCAAGGTCAGTGCCATGGTCAGCCTCTGGAGCAGTGACACTGACAGCCAGTGCCACCCCTGCAGGCTGGCAGAGAAGGTGAGGGAGGCAGAGAGGAGCATGAGCCTCCTGTGCCTGCCCAAAGCCTCTCGTGAGGAGCTCTTTGGTGGCTTGGACTTGCTCTGCAGCTTGTTGCAGGCCTGGGGAGAGGAGCTGCAGGACACTCTGAGGGCATCTGAGGAGCTGTGCTTCCAGAGCTACCGGCTGCTGGACACTCTGACCAGCCTTGGGAAGAACCTGGATTTCCTCTTGGAGAACAGAGACCTGGGGGAGGCCGAGACACGGCTGGTGCTAGAGCTGACACAGCTCACCAAGGACTTTCTCAGGGACACCAGCGCTGTCCTGAAGGATTTGGACACCAGCCTCGTGTCTTCAGTTGCCATGGCAATCATTGCACAAAGGCTGGGCCGCCATGTGGACACCTGCTCTGTTTTTGCATCTGAAAAGAGCTGGGCTTTCTCAAAGGCCTGGGTCGAGTGCCTGGTGATAAACAAAGCTCTGTTCCAGAGCCCTGAGCTAGTTTTGAAACTGCTGGAGACACTGGTGAACTTTGCCACATCCCACCATGACAAGGAGGCCCGAGAGCTGCAGAGGCAAGTGACCAAAGCCATCGTGGAGTGTTACACTGAGCTTTCATTAAGTGACAAAAACAAAGTGATCTCAGGTGTCCTGGCATCCTGGGGTGGCCCAGGTCTGTCCCAGAACGTGCAGGTTGTCAGTGAGGTGTTCCAGGAGGACCTGAATGTGACTTTCAACCAGATCACAAAGAGTGTGTCTGATGAAGGCCTGACCAGGGCTGTGGCTTCCATGGCCAGGCTGATTCTGCTGTCCCCTGAGGCCACAGTGAAGCAGGTTTGTCATCTTGCTGTGGTCAATCTCGGAGCACACCAGCTCCTTGCCCAAATCCTCTGTTCCTTCCCAGCACTGAGCTCCCTGGAGAGCCACGAGGATCCAGGCAGGCCATGCAGCCTGGTGGTGAGGTGTCTGGAGGAGGCAGTGTGGGGGAAGCTTTCCACAGTGAGGGAAGAGGAGCAATTCCTTCAGTTCCTTGCCTTTCTCATGCAGCCAGGCTCAGCCACCCTGCTTGTGTCACCTGCAGAAGTGACCAAAACCTTTGTCCTTCCCTATTTGAAGTCAGACTCTCCTCAGATTGAGCTGAGCCTGCAGATCCTCAGTAAGGTTTTGGGAATACCGTCCTGTTCAGAAGAGCACTGGATCACATCCTGCCACCCGTTCCCACTTCTCCTCAGCCTCTGCAAACTTCTGGATGGCTACACCAAGTACTGGCATCAGCCTAGGGAGCAGCTCTCCCCTTCCCTGGAGACCAAAGACCTGATTCTGAACATCCTGTGCCAGCTGTGCGAGCTGCTGGGACCAGAGAGCGTCCCCTACCCGGAGCTGTGGGTGCAATCTCTGGCCTGGCTCCACAGGAAGGTGGCATCACTGGACTGGACCGTGGGGCTCCGTCTGAAGAACCTTTATGGGGACTACTTCAAGAACGAGGTCCCAGCAACGCTGTTTGAGATCTGCAGGCTCCCTGAGGACAACTGGACATCCCAGTCCTGGCCAGCCTACGGGCCGGGCAGCGGGCTGCTGGCGTGGATGGAGTGCTGCTGCGTGTCCCCAGCGCTCAGGGACACCATGCTGGCGCTGCTCACTGTCAACGTGGACGACCCTGAAGAGGTGAATCTCTTCAGCAAAGGCTTCCTGGTGGCCCTCATCCAGGTGCTGCCATGGTGCAGCCAGGGTGAGTGGAAGAGGCTGGTGCCCGTGGTGGAGCAGCTGCTGCAGAGGCAGGTGCTGCACGTGCCCTACACGCTGGAGTACGTGCAGCACATGCCCCTGCTCAACCTCCGCCCCTTCGCCTGCCACCTCCAGCTCTCCGTGCTCTTCCTCAGGGGCTTCCAGCTCCTCTGCAGCTCCAGCTGCTCCACCTGGCTGCCACCAGAGGCCTGGCTGCACGTGGTGCAGCTGTACTGCGCCAGCCTGACCGACCTGCTGGCCTCCATCAAGGCCACGGCGGGAGCCGCGTCTCAGCCCTGTGAGCAGGAGGTGTCCTTCACCTGCATCCAGGTGTTCTGCCACCTGCTGCACGTGGCTGCCATGCTGCCAGCTGAGGGCTGTGAGGAGCCACTGCTGGTGGTGGCCCTGGAGGTTCTGTCACAGTACGAGGCGTCCAGCAGGGCTGACGTGTCCCCGTGCGCCGCGCTGCGCAGAGCCAACGAGGGACACTTCCTGGAGTCCATCACGGACAACCTGGGCCACCAGGAGCTGCGCAGCACCCTCCTGCAGAAGCTCAGCAAGCTGGGAGCACGCTCAGAGCACTGATCTGGACCCTGTAAGATCTGTAATAAACCCTTATTTTTCTCTTTTGAGTTGATTCCCTCCCTGCTGTTTTCTTCCACTAGGCAGCGGAAGTAGCCATGTAAAGATGGGTAGGAGGAGCCACTTTGGTTTTCCATTGGAATAACTGGGCACAGTTCCTGAGCCAAGCTGCCAGTTCTGTGGCTGCAGTCTTGCCTGCTGGCTCTCTGGATTTACACAGCAGCCTCCAGCATCGAGGAAATCGCTTCCCTCTGGCTGCTTTGCCACCAGCCCTCTCCTAGTCCCAGGAGAATTGCTGCTTTTGCCACGTGCTGCCAGAGGCTGGAAAGCAAGTTGGAGGCTGGGAAGCGAGTTCAGGACAGGCAGGAATCTTTGGAAATCCATGTGTGCTGCTTCTGCCCGGAGGTGGGGGTGCAGCAGTAACCCCACATGTAACACCCCCACCCAGCAATGAACGGCACGTGGAAGAGCCAGCCAGTGGTGTGACTCAGAGAGGAAATCTTTATTGGTCTCCTGATAGTAAATAGGGCAGTGTTAGTGCAAACTGAGGTGCCTCATTGGCTGGGCTTTTTTTGTCCTTACATAAGGCACGTTATTCGCCATGAAAACAGTGAGCTACAACATCTGTAACGAGTTGCAGGCGGTTTGTAACATCAGCTGCTCTCGGTGGTTACTGTGACTGCAACAACAACAGCAGGTCGGAAGAGGCCCTTTTTGTTTTTTTACACTCTATCCAGAACAGCAGCTGTGGTTGGGACGAGATCCAACACCCAAAAGATCCAGGTTTCCCAGAGTTTGGCTGCTGGTTTCAGACAGAATGAAAGGCACAGAGTGGTCACAGATCTCTGGGCATGGGGGCTGTGCCAGTGCAGTTCCCTGCCCTGGAGCAGGCACAGGAGGCTGCAGGAGGAGATGGCTTCCCTGGCTGGTGCTGGCTGCAGGGGATGAACTCAGCTGTGGTCTGATTGCACACACCCTGTGGTACAGGGTGAGCTGGGGAGCCTGTACCCGTTTTGCTGTGACTAAAAGTGGATGTGGGCTGAATTGGTCAAGGACCAGCTCAGCATCCTGCTCTGGGGTTGCTGGTTCCTTCTGTGCAGCCCCAGTTCTGTCCCTGGCAGCCTCATGGGGGGTGGGATGGGCTGTACAGGTGTTTCCAGCTGGAGGGCAGAGCAGAGCAGGGTGTGCCAGAGGGTTTTAAATACCTGCTGAGGGGATGCAGGCCAGATAAAAGCAGCTGTGGTTAGGGGAGGGAAAATTGCACCCCCTGCCAAGGAAGGGCTCTGCATAGTGCCCTGTGTGTTGGTGAGACAAGGACTTGGCAGGTTCCTGTCCCCATCAGAACCGTTCCCCTGTCGTGGCAGGAGCCCCCAGGACAGTCAGACAGTCGTAGTGAAAAGCACCGTCGGGTTAAGTGGAGCTTGAGCCCAGCAGCAGCAGCAGGAGGTGAGGTGCAGGTGGGAGTTCAGAGACCGAACAGGGCTGTGGTGTAGAGCTGAAGTCCGTAAAGGTCAGGAAGGGCTCTGCAGAGCTGTGCTGCAGCTCCAGGCCTGGCTGGGGCTGCGGCAGGTCCGGCACAGGCTCCCCATCGCCGCTGCCGGGGCTGGGCCCGCTCCAGCATCCCCGCGCCGGCCGCGGGCTCCTCCACGCCGGTGTCCGGTGTCAGCCCCGGAGCCGCGCCGGGGGGGCTGCGACAAACCCCTCTCGTGTAACCCTGCGCAGGGCTGAATCCCAGAAGGAATGTCGTGCTTCCAGGCCGGCTCCCAGCCCGGCGGGGAGGACACGAGGCACTGGAGCGGCGTGGCAGGAAAGCCTTCCTAGCCCAGGCTGGCGCTGCAGACCGGAGGCTGCTTCCAGCGGAGCCGCTGCCCCCGCCGCGCTGGTCCCCGAGGGAAGGGCCGGGGACTGCCCCTGTGCCAGCCCCTGGCCGTTATCAGCTCCGTTATCTGCTCCGGTGGGCGGGAGAGCCGCCGTAGAGCCGGGCGGCCTTGCGGCAGATGAGCCTGAACCAGTAGAGCTGCGGGGCGATGAGGGAGGCGTTGGCGATGTTGCAGTGCAGGGGGATGCGGAACGGCACCAGGTACACCGGGATCCCCACCTGGCGGCCGTAGGCCAGGTACATGAAGGGGAAGAGGAGGATGCGGCACAGGAAGAAGGTCACCAGGATGAGGATCCCGTTCACCTTGTGCAGGAGCGTGTCCTGCATTTTGAGCTGGGGGAGGAAGGAGGTGAATGTGGGGTGAGCAGCGCTCCGGGGCACTGGGGGCATCCAGGAGGGATGGAGGAAGGGGAGTAGGAAGGTGGGGTGGGAAAGGATGGAGGAGGGCAGGGGGAAGAGAGATGAAGGCAGAGGGCAGGGGTGAGAATGAAGTGGTGCAGGGGAGGGACAGGCAGGAGAGGGCAGCACCAGCCCACAGCACAGCCCCCAGTTCTGGGATGCCACTGGGTGTGCTGGTTACTGGGGGAAAGGGATGGGACACTGGGAGGAAGGCAGCACTGCAGGGGAGATTTGGGCACAGCTGTGGGGCTGCCCCTCTCTGAGACACCCCCAGCTCAGCCACTGCCTGGAGAGGGGCTGATGGAGCCTAGGGCAGGGAAAGGGGACAAACTGCTGTGGGCTTCCCAGCCTCCTCACCTACCTGCATGAGGATTTTGCCCAGTGAAACAAAAGGCGTGCTCAGCTCTGCTGTGAAGATGCAGCCCACGAAGAAGTCCCCCAGCTCTCCCCTGAAATGCTGTAAAGAAAGCCAGCACTGAGCACGGGGCCCTGCAGAGAGGTGGCCAGGAGCCACCACCCAGCATGTCCAGGGGGTCCTGGACTCCTGCAGCAGCCCTTACCTGGGTGATGGGGGTGAGCACAATGAGGATGAAGAGGTGGTGGGTCACCATCAGCCGCTCCTGCAGGAGGAAGCTCCACACGCTGGCCAGCGAGTGCTTCTTCTCCAGGATCCCCTTCTCCTGGCTCTTGTGCCAGTGGCAGAGGTACATGACATAGATGTCATAGGTCATGTAGGGAACCAGGACCCAGATGTACTCCACAGCCAGCCAGTGCCTGGGGAGGAGCAGTACACACAAGGCATCACAATGCTCTGGGAGGTGGAAGAGCCTTTAGGACTGAAAAGGCAGCATTCCAATGGATTTTGAAGCTGGAAGGGGGTGAATTTTAACTGTGTTTGGCTCAGCAGGTACAGGCTGACCCAGAGAAAAGGTGCCTGGTACGGGTGGAGGACGGATCTCAGTGCTGACCCCGCTGCTGCTGGGCTGTGCCAGGCACTGAGCTCAGCCTGGCCAAGCACAAACACGGGCTAATGAAGGATCCTGATTAGCCCCACAGCCAGGTGTTTGCTGCACGGGCCAGGGGCACAGCATTTTTTGGGATCCCGCACCAAGCTGACACCTTTGCACAGGTGATCTCCTCCCTAAGCCCTCGGACCCCCAGAGCTGGTGCTTGGTGGTGGAAACCCCCAATCCTGGGTCTCTCCTGCCTGTCACACTGCATCAGCTGGCTGCCTAACCCAGAGAATGTTTGGGAAGCACATGGAGAACTCAGAGTTAACTAGGGATGGCTGGCCTGGAGTTTGGAGAGTGAAGCCCAAAATATCCGATATAGGCAATAAACCCCCATGAGGCGTTTGTCAGTTGGGAAATAATTGCAGGCAGCTGCCTGTTCCCAAAGCATGTTGGAATCCTGGTTGCACAATCTGGGCAGCAGCAAGCCCTGCTCTGCAGGGACACCAGCCTCCTTAAAAAGTCCTGCATGAAGTCACACTGATAAAAAAAAAATAAAGACAAAATCACCCTTCACTCTTACTTGGAGAAATGTAGCTTGGGGCTCAAATGTCTTTTTGCTCTCCTGTCATCCCAAGAAAAAATTTGTTGCAGGAGTTGCTGCTCCAGATGGAAAGATGTAAGTGGTGTGAAGCACGGGTGGCAAGTGATTGTGTTTGTAAAACTTGCCCAGGGCTTTGGAGGGCAATTACAGCACCAGCAATATAACAATTGTCTGCCTCTGTAAATAAACTGGCAAATTTTACTGCAACCTTTGTGATGCTTCCTGGCTCGCTGTCTTGCTGTCATTCTCCGAGGCCTCCCCTGCTGAGCACTGGGCTCGATTTCCTCCAGATCCAAAGCAAATTTAGGTCTCTGCCCACAAAGTGTTTGCACAGAGCCCTTGGCCTTGAGTACACCCGGGCAATCAGACAGCTCTGGGGGAAGGAGGGCTGCTGGCAGCACCTTCTGTCTGTGTGGCTTTGGGATTCATCATCTGCCTTATCTATCCAGCAGAAATTTTATTTCAGAGCAAAAAGGTAACTCATAGACTGCATGGGTTAAGCAGGTCTGAGGAATCTGGATAGATATCACTACCTAAAAAAGGGCAAGGTAATTCCTATTTGTCTATTAAAGACAGGTCTGCTACAACCAAGGTGGCAGCCCTTCCTAAAAATCACCCTAAAATCAGTGTGTGCTGGTCGAATTCCAGCTTGGCATAATTATATTCTTCCCTCCTGCAATCTTCTCTGCTAGTCTGGATAATAGCTCTGTTTTTCAATCTTCTGACCCAGATTACTCTATCACTCCTCCTGAGAGCCACTTCTGGGCAGTTTATCTCGGAGCACTGAGGGCAAGGCAGCAGGATTTTCCTTCAGAGCAAACTCCATTCTGACTTTACCATTTCTGGACTCTTTCAGAATCCTTTTGCCATGCCTTGATGCACCTCCAAAATCAGTTCTCACCGGGTCTGCTTGGCTCTGTAGCAATTTCAGCTTCCAGCAAGGAGACTCCCTACCCCTTCAGAGCTGGTGATATCTATATTTTTCTCTCATATACAGCCCATGTTGCAGCCCATCCTTTGGAGGAGACTGTGCTGGCAGAGCACCCCCATGCCTGAGCAAGCTGCTGCTCTTCAGGGGGTGTACAGCCAGCACATTTCCCAACCCTTCCAGCCCAAGCGGGGGAAAGAGGAACACAAAACTGATTTTCCTCTCCCCTTTGTACAAGCAAGCCTTTGGCAGAAAACCCTCCAGCCCCGAGCTGGCTGAGCCCATCCTTGGCACCTCCCCAGGGGCAGTGGGACCAGGCAGGCTCAGGGTTACCTGTCATGCACCACGTTCTTGCAGCTCAGGACAACTGTGATCCCCGACACCGTTGCCATCGTGGCTTGGACCGTTGACACCAGCCTGAAACGGAGAGAGAGGAAAGGAGTCACCCCAAATGTGACCCCACAGGGGCCGAGGCACAGCGAGAGCTGGTGGCACTTAGACACCCACCCCGTGCACACCCCAGCGCCTCCCACGGCGAGGACATGTCGGGGTGGCTGTGCCAGCCGCTGCCTCCCGGGGGAACCTTGCCAGGTCCCGTCCCTTCCACCGCCGTGGGTCGGTGGTAACGCTGCCGGTTCCCCGTGGGCAGAGGGAGAGGGGCACCGGAGCATCCCCGCCCCNGGGGGGATGCTCTCACTCGGGGGGATGCCCATGCTCTGAGTGCTGCTCCTGCCGCCGCTCCTTGCTCCCTCGGGCTCGGGACAGCCAAGGACCGTCCCTCGGAGCGTCCCCGCACCCCCGAGTCCAC